>CM051831.1:87180986-87780986 GCA_028451465.1 Erethizon dorsatum | reverse complement strand
TATGATATACTTATGGTGTGCAGGTGAGTAGATAGTGAAATTTTGAGGGATTCCATGTGCCAGTTTATAAATATAAACATCTAAACATTATAATAAATTTAAATTATAAACTTCCACATAAATGTTAAAAAGAAAGTTAAGAAGTATTTCTGATTATTTTACTACTTTTATTCTTATGTGTACTCCTTAGGTTATTTATGTCTATACTCTATATGATGTGGAAATGCTAGATAATGGTGTTTTATTGCACATTTCTTCCCAATTCAGCACAGTCATGTCACATTGATAGCTTAAAATCAACTATAGTGATTGCATTTACACCATAACAATGGCAAGTGCTAATATCAGGCTCAACTTATATTCTGTTAATTGTTTAGAGAAAAGATAGTAACCTATATCACAGGGGTGAAATCTAGCTATTGTCAGTTTTTGTACAAAACATCTTGCTTGAACATAGACCTATTAATATGTCTACACATTGTCCATGACTGCATTTATATTAATAATATCTGAAAGAATTGTAGCAGAGGCTACATAGACCATGAATCTTAAAATATTTCATGTCTGAGTATATGCAGAATAAAAGTTATATTCCGGGTTTACTCATATAATTATGGAGAACATTAGAACATTCAGAGTAAACTTAAAAATGTGTTTTTATGAGCCAGGTATGGTGGTGCTTGCCTGAAATCCCAGCAGTCTGGGAGGCTGAAGCAGGAGGAAGAGTTCAAAGCCAGGGTTGGTAGGAGGATTAAGTTCAAGCCCACTATGGGCACCTAGCAATTTAGTAAGACCTCCTCTCAGAAATAAATTTAAAAAATCCTCACAATAATGGCTGGGACATAGCTCAGTGAAGAGGCTCTGATTTCAATCCCCAGTACTGAAAAAGTTTTTTGTGTACAGGCGTTATATTATGAAGATCAAAGAATTGAGAAAACATTCTTCCAGTATTCAAAAACTACATATTATCTGATTTAGCAAAAACCAACCAACCAACCAAGCAACCAACCAAAGAACCAACCAAACAAACACTTGTTCATATCATCAACAAAGATGTGGCATTTTGACATGTCTCTATCATTTTTATTGTATTCAATAATATAAACAGAAATATCAACAGATATCTCCATTGCAGTTATATTTACTTGTCAATTTCAAATATAGATTGGCCATAGATGGATACAAGAGTACAGAAAAAAATAACAGAAATCTGTGAGAATTAACTGGCTATGTGAAATATTCAATAAAATAGTGCATTTTAGTATCATTTGTAAATTGTTGGTTATGCATCCTTTACATCAGTAAGTTTACAATAAACTTGTGTATATCTACTTATGTATATCTCTATATACATCTCTTTTTATTCAAAGAGGGGTTGTTAATCATTCACTCACACACCACCATACAAGTGTAATGGAGTTTAAAAAAATATAAAAGTAGGGCCGGTGAGATGGCTCAGCGGCTTAAGCGCCTGCCTTGCAAGCGCGAGGGCCCGAGTTCGACTCCCGGAACCCACATACGAAAAAGGGGCCGGTGATATCGCTCAGCGGCACAGGTGCCTGTTGGCGCGTGAGGTCCTGAGGTCGTCCCCCCGGTACCCACAAAAAAAAAAAAAAAAAAAAATATAAAAGTAGAGGAGGTTGCTGCATTTAATAAGTACTATTATTTTATCAATCAGAAATATCAATCACTAAACTTCTAAGAAGAACTAACTGTATTTCTTTTGTCATGTTCTTTTTAACAAAATTTAATCAGTTACATGGTCTGTACTAAGCATGATGTTAAGTGGTACATACACAGTCAGTCCTTCCTTCCTATGGGTTCTGCTCCTGCAGACTTAAACAACCTCAGTTTGAAAAAAAAAATGCATTTGTACTAAGCACATACAAACATTTTGCTTGTTATTAGTCCTTAAACAACACAGCATAACAACTACTTAGGTAACACTTACTTTGTATTAGGTATTATAAGTAATCAAGAGATGATTTAAAGAATATGTAGGAGCATGTGCGTATGTTATATGTAAATTCTATACCATTTCAAATAAGGGACGTGAGCATCTGTGGGTTTTAGTATCTGTGGGGGGTCTCGGAGCCAGTATCTCAGAGACACCAAGGGGCTGTACTTCGAAGAATTAAATAGAATCAGACCTTGTTTTGTAGAATTTATAATCTGATATAGACTACAAATGATAAAAGGTAAACACCTAAATATATAATTACAACATTATACAAAAAGACTGTGGAGTCAGTAATTAACAGAAATGAGGTGGAATTGACCCTCTTGGTCAGGGTATCCAGAAGGCTTCGCTGAGGAAATGCTAATTCAGCTAAGGCAGAATCTCAGGCGAGGCAGATTATGCCTGGCAAAAGGAAAAGCCTGCACAAATATGCTGAGGATTTAACTTTTTTTAAAAAAGAAATTACTCCCTTGCAATAAAAAGGTAGTCACTTTCAATTCCTTCATTAATTATAAAAGAAGCTAAATTTTAAATAATATTACTTGTGATATAGGCAGTTACTTTCCTCTTAAAACCTCAAAATTAATCATGTGTGGAAGTTAATTTCCCAAGTTTCCTTTTAAAACTAGAGTGGAATTCTCTGTATGTTTACATATGACCTTCATTAAGCTAAGAATTTCTTCATTTAGATTTTGGCTTTATACGATGCTAATACTGGTTGTTTCTTAGTACTTTATGTCAAAAAAGGATAATTCTTTTTCTTTCTTCACTTACGTATTCTTGAATCTCCAAGTCACACTTAGGTGCAGACAGGAAGTCATTCACACTCTTAGTCATTTTGATTTTTTTTCTTAATTCATCACACCTTCAGACTCAGCATATGGCTTGTTCTTTACTTTCCTGAAAACACTGAATAAGTTCAGCACGACTGTGGAACTCTACCTTGTGAGAAAAAAATTAATTTCATTTCTTCATCTTTTGTTTTGTTACATGATTAGTTTTTTTTTTTGTTGTTGTTGTTTTTTTTTTGTGGGTACCGGGGGATCGACCTCAGGACCTCGTGCGCCAGCAGGCACCCGTGCCACTGAGCGATATCACTGGCCCCTTTTTCGTATGTGGGTTCCGGGAGTCGAACTCGGGCCCTCGTGCTTGCCGGGCAGGCGCTTAAGCCGCTGAGCCATCTCACTGGCCCTACATGATTAGTTTTTAAAGGTTAAGTCAGGTATAAAAAGTTGTTCAGGTGATAAAGACTAGAGACAAACTCTGTACATATTTTTAAGCGCTAACTGAAGTTTCTTTTTCACTATCACCTCCTATACACGACAATCCTGCTCATTTAAACTTCTTTGATTTTTCTTTTTTGGGCTTTAAAAGCCTTTCTCCAGGGCCAGTGAGATGGCTCAGCAGCGTAAGCATCTGCCTGGCGAGCGCAAGGGCCCGAGTTCGACTCCTGCAACCCACATACGAAAAAAGGGCCGGTGATATTGCTCAGTGGCATGGGCACCTACTGGTGCGTGAGGTCCTGAGGTTGACGCCCGGTACCCATAAAAAAAAAAAATTTCTCCAATGTAGGCATCCAGAAATTCGTCACTGAATGTGTATACCAAAAACTGAAAAAAGAAGACGAAGAAGAAGGAGAAGGAGGAGGAGGAGGAGGAGGAGGAGGAGGAGGAGAAGGAGAAGAAGAAGAAGAAGAAGAGGAAGAAGAGGAAGAAGAAAATCTTTGGCTTTAAAAAGAGTGAGACAGACACCTGCTTAGGGCTGAGCCCATGCTCTGCCTCTCAGGCTTATTTCAAAGTAGGTAGAGAGGATATTGATTAAACCCCACAAAATAAAGTTGGATATCCAAAAGTAGAGGCCACTTGTCCTGTATTCAATGGGCTTTATTCCTGCGGATATTTTTCTCATGATGGCACAGGTGTTAGTCCTGATGGTTTTCTGTGGCACCCAAGACAGTAGAGTCCTGATAAAGTTTTAGAAATTTTGAGACTCCAGAGAAGATGGAAAAATAGCTAAAATTCTCCACTGCCTTCAAAAAAGGTGAAAATTAGTTTAAAGGAAGAATTTGTACACTAAATTGATTTCTCAGCTTTGGTGTTTGATTTTATTGCAGAACATAGAGTGGTGATAGACATGTCAGAGACCAGCAGCAGGAAGCGATGCATGATCAGAAGCTAGGAGAGACAGAAGCCACAGAGGGCAGTGTGTGACAGAGGACAGACGCAGGCCAGGCTTCACCTCCTACTCTGTTCATATGAAACCCACAATTACAGCCAGGTTGAGAAAGAGATGCGGAAGAGAAATTATGAATGAACAAAATCAGAATTTGATATGATCAATACTACTAGGATTCAACTTTCTGCCATTGGGCATGATGAGGCTCATCATCCCTTTATCCAATATTCCTCTCAGTTGCAACTGCTATGTGTTAGCTATGTGTTTTAGATGCTTGATGTATAGTGGTGGCAAAAGTCTATGATCTCAGGGAGCTTGTATTCTAGCAGGGTGATGCATGAAAAAGGGGACTAGCAAAGTTGCAGGATAGGAATGGTCAGTGTAGACTTCATTTTGAAGTTAGTGTTAAACACATTGTTAGTTGAAGATGAGGTTAGCTAACCTGAGCTTCAGGTCCACAAGGAGGGAACAGGGAGAGCAAAATTCATGTTTTCAAAGTTTCATTCATATTTCCTTGGTTCTGTCACTTTGGGCCTGTGGCAAGGCAGAACAGCAAGGCAGGGATTGGTGTGGAGCAAAGCTGCTCTCCTCCTGGCATCTAGGAAGCAGAGAGAGAGGGAGGAGGACTGGGAGAGGGAGAAGGAGGAGAGGGACAGGGAGAGGGAGAGGGAGAGGAATGGGGAGGAGAAGAAGGAGTGAGAGAGGAAGAAAGAAGAAGAGAAAGATCCCAATACCCCCTTCAAGAGCATGCCCTAGATGACCTAACTTACTTCCATTAGGTACTGCCTTCTAAAAGCTTGATTATGTCAGCTGGGAACCAAGCCTTTAACACATAAGCCTCAGGGGACATAGGAGACATTCGAAGTCCAAACCGTAACAGATAGAAGCATACCAGGCATATAAAGGAAAAGCAAAGAGTAGGAGAGTAGTGTGGACAGAAAGGCAATGGGGGGATCATTGAGGCTTACAACTCATTTTACAGAATTTGGCTTTTCCTTTTGTGAAATAGAACGCTAGTATAATACTGAGAAAGACATAATCGGATTTGTTCTTTCAAAGGATCATTCTGCCTGCTGTGATGAGTATAGACTGAGGGTACAAGGCTCGTTATAGTAAGAGCAGTTAGGAAGTTATTGTTTTAATCCTTAGAAGAGATGATAGTAGCCATAACGAAAATGAGGACAGTGGTCATATTTGATAGGGTAGTAACTTTAATTTCTTCCTTTGCATTTTTATTTTTTTTTACATTCCCCAAGTAATGAATAGAATATATTTTTAAAAATTGTTCTTAAAATCATTTTCAAACTCAGGATGCATTATTATAATAATATTGGCGTTGTTGGGGTGGTTTACCCTGGCCAGTCCATAAAATCCTCTAAACTAGCTGAATTGTATTTCTGATTATCTGCAAAGTTTCAGCTATTCAGACTTTTATTTCTAAGAGATAACTTATTCTAATTCTAACCCAACATACTGGAACACATCTCCATTATGAAGTAGGCCCAAGGGTGGAAGTGGAAAACACAGCCTTTTATTCACATTCCATACCCTCAAATTCCAGCGGTGAGAGTAGGCTATTAAGGCCCTCATTCATTAAGAATCAACATAATGGGGTAATGGGGATCCTGGACCCTTGTTTCCTACCAGTGAATATTAAATGAAGATCCAGGAGTCTCTACAGCTATAGGGGTGGGAAGGGAATTTCAAGAGTGGTGGTAAGTTCCTGAGAACATGTCTGGTTTTATATGTGGTTGTTTTAAAGTCTTTCTGTATTACACAGGGTTTTGTGTGTTTGTGTATGCACACATGTGAACTTTTTTTCTGAATACTGCATACTGAAGTTTTGTTGGCCTGAAAATCTAACATCTAAAAAATGTCAGTGAATAATCTTTCATTCATATCTCTTATGATTAAGACATAAGTGGCCATTAAATAAGCTAAAAGCAGATTATTTCCACATTATTTCCATATAGTCAGTTCCCTACGTACACGTGCGTGTTCTGCATATGCAACTCAACCAACAAAGGATAGAAAATATTTTTAAAAAGTATTTTAATGCAAGCATGTACATACCTATTATTGTTTTTCCCTAAACAATATAGTAAAACAAGTATTTACTTAACGTGTACATTGTACTAAGCATTATGAACAATATACAGGTGACAAAGTACAGGTTATATACAAATACTATACCATTTTATAAAAAGGACCTTGAGCATTTGTAGATTTTGGGTTCTCAAACCAATTCCCCATAGATATCAAGGGAAGACTTTTTTGTAAAGCATGTAAAGGAAAACTCAATTCCTATGCATTCTGCAGGAGTGTACAATGAGAACTGATTTATGTGTGTAATGGCAATACTTAGGGGAGGAAGAAATCCTGAAGGAAATCTGGAGTCACCCATAGTTCAATAATTTTCAGTATAGATTTAATAGTCCCTGTAGATCTTTGTTCATTAACAAACCATATAATTCTTGGATAAAGGAAATGTTAACCAGAATACCTCCCAATTTTGTGGATGAGAACTGACAGTTATTTCCTTAAGTACACAAATACTTTATTTACATGTATTGAGGTCATTTGTTTCAGTAGTGGGAATTGAACCCAGGGGCTCTCACATTCTAGGCAAGTTCTCAACCACTGAGCTATGTCCACAGCCCTTTTTATTATTTATTTTTAAATTTTGAGACAGAGTCTCACTAAGTTGCCCAGGCTTGGCTGGATTTTGCAATCCTCCTGTCTCAGTCTTCCAGGTAGCTGAGAGTGTACATGTGTACCACCACAACTGGCTTGTACTTTCTTCTTGATTTTCTATAACTGTCTCCATTCAACATTTTCTATCTGTCTTGAAATTTAAAGTGAATATTTTTAGATACATATTGGGTATTAAAAATTGGAGATACATTCACCTATTTGTAAGGACACCAAATGACTTTAAATTTCCTGGAGGGAATTTTTTTTTTAATCTCAAAAGCTTCAGGAAAGTACTTAGGTTCAAAAGGTTTAGAGTCATTGTAATTACAACTTATTGATAGTATGAATTACAGCTAAGTAATTTTCTTTTCTTGTATCAAAAGAAATGGGTACACAGCTGTATATTATGAATACTTACAGTCTTAATTGTCTGCTGTGAGGTAATATTAAGAGCATGATTAAATGGGTTAAATCATATGTAGAGAAAAGAAACCTCTAAAACAAATGTATTGGGGCCGGTGAGATGGCTCAGCGGCATAAGCACCTGCCTGGCAAGCGCGAGGGGCCTGAGTTCGACTCCCGGAACCCACATATGAAAAAAGGGCCGGTGATATCACTCAGGGGCACGGGCGCGTGAGGTCCTGAGGTCGACCCCCCGGTACCCACAAAAAAAAAAAACAAAAACGTATTAACATTGTTCCTGAGATTGAATTTAAGATTTATAGCTTTCTCCAATTTTTTAAAAAATTGCATATTATGGATGTACATGTTGTTAGAAATTAACTACATTTTTCATAAGTGATAATATGCTGATTCACTGGCATTGTTTCTCAAATAATAGTTACTATTTTAAATCTTACTTTTCAGAAGCTGCATTCTTAAGCACAAAGTATCTTTTCTCCCAGTTATTGTGCTCTTTAAAATATCACTGGTGATTTGGTAAGGAGCTATTTGCTCAAGTGGGATCTGTGGGGCATTCTCAACCCTTTATAAACTTAAGTGTCAATCACCAGGCTGGATGTAATTACTCTTTGGTGATTTCTTAGAATTTTAAAGGCTAATGGATAGCCTCAAGTATTTAAATAACTGCTTGAACTTTCTTAACTGATACAAACTGCCTGTAATAATTTCACTTTGTCTACTAAACCATTTGAACAGCTTTATCTTAGATTTAGGTACTTGATAGCGTTCAGTGGTACATGATATTCATACGAGTCTTTGTATTACTGAATCGCATACACGATAACCATTCTAAGTTGTATTTTAAAGCTATATATCACCTTCATAAATGAAAACATTGGGATAAATGTTTTTATGCCAGATAAATAAGTTTAATAGGTTATATAAGATTTTATTAGTCTTTTGTAAGTATACTAAAGCTTATATGCATCCAAATATTTTCCTATTTTTCACATTAAAATTTACATGGATATATGTTTACTTATCAATTAAAGTATCCATATGGAATTTATGAAAACTCTATCAAGTGATTTAATATTTAATTATAATAAGCAATTATTTGGGGACTCAGTTTCATTGTAGGTTTCATTGATTTTCTACATTAAAATAATTTAAATATGTCTGAAGAATAGTTGGGTTCACAGATTAATTTTAAAAAAATAAGTATACAGCGTTCATTAAATACTTACTTGAGCCATGATTAATATAATAGAAATCATCATAACAGAAATTGTGGAAGTGAAAAGAATTTTAATCAAGAAAATAATTTTTGGAATTTCTCACTGAGAACATTAGCTAGATATTAGTGAGCCTAAAATTTGTTTGCCATGCAGAATTAGGCACATTATAAAAGTTCTGTGAGTAGCTGTTTTCTTATCTATAAATGAGAAATAATTATAAATATGACTATGTCAAGTATTCAATACTTCTTGATATATCGCGGACGCTCAATAGACATTGCCTCATTTTTATTCCTACAGAAGAAATGTCTCATTACATTTCAGTGTCCCTTTGATTATAACCAGAATTATGACACAAAGTTAGCTTTAGATGATCTTGAACTACTGTCAAACCTAAAGTTATTGCTTCAAAATATGGAGCCCTGACATCATTAATTCTATTCATGAAAATACCTGAAAGCTACTTTTTTTTTCCTGAAAAGTAGCTACTTGAGGTCACCATTTATTTACATATCTGAATTTTGTACGTTTGTAAATGATGATGTTCTCCAATTACTCATATGTTGATATTTGTTTATTTGCTGTATTCTCTTGATAAGTAGAGGTTTATACAAAATCATCTAAGTCATTAGGTATTATTTAATATAAATCATTAAACTTATAATTCCCAGATTACTGACCTCTATAATATTATGTATTTTTTGTTTGAAAGTTTTCAAATAAAAAGAAATTTTGTGCATATGTATGTTTTTTCTTTCAGTGTTAGTAATTGATATACCATAGTACCTTATGATTGATCACAATGAAATTACCATATAGTTGCTTTCATTTGCAAATTTAGATTCTAAAATGGATTTTTCAGATCAATTGAAGTGTTTTGTATTATTAAGATTTATTTATAAGGTGGTGTATAATATGAAAGTCAGACCTCTGTTATTTCAATAACAATTTCTGCAATGTTTTTGAGGAAATAAGCATTCATGATTTCGTGTCGTCCAGTCAATTCCAAGTACTAGAAAGTTTGTGGTGAAAATGTGGTAGATGCTGATAATATTTCTGTTAAAAACATAGCCATGGTGGCTGAGGCAGGAGAATCTCAAATTTGAGCCCAGCCTGGGCAAATGAGAGACTTAGCTAGATGTCAAAATTTAAAAGTAAACAAATAAATAAGTAAAAACAAACAACCAGGGCGCTAGGATACAGCTCAGTTGTGGGCTCGGGGTTCAGTTCTCAGTACCTCCTCTCCAAATAAAGCAGCAAGACTCATGTTCTACTAAACATATTCTTGAAATGAACAGAGTATAAGAAACATAATATTTTGGTAAGACATAATAAATAACTTTCATCACCAACAAGATTTTTTGTGGAAAGTATAAATGCTTTGAGTTTTAAATGTTTATATATTTTGAACTTTCAAAGAAGGCATATATTTTGTATTTCATGAGACAATGTTTTAAATGCCTGCATTTAAATTATTCTTCTCTGAGCTTTAGAAATAATTATAGGTTCATATTGAGCAACTCATCAAATATTGGGCAGAATACAACAGAAATTATAGCAAGAGAGTTTCCGAGCTTAGAACTGAGGCCAAAATTGAACTTAAAGCCAATCATTTTTATTTTGGGTGTATATGATATAAGCTGGATATGTACATGGATTCATTGCACTAATTCATTTCTTTTATACAAATTTAAAAATCTATACAGGCAACCTGTGAATATGAAAACTGACACTTATTTAAACTTTGTACTTCCCATTCTTTTGGAAAGATATCTGTTTAAAAATATAGGAAATAAGAGCCAGTATTACATTTCTCATAATAAATTAGTAATGAAGGTAGAGATATCATTACCACATTGTAAATTATACAATAAGTCTTAGGTGATTTATTTAGTACCTTAAATACCCAGGAAATTTTCCTAGTTGGCAACAATTGGTAGTGCATATTAACTGCATGTTCCATCCCACATCTGAAATAAAAGGAGAATGTCAGGAGTAGACTAATTCTGGTTTCCTTTCAAAGATAATATTTTAATTTCTTTTATGTTTCTTTAATCTTTTCAGCTGTGCTTAAGACTTGGAAGATGTTGATTAAAGCATTTCCTCTGATTAATTATATTTTGGCTTTCAACTGTTGTATTTTATTTAAAAATCAAGCACACACACATTGTCTGGATTATAGCAGCATCTGCTCTTCCCATTCTCTGCAAATATTTATATAAATCTAACTGCCACCCTGTGCTGTCCAAGTTCTCACTGCTTGGCTAATACTGATTTACATCTTCTCATTAAGCCATCTTCAGGATACGAAGACATAAATAAAACAGATGAACAGTCTACATTTCAGGAATATTTGGGTGCATGTCTTGCCATTTAACTTGTGCTATTAAATTCTCAGAATTCATTCTGAAAACATAGGGTTTCCGTTCATTCTGCATTAATTATACATCGGATTATTACTAGCCTAGAAACTATTTTGGATAAAATGACTAGACCCTTATCGAGAGGATAAAATCATAATAAAACTTTAGAATTTATTTGGAAGTTTAAAGGTAACACATGTATGTTGAATATCTCCTATATTTGTTTTTCCTTTACCCTAAGTATTTTTTTCCATTTAAACATGTATGTATGGGCTAAAATGATATAAAGAAGAACCTCTCCACAGTGATAGAATGCTAAAACTTCATCTAAAGATAGTCCTTACCTGGGTTCCCTTAACTAATTACGTCTTTCTTAGAAGTGACCTAAGTTTTATTTCATGCTTTGAGAGTAAGAGACATCTATTTGACTTCATTTTACAAATTGTCCTTTGACCGTGTAGTTTCTATGGACAGAATGATTTTTTTTGATAGTGCATTTCTAAGACTGAGAATTTCTGTTCTCACAGCTTTATGTAATTATGTTCAAAGGGGTTTGAATTAAAATGGAACAGATGTGTCCATCTTTAATTATGGTGTAACAAATTGTGTTACTTCAAGGCTTTATTAAGTGAAACGCTCATCTTTATGTAATAATGAGTCAGACAGTTTCAAAATGATATCAGTGAACACAGAGTATTGCCTAGCCCACTTCGACTTCAAAGGACAGTGAAAATTCAGAAGATGTGCACATAAGGCCAGGAGAAACTATGGAAAATATATATATTTATTTTTTATTCAAAGTGAAATAATCACCAGAACCATGTGATGAATCTTCATGTTATCTAAATAAGACAAAAAAGGTAACGGGTAACTACACATATATATCTAAAAGTAATGAGAATATTCAACTCTCTGTAATTAGAATATACCACTTTAGGTTTGCCTGAAAACCCTTTTGTATTTTTTTCTGTAAAGACTCATATATGGGTGGCCAAGAAAGGCTTTTCTGCACCACTTACGAGTCAGTATGACGAGATACTTTTTAGGACTGAATGGCTGCTATTTAGATAACCACAAAATAGCAAGCAGAGTAGGGATAGGTAGAAGTCTTGCCACAAGAGCCCCATCTCAATGTTCCACTTCTGTCATTCGTATCACATCTGTTTATGCTCCTGGACCGCTTCACTGTTTTATGTTTCTTTTCTATTTTACAAGCATAATCTGTCACCAATTATTATTTTATCCCTGCATTTTTCTTCTGATAGACTTTCACTTTCATTATTATTATGACCCTCTCTTCCCCCAGTCCTGGCTCCCTCACTGTTACCTTCATACCCAATTATTGCATCAGTTTTTAACAAGTATGCATCTCTCTCTCCTTTCCACTGCTTTCTTCAAATCACTGCCAGTCAATATATTTCTTCACTATCCAGAGGTGCTCAGCTCTGGGTGCTTAGGCTCATAATGAGCTCCTGGTCATTGTCCTTTGCTTTCTCCTCTCCTTTTCAGTAGACAAAGACACAGATATTCACAAGCCAGGCAAAGACACAAAGCTTGATTTTCTGGGTCAGCTAGGGCAGCAGGATAAATGGTCTAGTTTGATACCTCCTCCTGCACTGAATTCTTATCCGAGAACTAAGAAAACTATTAACTTTGATAAGTTAGAAATATGACAAGAGCTAAAACCAAGTTACATGTTGCAAATTAAAAAATGAAGAAATGTTGATCGATGGATTCACTTGGCTCATGAAATGCATTTATAACTTGAATTATACAGTCAGTGCTCTATACCCATGAGTTCTGCATTCACAGATTCAGCCAACCGCAGATAGAAAATATTTCAAAAGTAAAAAATTGCATCACCACTGAGCATATTGAGACTTCTTTTTCTTATAATTATTCCCTAATCAATACAGTATAACTAGAGGAACAGATTTAATATAAAATACATGTATATATATATGTGTGTATATATATATGTATATATATATATATATATATATATATATATATATATATTTTTTTTTACAAAATAGGTTTATAATGGCCTCCTGCTTAGTCAAATGTGGAGGAATGTAAAAGGGCCATCTGTGTGCTGGAGATCCTAAGTATTCGGTCAAAAGTCGAAGGTCACTGCAGAGTCTCGTGAGAGTCCGTTATGGGGAAGCTAAAGCATCTGTGCTGAAAGGCTAAATAGTCTGTGTTGGAAGGCTGGAGCTCCTCTGAAGAAACAGAAGTGGGACTTCCTCCTTATTTCCCTTTTTATTCCATCCAGGCTAAATGCTATTGGTTGGTGCCACCTATACCCAGGGTAGGCCTTCTCTCTTCAGTAAGTCCATCGTTAGCCAGAACTATGCTAAACCAATCAGTTGGGTGTTTCTTATGCAAGCTGACATCATAATAAACAATCTAGAAATGACTTAAAGTATATGGGCAAGTGTATATAAGACGTATACAAATAGTATGCCATTTTATACATATGAGAGATTTGAGTATCTATAGATTTAGTATCTTCAGGGGTCTTAGAACCAATTCTCTGTAGATGCTGAGGGATGTATATAACAAATATAAAATTTTTCTAATTTTTTAAAAAGCAATTCAAAGAAAGAAAACCTCATTATTGAAATGTGTAGACTGGGGATGGAAGTTAAAAGTAATATATCATAGGATGATAAAAGTGAGTTATTTTTTAGATAAATACATACATTTTTGTGGATCACATAATGTTCACAGTGGACATCATAACCTCCAAGATGATGTTGATTTTCTATATTCTGTTTCTGTAATTTCTAAATGATTATGTTTATTATAGGAAATTCTGACAGAGACAAGAACACACAGCAAAAGTTACCCTTAATCCCATCCTTACCAATATGTAACATTGAATAGCTATACATTTTTACCTGAATTACATCACCTTATACAGTATATTAATAAATAAATTTCATTTAAAAATATACAACCATTTTCCATATCAAATATTACAATATACTAAACATTTTATCCCCAATACAAAGCAATACTACATTTAATATAATTTTTAATTTCTCCTATAAAATGGCTAATTTAGTTGCAAAGACATATTTAACATTACATGTTTTAATAAATGCTAAATTAATTTTAAAATGTGGATTTAAAAAAAATCTCATATTCTGTAAAACATCATTAATTTTTCATCCATAAACACCTTCGAGTCACCAGCTTTTCAGAGCACATCATTTATACTTTTGAATCTGTTTATGGTGCCATTACTGAAAATTTTATCTCAAGCCATGAGTATCTATTTACGTGCTATTAAGACATTTCATATTTTTGTTGATCTCCACAATGTAATCATTTATTGTATTGCTTTTCAATTCAGTCTTGTAAAGGCAGTATCCTAAATATCCAACAGTTGGTATTGTGTGGCCAGATTGCAGAAATATTACTAATACGTGCTAAGTTTCTATGGTCCCAGTTTTCACCGTTTCGATCATGTTAACTCTCATAATCAATCTCAACCTGTACACACATAAGACTAACATTGAAAAAGGCAATTTAGGTGTTATGTCTTCACCCCATTCCTTAAAAGTCCACTCAAGACAAAGGAATTAAGAAAGCACCCTTTGAAAAGATTGATTTTAAACTAATTCGCTTTTCTTGAGAGCTCATTTTAGGGAACATGAATTTATCTTCTATTTGAGCATATAGGTTACAGGACAGCGTTGGCAACATCATGTGAGACAGGAATTTGAGATTTCTTTTTTCTTGTGCCTAAAACATAAAAGCTTTTTTTACTCTATAATTTGATGTTTAGATTTTTTCAAAAGATTGAATCTGAAAGTGATTTTGTACCCTAATCTAATCCTTTGATTTTTTAAGTGGAGAAGTAGGCGGGGCTGAGAAGACACGTGACCCTCTCAAGCTCTACGGCCATTTGCAATGAGTTCAGATAGGCAGGACTAGTGTGGACGGTGTATTGCTCTGTACGAAGTATCTTATTGAAATATAAAGTTATGTGTAGAGCTCATTCACCCTAAACTTGTTCTGGAAATTTAGATGCTGGAAGCTTTATATAAACTCTACTTCAAGATAATTTCCCCTCAAATTTCTCGTAAGAAATACTACACTACTTATTTTCTTATAGAATGAGGACAAACGTCTCTGTATTTTCTCTTGAGAACTGTTTCCTTTATTATACTTCTTTATGTAGGGAAAATTACTTATATTGCATAAGCTTAAACTCCCCTCCCCTCGAGTCTTTCAGCTCCACATATCTGGATTCTTGAAAGGCATTTGGTCATTTGTGCATTCAGCAAACATTCAATTATTAAGTCAACTGCTGTTTTGCACTGACATAGTGCAAGACACAGAGGGAACTAATATAAAAGGATAAAATTTGTGATAATTATTAAGACTCTTCAATATTCTAATTCTTCTAAATTTTGTTATAATTAAAAGGCATTTGCCTACTATTAGACATTGCCATTGGATACAAATTTATTTCTTGCTTTTCACAATTGAATTGTCTGTGTCCGACTCTACAGAACCTGTGTTTCCCTCCATGGAAGCGCATGTGAAGAGGGAGCCAGTATCAGCCTGAAACCCTCAGTGGCCACAGCTGTTCTTGCGGCTGATACAGGGCAAATAGGATGAGAGTATTAAGCTACTGAGATGGTAAAGCTTCTGTGGAAGTTTAACTTAGCCTATCTTGATATAAAGAAAACCTTTCCGTTCAAGATCCTTTAATTTAGTGGAGTAGAGCTAGTAATAAAGTATTTCAATTATGTTTACATCAAAGCTAATATAAAATGTGCTTATAGATGATTAGAAGACTAAGAAAATAATTTTGTGAAGTTGATAAGAGATCAGTCTGAGCCCTGAGTTGAAATCTTTACTCCTCTTTTAGATGTATCTAAATTATTAAATTTTATAAGCTTTCCTTTCCATATTATATGGGAAATAATACTATTTACTTCATAGATTGGTTGCAATAATTCGACAGTCTGAATGATAAGTACTCATTTGAAAGTAGATGCTATTATTATTTTCTAAGTGTGTACATGCTATGGAAAGGATAATATTGGCCCAACACTATTTCTTTTAAATGATGACCAGGATTCTAAAAGTTGGGGAGTTAGTAAACTGCAAAACAAGCATTTCAGGCAGAGGCATGGGTGACTGTGTTAGGTGAGGAAATGTTAGCACAGAACACAAATGAATAGTGAGAAGTGAAGCTAGGAAAGTAGACAAGAACTGAAGGAAAATACACCTATCTACAATTGCTGGGGAGTCAGTTTCCCTGACTGAAGTGGCAAGTGGTAAAAATTTTAAAAAATATTATTGAAAAAAATATTTTTAAAACTGCAGAATGGAAGACATTAGCAGGAAACACAAAATGGGAAACAAATCTCTGTGAAGATGTGGGTAACATTTTCCAGCTAAGAAGGGTCAGGATAGACTGTGATGAGCATAATTGAAACCATGGATGCGTGAGTAACTTCACAAGAGAGGGTTTTTTGATGTCAGTGTTGGCAGTGGAAGTCAGGTATCACAAAGCTCCCAATGGCTGCGGGAAGCCAAGTGCTACTGGGAGAATAAAAAGGACAGAGAGAAGTAAGATAGCAGCCAGGAAGCTTGGCTTTCATGGATGCCAAAGCGGGGGAGGATGTGAGCAGGGGATGATCAGCGCTGTGACATGGCAGAGATGCAAAGTAAGATACTTTCTTCAGAGTGTTTGTGACACTGGGGAATCAGAAGGTTATTGTTGATTTGTGTGGAAGATTTTGGCAGATGGGTAGGGGTTAAAGGCAGACTGCAAGGAATAAATGAGAGAAGGTCACGGTGATGAGGAAAAAGGGTGAGTATAGATTATAATTGCCAGAAATTTGACTTTATGTAGTAGGGAAAAATGGATTCACAAAGCAAAGACAAATATTTGGTTTTTGTTTTAAAATGAAAAAGACTTGAACATATTGCTGCTAGGAGTATCTCTCTTAGACCCAAAAAATGGAGCTCCTGTCCAGGGCACCTTCAAAGGACCCTGCTTGTCTGTTGGCCCCGTATGTCTATATTTTTAAAGAGTGTTACTTCAGGTGGTATAGTAAATTTGGTCACTGTTACTGCATCTTGGCTAGAACCAAAAGGGTCTATTTTGATTTATAACTCTTAAAATATTTAAGAATATTACATATAGGCCTCATATATACTTTTGCCCTGGGATCAGGATATGTTACAAAGGATCTGGGAAAATGTGAGAAAGCAGTGTGAAAATATGAGGGAGGAAAAAGGGATACTTGTGATAAAAGTCTTAAGGAGGAGGGATTATTTTTAAAAATTTGCAGGAGGAAAAGGAGATAATAGAGAACATTTCTGGTTCCAATTGTCTCTGATCTTTAGAATCTACATAGAAGTCTACTAATTTTTCCACTACTGCTTTTTCCATTACTTTTTCTGATATGTTGCTGAAATTCTTTTCCTAATTTCCACTATTTGACTTATGGATTATTTATGTGATTTTTAAATATTTGAGGATTTTACAGTTTGTTCTTTTATTGATTTCTAATTTAGTTTAATTGTGATCAGCACATTTTTTTGTCATGAGCGCTGTCGAATTCACAGAGGCTTGTTTTATGGAGAGGCTGTATGGTTTGTCTTGGCGAATTGTTTGTTCCTGAAAGAAATGTGCAGTCTGATGTTGAGTGGAGAGTTTCATAACTATTCCTGTTTACATTTGTACTTTGGTTGCTTTAGTTGTCCCATAGTTAATTGATACTCCTTTACTTTTTAATTATTTTTTCTTCTTTGTGTTTCATTTTTAATATTTTTTGTAACTGTATTCTCAGGTTTACTAATCTTTTATTCTGTGATGTCTTATTTACCAATAATCCTATTCAAGGTATTATCTTAGTTCTATCATTGAAGTTTTTTTCACCATAAGCTAGATTTAGGTCTTTGAAAAAAATATCTTTCATGTCTCCTCTACCCTTTATGACACAGTAAGAAACAATTTACTGATCTCTGCAAATTATAACATACTTGTTAGTTCTGGTTCAATTTCATTGCATTAATTACTCTCTGTGCTTGGTATCTTTGCTTGCATCTTGGTAACTGTCAAGTTGCATGTTTTGTAATCTTTGATTGGATGCCATACATTGTGAATTTACCTTTCCTGTGCTAGATATATATTGTGTTTCTGTAAATACATGGAACTTAGTTCCAGGATATAATAAGTTATTGAGAACAGTTTGATACTTTCTGGCTCTGCTCTTATGATTAGTTCCCTGGACGAGATTAGAGTTAATTTTCCCTCATCACTGATGTGAAGTCTTCCTCTGTATTCCACTTAATTAACTGTGAATGAGTGTTCTGAATCTTCTTGTCGGAAAAGTTGCTCTTCCTGAACTTGTATTAGTGGCGGACTTCGGTGACAATGTTTTTCCCCTGGCTTTGGGTAGTTTCCTTACATACATGCACCGGTATTTCTCTGCCCAGTATTCGAGGGATCCTGTGTGGACAGTCAAGGTGCTGTTTCTGTTCAATGCTCTCCTCTGACGCTCTGTCCCATGAACTCTAACAACTGTATTCGCCCTGCATCCTCAGCCCTGTTTTCTCAAATCTGAGAACCTGTCGGGCTCCTCCTGGACCCCACCTTCCGGTGCCAGGTCTCAGAAGGCTCAGTGCCGTAAACTGAAGAGTTTATAGGGCTCATTTCATGGTTCCCCATCTCTTACGGTTCTCTGCTATTTGTTGACTTGTTCCAATATCTTCAAATCCATTTTTTTTTTTTAATATCTTTGGTCAACATTTCTAAAGAGTGTTACTTCAGGTGGTATAGTAAATTTGGTCACTGTTACTCCATCTTGGCTAGATCCAAAAAGGTCTATTTTTATTTATAATTCTTAAAATATTTAAAAATATTACACATAGGCCTCATATGTACTCTTGCCCTGGGGTCAGAATATGTTACAAAGGATTTGGTAAGATGTGAGAAAGCACATGAGGTAGGAAAGAAGGATACTTGTGATAAAAGTGTTAAAGAGGAGGGATTATTTTAAAAATTTTGCAGGAGAAAAAGGAGGTAATAGGAGAATATTCAAGAAATGTGGTAAAAGTTTGTAATACATGCTGTCAATATTTAAATATATTATTGATTGTTGACATGTGAAAGGCTTACTGAGAGAGAGAATAATTGCCTTGTATGGTTTTAAATTTGTGGTTGTATTAATTTTCAGAGCTATATATATTTTTATCATTTCTCAATAGTCTCAGTATAGCGCAGAGAAGTAGTTTGGTTAAAATTGTCTATATCTTATATGAAGAAAGTAAAATGAAACAGATTTTAGGCTGGATATGGAAGAAATTAGAACAAAACTTAGCAAATTTTGGAATAAATGAGTAAACAATAGTGAACCTTTATTTAGCACCTAGTATGTGCCATCTCTATACTGTGCTAAGTATTCCACATTATGTCATTTTATCTTCATAACAAAAGCATTCAGTAGTCATGAGTATCTATTAGGTTAAACATAATTCCATTTTCCTTAGATGAGGAAATTGAGGCTTTGCCCAAGTTTACACAACTAGGAAGTGACCGATCCAAGATGTGGATGCAAGCAGCCTGATTTAAGAGCCCACACACTTAACCACTGACTGTATTGCCAATGAATTTAAAATAGAAATGGACTAAAATGCACAAGTGATCTGGAAGGGTGGAGGTTGTGGTCAAAAAGCAGGATATTAATGTTAAAGATGTCAGATATAAAGCAGCCTTGAGTGATGCTGGCTCTGAGGTGGGTGGCAGTAGTAGATGTGTGAGTACAGTTAGAGTTGAGGTAATTTGAGAATTTTTAGGTAGCTTTTTTATAATTCATGTTCATAGATGTTAAGATCACCTGTGAAACTGAATGAATTGAAAGTAGAGGGTAGACTAGTGAAATTTTATTTTTGTACTTTTTTTGTCCTTCTAGATGGCTTTCTGTAAGCCTTTGAAAAATTCAAAGAGTTGAGGAATCCTAACATCAGACACCTCATTTTAATAGGAAAGAAAAGTTCTCAGTTGATCTAATAACGGATGTACCTGCTCTTCTGATGCAGATTACTCTTGAAGTAATCCTGGGCTTTTTCAAGGGACGGTTTTAGTATCACTGGTACTCAATCTCTGCGCAGTGACTCTTTGGCTGCTTTAGTCTGGCTTTGTACCAGTAATAGAAATTCTAGATGTTTCCAGGGCTAAGGTGACCTGAAGTTTTTGCGCAATAGCAGAATTCACTGGAATGACCATTTTTTGAAGGACAAAATCCTGTGGAATCTCCATGTTTCTCAGCTGTTTATTCAGGATTTATGTGGTAATGTCTTGGAACATCAGCTGCCTAATGTCATTTTAAATCAGAAAAACACTATTATTATTTTAATAACATACTATTTTAAGGGGGCTTATTATTGACCTCAGTTCTCTGATGGAGAGTGAAGGGAAGGTGGTGCAAATTTCAATTTAACAAAGGAGACTATCATCAGTTCTATATTGTACCCAGTGGGATTATCATGTGAAAATCAGGCCAGAAGTTACCACATTTTGATAATATTCTGTTTCATTTGATTTTGTTTAGTGTGGGTTTTCTGCTCTGTAGTACATTTTCCTCCATAAGAAATAGAAAGTAAATTCCTATAGTTTGAAGCAGGCTCTTTGGAAGCACATAAGCAGAAGTGCAAAGGTCAGATAGTTTTCGGGATTGTTTATACCCATCATCAGAAACTAAGAATTTTTCCTTCTTACCATTTTCTTTCTAGGTGTGTTTGCATTAGCCTTTGTTTTATTCTGGTGGAGATCAATTCACTTAACTGTAGTATGGATACCAGTAGCTATCAGAGCTTCCTCATTCAGGTTCAGAAGGTCAGAAAGTTAATACCCAAAAATCTCTTAGAAGAGTAGGGAGGGACTTTCTCAGAAACTCTGTAAACACTCACGTGTTACCCAAATCTTTCAAGTGATCGGTCTAATGACTCATGAGTGGTGAGGGCAATAGGACTATCGTTAGGTAAATCAGGTTATGTCTGGGAGTAGGAATTTCAAAGGCTCCACATTCCTGAGACATAAAGCTTGTGTGGCAGAAAGATGCTAAAAAAAAAATTATTTTTTGCAGTGTTGGTGATGGAACCTATGGACAACATGAGCGTGCTAGGCAAGTGCTGTACTAATAAGCTGTACTTTTAGCTCTCCAAATCATAATTGTTTTTGGAGGAGGAGGATGGGAGAAACTGTGGCCAGGAAGCTTATTGATTATCAGATAGAAGGTACTGTTGTTATGATTCAATGAAGAAAAAGGATAGTGGAGAGAAATGATGCCAGGGATTTAGGCAGAGGTTAGATTTTAAAGTATGTGGGGGGCCTTTGAGATGGCTCAGCGGCGTAAGCGCCTGCCTTGCAAGCGCGAGGGCCCGAGTTCGACTCCCGGAACCCACATACGAAAAAGGGGCCGGTGATATCGCTCAGTGGCACGGGTGCCTGTTGGCGCGCGAGGTCCTGAGGTCGTCCCCCTGGTACCCACAAAAAAAAAAAAAATAAAGTATGTGGGATATTGAGTTTACATTCTGCTCTAGTTGAAGGGGAAATAAATTTTTGGATTTTTAAGCAGGTGTGCACATGTGTGTATGTATGTATATACACATGCATGTGTTGTGGCAATATTAGGCCATTCTTCCTGGCCTAATATAACAGTTACAGAAACTGGAATATAATTAGAAACAGTAGTTGGAAAACGACCAAAGGCCGGCAAAAACGAGAAGAAATTACTACTGTAATGTTGCTACTGCATCAGGTAGAAAGCACAATTTGGTGACTTTTGTTTAAAACTTCAGCCTAAATGACTCAATTTGAGGGTAAAGGAATCACTGGATAGCTAAGAGAAACTTTTAGAATCAGGAACACTACAAAAAAAAACTGAAATGCAAAATTCTGAGTATAAAATTAGTCTAAATGCCTAGATGACCAATTTTTCCATGTGACCCCAGGAAGTTTGAGGGAAAGAGCAAGGAGAAGGTAGAGGTAGGTCTGCTCGTGGAACACTGAAGTACCTTTGGTGACTTTGCTGTGCCCTTGCTTGAGTGTGTTCTCTGGTCTTCACACAGCTTGGGGGGGGTGGCAGAGAACAGAAGCAGATTAGGTTGTTTTGGCAGAAGGTAGATTTCTGAGATAGAAGAGCAACTGGAAATTTACTAGGGAGCCCAGAGGCAAGAAACCATCAAAAGGGTGAGCCTCAAATCTGAGCATAAACTCAGCTAAATTCCTTGGCAGACTCCTAAATAAAATAAGCATGGAGGAGACCACCAGGGGCCAGGCTAAAAAGGGGTAATTTAAAACCAAGAAAAATTGGCAGTGGTATCAACCCCTCCACAGCAGGGGAGAGAGAAATTTCAGTGTGAGTCTAGACAAGTTAGTGGCTTACTAGAACCCAAATCCAATAATCTTAAGAAAAAGAAAGGCGATTTCAGAGTCAAGAAAGCATATTCTCTGTTATGGACTGAATGTTTGCATCATTCCCCATAGATTCATATATTGAAACACTAACCTTCAGTGTGGCTGTATATTCAATAGTTTTATCCTGTCATCCAGAACCCATAGTTTATTTCCACTTTTTCCCAGAACGTGTTTGCTTTAACCTTTGGTCTCTACTCACTGAAGGTCAGTTTTGGACTGAACCTTGGAGATGGTTCTTAACTTACCTGAGGAACTAGTTATATTTAAGTGAGGTCATAAAGAGGTGGGACTGATCTGATAAGATTACTTTTCTCATAAGGAGAGCTAGTTTTTTCTTTCTCCATTCACACTTAAGGACGTAATGAGAAAGGGCCCTCTGCCAGCCAGGAAGAGAGCCCTCACCAGACACCGAGTCAACAGCTACCGTGATCTTTGACTTCTAATCACCAGCACTGAAAAAATAAATCTCTATTATTTAAGGCACCCAGTCTATGGTATTTTTTTGACAGCCTAAGCAAACTACTGACTGTAAGTTTGCAGCTATGACCTACTCTAGCCATTGTATAAAGTGGAAATGTGACATATACAGGAAGAAATCAATGAAAACTGATTACAAGTGGGCTGGAATGTCAAATTAGCACAGACTTCAAACCAGCTCTTTTCTGTATTCAATGAATTAAAGGGAAATATATTCAAAGATAGAAGGGAAATATGTTATTGAGTGAGCATAGAAGGAATTTCACAGAAATTTTGCTTAAAAAAACTAAATAGAACTTCCAAAATTGGAAATTATGATAACAAAATAACAGGTTTCTAGATTGGTTCAACAGCAGATTGGAGATGGCACAATAACGTATGACTTAATTTGAAGATAGTTTAATAGAAACCATCCAATCCAAGGAGTGGAAATAAAACAGATTAAAGAAAACATGGAAGAAGGTGCCACAGAGATTAATAGAATATATCATGTTGTTCAACACATGTTTAATTGGAAGAAAGAAGGAATAAGAGAAAGAAAAAGGAACCAAAAATATTTCCAGAGATAGCAAAATGTTTTTAAAATTTCAGAATAAGGATTAACTTACAGGCTGGTCATTGAGCCACTAACTGGAAATATAAAGAAAAGCCATATTTACACACATCATAGTTAAAATACTGGAAATCAAAGATAAAGAGAAAATATTGCAAGCAGCAACAGAAAAATAATTTATTTATGTGCAGGAGACTATGATACAATTATAAACTGACTTTTCACCAGAAATAATGGAGGCCACGAGACATGAGAACAACATGTTCAAAGTGCTGAGAGAAAAACAGCAACTATGAAAGACCAACCAAGATTTCTACATCTAGCCAAACCCTCTTACATAAAAGATATTCCAATGAAAACATTTGAGGGAGTTCGTTGCACCACAAAAGTCCTTCAGATTAAAAATCATAAAGGAAGAAATAAAGAGGACCAGATATTTCAGTAATTATAAATGTACAAGTATATATTAGTAGCTTTCTCTAAATTTCTTTAAAAAATCTATGACTATGTGAAGCTGAATTTATAAAATTGTATTGTTAGGTTTATCACATTGGTTGTTCTATATGACAATGTTAACATAAATGATGGGGCAAAGTGAACTGAAGCTGTATAATTACAAGCACCCATGTATCATCAAAATAATGTAAATATTTACACAGAATGAAATACTTTAAATATTAGTATTTTAATCCTAGAATGACCATTTAAAATGTGAAACAATGTAGCTAATAAAACAAAAGAAAAATTGAATTATATAGTAAAAATGTTTAAAGCAAAAGAACTCAAGAAGAAGAAACAAAGGAATAAAATACAAATTAGGTGAAGGAATGATGAATAGAAAAACGGCAGACATAGATCAACACTTTTGGTAATTACATCCAGTGTAAGTGGATTGCAACCAATAGAGATTGTTGTACTAGATCAGCAAGCAAGACTCATACACAGCTTAACTAGAAGAGATTCACTTTAAATACGTGCATTGAAAATAAAAGGAAAGAAAAAAGTATCAAATGCAGGCAGTAAGTATATGAAAGTCAGAAGAGCTATATTAACATCAGATAAAATACACTTAACACCACATTATTACCAGAGACAAAAGTAGACATTTCAAAATGATAAAAGTGTCAGTATAACAGGACGGTATAATAACAACTATAAAAATGAATTCAGCTCATAAAAATACTTGAAGAAAGACTTTAAACTTCAAGGAATTATGGATAAATAAATAATATATTCAGAGATTACATTATTGCTCCGTAAATGATTCAATGTTTACAGAAATTCAGTGAAGTATAGAAAAATTAAAAAAATACTATCAGATAACATGACCTATTTAGATATTTATAAAATACTCTAACCACGAACAGAATGATATATTTTTTTCAGTAGTATACAGAACATTTTGCATAGTAAGTCATATTCTGGGCAATAAAATACTTTTTTTTTTTTTTTTGAGACAGGGTCTCGCTATGTAGTTCAGGCTGGCCTGGACTCACTATGTAGCCCAGCCTGGCCTTGAACTTGCAGCAATAACTCCTGCCTCAGCCTCCCCAGTGCTGGGATTACAGGCGTATGTCACCATGCCCAGCTCAAAACACTATTAATATATCTAAAATGATTGAAGTCACAGAAAAAGTATTCTCTGACCACGATGGAAATAAGTTAGGAATCTATAACAAAGATATCTAAGAAATCCCCATGTACTTGGAAGTTAGCTAACAGACTTTTAATTTATCCTATGGGTTACAGAAGAAAGAAAACTTTAAAGTATCTTAAGCAGAATAAAATTTAAAATATAATAGATCAAAATTCGTGAGGTGTAGCTGATGTGGTGTTTGTGGAAATTTGTAACTCCTAAATGCTTCACTTGAAAAAATAGATGGCAAGTTATCTGAGTTTCCAATTTAAGAGGTTAGAGAGAATAGCAAATTATACTCAATGTCATTAAAAAGGAAATAATGTAAGAGTAGAAATTGTCTAAATAAAATAGAAAATATGAATGAACTAGAGAAATTCATCAAACCAAAAACTGACTCTTTAAAAAGATAAAAAAATTGATATTTACCTTGACTGATTAAGCAAAAGTTGGAAAACAAAAAATAATAATATAATAAATAATAATAATAATAATAATAACATGACTACTAAATTTAAAACTAAGGAGATTATTATGAAAAACTCTAGAACAAAAAATTTCAAAAATTTAATAAAATGGAGGAAAATCTTGAAAGACAGGGGTTGAGGATATAGCTCAGTGGCACAGCGCCTGCCTGGCAAGCACGAAGTCGTGAGTTTGATTCCTGGTACCAAAAAAAAAAAAAAATTTTTTTTTTCATGAAAGACAAAAATTGCAACATGATTCAAAATGAAAGAAAAAACCTAAATGGCTTACTATCAATTAAAAGTAGATTAATGAAATTTGCAATTTGAAACTTCCTGCACTGGGTATGTACTTTAGTATTAAGCTCTTTCCCAGCATGTAAGAGGGTCTTGGTTGAACCTGTAACGCTATAATAAAAATATAAATAAATAAAATCTTTCCACCAAGGAATTCTAGGAATATACGGCTTTTCAGTTAGGTTTTATTCACTCAATAAGGAACAAATAATAGCAGTTCTATACAGATTCTTTCAGAAAATGGTCACTTAACTGCTGGAGGGAGAATGGATCGTAGAGAGGAAAGGGTTGAAGCTGGGAGACTAGTCAGGAGCCTGTCAAAACAGTGCCCTTTAAATTGACAGTGAATTACATTAGTATTGTAGCAGTAGAACCAGTGAGTAGGTTTCAATTAAGAATTCATTTTGGAGCTAAAGCTGATAGTAGGTACTGTGTTTGGACAGGTGTGGGCTATGAGAGAACAACCAAGATGTCCTCTAGTGTTTAGCTTAGGCAATTAAGTGGATGAGAGATCTGTTATACTAATACAACAGGGGAGACCGGAAAGAAGTGTATTTGAGGGCCATGAAGAATTCTACTTTGTATGTGTTGAACTAGAGATTCTTTGAGCTAACAAAGTGAAATTTTCAGGCAGTCATTTGGTGGAGAAATGGTGTTGTCTTCATTACATAGGTTCAGGCTGAAAATATGGATTTAAGAGTCATTACCATATAGACAAAGTTTACGAAGAAACTAGATGAGATTTTCTAGTCCATGATGGTAGACTGAGAAGTAATTGATATGGACCTATTGTTAAAATATACTAGTATTTTAGAGCATACGTGGTGTGATCAAAATATATGGTGAATATTTAAATTAAAAAATTACTACAATAAAAATCACATACCAATAGTCTCCATTAATCCTCCTGAAACTACTTCCCCTAGCTTCAAACACACTTATCCCATTCTTCTTGCACTTCTGTAAAGCAGTTCTGGAAGTCCTCTTTCATGAATGTCTTCAGTTGTGCTGTTGTTGCTTCCTCAATGTCCCAGACTTATTCAAAAGATTTATCTTTCATAGTCATTTTGACTCTAAGGGAGATACGGAAGTTCCATGGTGCCAAAACTAGTGAATAAGGTGGATGAGGACACAGTACCCCATAATGTTTTGACAAGCCTGTCTGTTATGCTTTACATTTAAAATGTGCCCCCAAGTTCCCTGGCGTGTAGAAGGTGATTGGATTATGGGGGTGCTACACTCATCAGTGGATTTATCCGCTGATTCAGTAGATGAATGTGCTGTCAAAAAATGGGGTTGGTTGAAGGCGAGCCACTTGGGATGATGTGGAAGAGTGTATCCTTGTCTTTGGCTCCTTCCTTCTCATTCTGCTTTCTGTTCACCTTGTGTTGATCACCTTTTCTTCCACCACACCCCTCTGCAATCCTGCTGCAGCCCTGGAACCAGTCCACCATGGACTGAAACTGTGAGCCAGAATAAACCTCTTCCCCTTTAAGTTGTGGGTGTTGAGTATTGTGTCCCAGAGATGGGAAGGTGACTAAGATGCTGCCTTTCCATGGAATGGCCCTTTGCAGCAGCATTCACTGTTAATTTTAATCGCATCTCATAGAGGCACTCACAGAAAGGACTTCCAGAACTGCTTTGAAAAGTGTTAAGAACAATGCATTAAGTGGGTGCGAAGTGAGGGGGTTTTTTTTGGAGGGGGTATGCAAGGCAAGGTATCATATCGTAATAATATTTGCTTTTCTAATTCAAGCATTCATCATATATTTTTATCACCACTTATATGTGAACAGGAGAAGAAAGTGGATGACATGACTCTCTATCTTGTCAATATTCTTTATTTCTTTATAACTTCCAAAATCGTCACACTCAAAACATCATCCGTGACACCCCTGTTGACTCAAGACACTGTCTCATTCTTCATTTGGACAAAGTAATGCCCCTCTGTGCCTTTCCTCTAGCTCCAGGCTAAAATCATTCCCATTCTGGATCTTATGTATGCTTTCTGTTTTCTCTTTCAGGGGAGTTCCTTCTCTTTAAGTAGAATTCCTTCTCTACATGGAAGCTGAACCACATTCAGATGTCACTGTGTATTACCAAACTCAGAGAGGTCTTCTTGTCTTCCCTGGCTGACCAAAGAGCCAATCTCTGCCATAAGCTATTCTCTCATATGACTTCATTTCCTCTAAAACCATTTCACTATTAAAATTATTTAATTTCTGATCATTTTCTCCTTTTCCACATTCCTTTATTACTACTAATGTTGGCGTACTCCATGATTTGCCTCAGTCACTTTTCATTTTTTCTTTTGTTCATTAAGGATTCTGCCTTTCCTTATTTCTTTATTACTGACCTTTAGAATAGTGTACTATCTGACACATTGTAGGTGACTAGCGAATGTGTACTGAGTAAGTGAATATAAAGGCCATTTGACTTAGTTACATTAAATGGCTAATTTTAGTCCGTAATTTTCAAGAGGCCTTCATCTATCTTCTTTCTTCCTTCTCCAAAGGAAGATTTCTTGGTGTTTTCTTCATTCATAATTTTTTAATTAAATGCATTTTCATTAACTGATATATAAACAGAAATTGTACTGCTATTTCACTAACTTTAGCATTTCACTAACTCTGAATGCTATTCCTTTTGTTTTAGTTTTAGTCACCACTTACATTCACTATTTTTTCAGCCTACAAATACGTTCAAAGCCAAAACTTTCCTTTGTCTATGCCATTTCCTCAAGCTAACATATTTTCCCTCATTCCTTTTGTGACTAAGCTTATTGAAAAAAGCCTCAACATTTGACCCTCATGTCAAGCTTGGCATGTGCCAAGCTTTTTATTCTAAGGTTACCAGTAATTCTTAGTTATTAAGCCCAGTGGCTTTTCTCAATTCTCATCCTCTTTAACCACTCTGCAGCAGTTAATACTGTTGTTTATCTTTTCCTTTTTGTAACTCTTTGTATTTGGGCTTCTTTGACATAGCGTTTTGATTTTTCATCCATATCTCCAGATTCTCAAGCACAATTCAACCTTAAGCATAATCTCAGTTTCCTCTTTTTACTCACACAGATAGGTGTTCTTTAGGAGTTCTTTTTTCTCCACCCTCTTTCCAATGACAACTTCATGTGGCATCATGGTTTTAATAATTAACAACATGTTGGTGATTTATAAACCTGAAGTTTGACTTTTCTACAGAGCTCCAGATCTTTATTTCCACTGGTTTTTGGACAGCTCAACCTGAAGATCTTGCCATAACCTCAAAGTCAACATTTCTGAAATGAAACCCATCATCATTTTCCCCAAACATCTGCTTCTCACTATGTATTGGTGCCCCTCTACCTAGACTTGGGAACTTTGGTATTTCCTTTGATCTCTAGCTTTCCTTCATCTCCATACTAAATCGTTTGTTAAGTTCTATTTATTCTAGCTGTTTTATGTCTGTAACACTTGTCTGCTTTTCTACATTCATTTTGCTACTACTCTGGGCACCAAACTACATTTGACTTTTGAATGATTCAATCTGTATTTCAACTCTTTCTTTCAGGTTGCACACTCTTCTCTACTCATCCATACTGCATTCTGCTCTGGATTAACTTTCCTAAAGCAGTTCTAATAATGTTGCAAGTGTCACTATAAGTACTAATAATAACAAAATTTTATAGGCATTATTTTAAGTCCTTTACAGTTAGCCCTCATATAAATTCCATGGAATAGATACTTCAATGTCTCCATTTTGTACAAAAGGAAACTGAAACATAGCAAAAGTAAATGTTAAATTTGGTATATGATGATTTTAACCAAGACACAATTTTTGGGCAACACACAATTTTTTCATAAAACCTGAAAAGACTGTAGTGTCTACCCAGTGAGCACCTGTGAATTTGATACCAGGCACTTTTTTAATTCAAAATAATTCAGCCTTTTTTCTAAGCAATAATATATTCTTTGAAATTTTTCACATAGCCATAAAATATGCACATATCTGTTGAAATAAAAATGTCACTTTATACAATTTAACATCATATTGCATACTATACTTTAGAACATACTTGTCTGCAAAGCAAACTTAAAATTGTTACGCTGCTATGCAAATTTCCTGTTATTCTGATTTATTAACAATGCAACTACAAATTGAATATATACCTTTTTTCTTTACTCTTATCAGTAAGAATAAATGGATAAATTATAAATGATAAATACAGCCCTTCATTCCCCTTAAATACTCCACTACTTCTGGCTTTCAGACCTTGGTTCACGCTATTTTCTTACTTTTAATACCCTAGTATCTGAACCATTGAATATGCCCAATTTCTAACCATGTTTTCCACTTGTGAAGATTCAACTCACTTATATGTTCCTGTGGCTTGACATATTTCTGTATTCTAAATCAATGCTTTCAAATGAGGCTTTTCATAATGAAGACAATTAACTGTTGAATATAGTTACTATTGGCCACATGTGGCTATTTGGTACTTACAGTATGGCTAATGATACTGAAGCAGTAAATTTTCATTTTAATTTAATTTTAGTTAATTGAAATTTAAATAGCCATAGATATCTAATGGGTTATGTACTGGACAATATAACTCCAAACTGTCAATTCAATGCAGTACACTAATATTGCTGAATGATTAATATTTTTAGGATTTACATTAAAGTAGCATACAACCAGTTGTTTTTCTTATTATTTACAGTTTCCTAGAGGGAAGGATACACATTTTATAATTTTTATGTATATCCTAATGCATCTAGTAAATTTTTTAGTTTCTAGAAGTACACAGAACTGGACAACCATCTGATAACTTAAATTGTTTTGTTTAAGTGGCATAACAGCTTCTGCATAATTTAATTTTTCTACTATAATAAACATAAGATAAATGTTAATAATAAACAACTTGTGTTCATCTTTGCAATTAACTATATGATTCCTTAAAGGAAACTATAGTTATTTTATCATTTCATTCCCCCTTTTTTTTTTTTTTGTGGGTACCGGGGGTCAACCTCAGCACCTCGCACGCCAGCAGGCGCCTGTGCTGCTGAGCGATATCACCGGCCCTTTTTTTGTATGTGGGATCCGGGAGTCGAACTCGGGCCCTCGCGCTTGCCAGGCAGGCGCTTACGCTGCTGAGCCATCTTACCAGCCCCTTCATTCACGTTTTTTGTGGCATTGCTAGAACTTTCTTTAAAAATCCTTTTATTTTTTATTTTTTTGTCAACAGTCTTAACTCTAAAGTCAACTGACCATGAAGCCCGAGTTTTTTTTGTTTGTTTTGTTTTTTTTTTTGTGGGTACCGGGGGGTCGACCTCAGGACCTCGTGTGCCAACAGGCACCCGTGCCGCTGAGAGATATCACCGGCCCCTTTTTCGTATGTGGGGTCCGGGAGTCGAACTCAGGCCCTCGCGCTTGCAAGGCAGGTGCTTACGCCACTGAGCCATCTCACTGGCCCAAAGCCTGAGTTTTAATCCAGCTCTGTCAACAGATCCACGACATGTTAGCCTAGCTGCACGATGATTTGAATTAGCTGTGCACATGGAAAGTGGCTCAGACCCCTGTGACACTTGTCTCTTTCTAATGCAACTCCTTCTTTCTTCATTGGCTAGTTTTAGAATAAATGCCTTATCCAAAAAAATTAGATTTTGACAGCTTTATCCTATGGTTAATTGAGGTGACAGATGTACTTGACATTTATCTAAGTACAGAATGGAAGATTAAGACATTTTCTACACGCATTTTCTGTTTTAGAGGAGGTCACTTTCTGAGGTCCTTTTTAATATGTCTTGTCAATTAACAGTAGTGATAATTTTGCTTCATATCATAATGTCTTTAAAGTTCTTTTAAGTTGACAGATAAACTCTTCTTTCTGTAAGATTTGAATTATTTAAATCTTCTTCAAGTCCACCCTCTAGATCTCCCCCTTAGGTCCTGTAAATTAATACTAGTTGAAAAATACAAAAGAGTGTGAAAAATCCACCTCGGTTCAAAGAAAATAGGAGAAAGGGTTGTACTTGACATTACTTAATTCTTTCTCTAGATTTGCGGCAGCATTCTCTGGAATTGTTAGGCTGACAGTAGTAACATTTAGTAACTTGTGAGTGTATGCATATTAAAATTTCCTCAGCATTTATTTGTTCTTGCTGTTGTTCCCTGATAATACAGACTATTATTTTTCATTTTCCAGATTTAAACTTTTAGTATGCCACAGTTACCTTGTTATTAAATGTATAGGCAAGTGTTTTCAATTTAAGAGTCAAAAGAATGCAATTTGAAAGAATATTGATTATATCCATAAATATTAATGGTTTATAAAAATGATTTTTGTTTATAAAAAAGTGGTCATAAAAAGATTTTGTTGCAAGGGCCCAAACTACATATTAACGTTTTCTTAAACATTACATTTTATTTTCATATTATTACAATAATTAAGGACAATAGCATTTTAGAATTTATTCATTTAAATAACACTGCTTAAAAACTATTTATGGCGGTGTGTGGTGGCATACAGTGTAATACCAGCATTGGAGGAGGCTGACGCAGGATTAGAAATTCAAGTTCACCCCAGGCAATTTAGCAAGTTAATGAGACCCTGTCTTTAAAAAAAGGAAAACAAACAAACAAACAAAAAGGTCTGGTGATGTAGCTCAGTGTAAAGGTCAATTCCCAGTATCAGAAAAAATAAACCTATTTATAAAACTATCACCAGAAAAATCACATTTTTAATAACACTATTTAGAAATTAAGGCAATAGAGGTGTACTTTTGTTTCAACCCCATGTTGAAAGGAAATAAGATAGGTTGCTACATTTAAAATATGAATAAGAATTAAGTCAAGAAGGGAACATAATTCACGTAAAAATAGAAGAAAAGTAATAAGCAGAAAGATTGTGTCAGGAAAAGAAAATGAATCTTTTAGACACACAATCAAATGATAAAGTTTTTAGGAGGCAAAAAAGGATTCACAGATTTTATTCTTTTCACATGTTTAACTTATAAGAATTAGTATATTCCTGGTAGGGTTTAATTTAGGATATTAAACATATCAGAAATTTTGGCTAAAATATCAGAAAATTTGGGCTTGAAATATGTCTTTTATAGATTTATAGAGTGTCAGTAAAATTAAAGGTCAACTAGTTTTTCCATCTAAGAGGTTGCTTAAAATGCTTGCTTGTCTCCAGTGGGCATAAAGCTCCTGAAACAAGGAATAGACACCTCAGTGGCTCCACACTTCTGCCAAGTTAGGTGTCTCATCAGGTCACTGTCCTGAATTTAGGAAGTGGCAGAAGCTTTGTTCATTGAGGCTACTTTTCTTAAGTATCCCTGATCAGGACATCTTTTCCTGTTTTGTAAATGAAAACCTGAGGCTTCCTTAAAGGGAAGAGATCAATGTTTTAAATATACCTTCTTGAGACCTTTATGGGAGACAAGCTGAATGAATCCGAATGACACTGGACAGAGCCTGGTGGTAGGGAGAGGTGGTGAGACCCTGAAATAAAATTTCCTATAGAAAGGAGGTAGTATGGATTACTTCTGTACATAGACTCTGAAGGACTAATTATAATTGTCATAGTTGGGCGGAGGGTTGAAGTCTTGCTGGTTATGACACAGTGTAGGGCTGAGGTCTCATAGCCTAGCCTTGGTAGTTAGGTAGGAAACAGTTGGAGAAGTATGTAAGTGGTTCTTAAGAGATCTTTTTTTCCTTTTGCAAAAGGGTAGGGGACCACGTGATGGAGGCAGAGGGGAGAGAGGGGAAGAAGCGAAGGGGAAGAGAAATAAGATGTGTTATGGACATGTACCAATGGCCCACAAGGAATGCAATCACTTGGAACTGCAAACATGTACTAATACAAAAATAAAAATTGAAAAAAAATTGTAAACATGAAGGTAAAAAAAATTGGCTTAAATGTCTACACACCATAACATTATGTCAATGACTCTACTGTAAGCCAATTCAATTTGTATATGGTTCTGTAAAAATGATGTTTCTGGTGGGACAAAGAAAAACTTTAGATTCTATGCATGGAGATGATGGCAGATAAAATAAACATCTATAAGACTGGGCAAAAGTGAGCTCAGCAGTAACACAGTTTTAAAAGTGAGAAACAATGGCAACAATGGAAGCCCATGTGTGAAACTCCTATCAGTTTTATTGTAGAAGAAGGTAGAGGAAACTCTTGGAAGTGGTAGAACAGATTATGGCACTGATTTTGGTGATGATATAGTTTTATCCTTTTTTTAAAATATACAAAGTTGTATACATTAACTATCTACACGTTTGTGTGAGTCATACCTCAATAAAGTTCTTCCAAACAAACTAATTTCAAACAAACTTCTGATTAATGTGGTCAGTGGCAATTCCCTTTACTCATCTTTGTTTCTCTCACCTCCTTGTTCACCTAATTTCTGTAACTGTTGAGATTTTCTCTACATCCCTCTCATACAAGTGCTTTATGAAAAGAGATCTAATGTGCTCAGTTAGTCACTCTGCAGTACAGAGCATTTCTCCTGCATGTGGTTCTGGAACTTAGCTATCTCACAATTATCTTCTTACATAAGATATGGGTGCCTTTGAGATGGGACATGATGTAACCAGTGTTGAGGAACTGAATACTGTGCACTGTACATGAATTTGTGATGGAGAGATACAGAAGGCTAATGCTGCTGTAAGCCTAACAGTTTGGGGATGGGTGGACAGGTGCTATCTAATACTATGATACTTCTGAATGTGTAACTACTGTATATTAACCTGCAAAAAAAAAATATATATATATACTGGTACCTCGATTCAGGAGCATAATTCATTCTGGGAAAGATCACTGTGGTTGTGTTTGTCACCCAATGTGGAGTTTGTGAATAGGAGCGAAATGTTGCCAAATGGTTCTGTTTGGGACTAGTATTGTTCACCAACACCAACAGAAGCATTTGTGAGCTGAGATATTACTGCAAAAAAATCCAAAACAATTCTTATTTTTCCTATCAAACATTTTTCTTAATATTTTGCCCCTGTTTCCTTTGTTCCTTCTATGTTGCAGGTGCTTTTAGCAGGTTCTTAGATTGTCTATTGACAAAATATTTCTGGGCAAATCAGAACCTCTACTTGGTTGAAAGTGGTGCCTTGGGCCCAGCTGTGAAGATATGAAGAAGGAAGAAGACACAGAAGTCATTAATCATGGACTTTCAAAGTTCAGGTCTATGACTGAAGACTTCTGACTATTGATACTCATATCCAAAATATGATCAGTCCCATATTTTAAACTAGTGGATTCTGTTGTTGATTTGGTCCACTTGTGCACCATGAAAACTTCACTTTTTCTGTAAATTATTATTTAGATATGTGTTTCTACTTTATATTAGAGTGAACTGTCTAAATGAGGATACTGGATTAGATCTAAAAGCCAGTTTCTGACTTCATGTTTCACATTTTGTAACTCCGGTGTTGCATATTTACAACAGTTTATTACCTAAGACAAAATTTAGTCTCAAATTTCTCTTTCTCTTCCTATTCTTTGTTCCTCCTCCACCTTTTTTTCATGTTTATCTTCTTCATCTTTGCAGTTGCTGTAGGATATTAAAGATAAAGTTTTTATGGATATCTTCTGGGCTTACCTTTTAATTCTCAGACTCAAATGGTGTTAATTTTGATTTCTTGAATAGAAGAAAAAGAAGAGATGAGTGTCAGAGAATGAATCTGGGCTTTGGAGTTGGGCAAACATCGTATTTACTCTAAAATCCATCATTAACTATTCATGATATTTTAGGCAAGTTATTATCCTTCTGAGATTAGAATTTTTATCTGTAATGGTGGTTACAGTGCATATTTCATATATTTATTATATTCCAGTACAATGCACAATCAAGTCTTCATTATTTATAGTTCCCTTACCAGACGGACATTCATGAAATTGTTCTTCTGTTTATTCATCAGCGTATGGCCCAAGTGACAATACTTGTGCTTGATTAATCATAAACTAGATCTTAGAAGTTTTGCATCATTTGAACAGCCGTGGAAACCTGTTTCTTCTCACTCTACAGGCCTTCTTTTGATACTGCAGATACTGACCTAGAATATAGGAAGAAAAAAAAACTTTTTCAATTGGATTTTATGTTCATTCATACATTTTTAAAATTTATTTGGCAGAGAAATATTTACTAGAATGATTACTTTGTTTTAGAGTCTTCTCTGTCCTAAGAATACCATGGTGAGATGAGGTTCCTGTTTGGGCAGCTGGAAACCAGACTAGAAGTTAAATAATTGAAATAAAACGAACTGGAGATGGTGGCAGTAAAACTGTTAAAGTTTTTTCTATTCTTTTAAATAATATGATATGAAAATGAGCAAGGACCTGGAAGAGAACATGGCATCACATGTCTAGTTTGTTTTTGTAAAGATAGATACTATTGAACTTATTTTTAGATGTGAAAAAAATTTCAAAAAGAAAAATTGTTAAAGCAGGCAAGAGAAATCTTAGCAGGAAGGAATCAAATTTATTAGGTGATGTTTTGTTTTAGATTTGCAGGGGGTAGAATGAGGAAATATTTTTCAAACCTTCTACTTTTTCAGTAAAGAATAAGAAGATTGTTAGAAATGGAAGAAGGAAGGATGTACAATATTGATTTGTTTGAGGATATTGGAAAAGGCATGAAATACAAGCTGGAGAGTGGGAAAATGAATTTGTTTTGGAGATGTAAAACTGATATTAATAGGTAGAATTCAATTTGTGTTGAAACTGATGAAAGTAAAATGAGGTATGACTATCCATTTATGACATATTTTTATATCAATAGTCAATTGCTTTATAGAAATTATGAGAGAGTAGATAATTTGAGTGAGACAGATTTGAGGTTTGACCAGTCAGAGATGACAAAGAGAAAACAAAAGAAATGAGGTCATTTTCAGGAAGTGATTATGCTTGTAATGATCAAACATGTACTCTAAACGGTAGTAGGGGAGTGTATAAATATAGCAAGTAGGGAAGAATGGAATAATGTAATCGACACTAGTTGGTGGGGATAATCATACAGATTTGATATGTCAGTGGAAGTACAATCATAAGTGAAATGGAGGAAAAATGTGGTAGTCAGTGAGTGGAATGATAAAATGGAGAATTTTAATGTAATATATTATTGGTGGTGACAAAGTCCAGGCTTTGACTAAGTGAGTAGATGGTTAAGACAGGGAGAAAGAAAGGTAATCAAAGGTGAAGAAGTCAGGAAGCTGAGAGATCAGTTATTAGGAAAGTGATGCATGTAGTTAATGATGCCATCAATAAAGCAGCTAAGCATTGAGACAGCTGGGAGATCTCAAATAGAAATGCACTGAAATAGGAATTTAAAGTTTCAACCAAAAAACAGACCATGAAAAGTCACATAGAGATGAAAGTGAATGAGAAACCTGTAGACTCTCTTCTCACTCTAATCATTTTATAATTCTGGATTTCTTTTTAAACATTGCAATAACCTCCATACTTTAAATATAATTAGTTGTAAATGCATGCTTTTTTTCTAAATTATTCCCCACACAATTGCATTTATGTTTGTATATTCGTATCCCATGGAAACTGAGTTTAGCTCCCATGATTCCCATTATCTTTTATTTTTTATAATCTATTTTTATTTTTATTAGTTCATGTTTGCAGTGCATGAAGATTACATTCATCATGGGGAGTTGGTACACGTGCATAACACAGCTTAATTCTCTTTTTCATCTCTTTCCCCTTCCTCTCTCCCACTTCTCACCATCTCTTGTTCCTCTTCTCTTCTGCAGAAGATCTATATTCCCATTTGCTATTATCTATCTCTTATTTTGCTTTTTAGTTATACTTTGGGTTTTTATATAAGAAAAATCACATGATACTTAAGCTCGTGAGTCAGATTTATTCCATTTAACATTATGGCCCAAAGGTGATTCCATTCCTACAATCAAGTTTTTCCTTCTTTATGGTAAAGTAGTACTACATTATTTACAAATACCACATTTTCTTTATCCATTCACCTACTGATGGATGTATAGGGCTCTTCTAAGATTTAGCTAATATGAATTGGGCTGCTGTAAGTATGCATCTATCACAGTTTTATCATGTGTTTAACTCTTTCAGAAAGGTATTTGGAAGGGGAATAACTGGTTCACATGGAAGTTCTAGTCTTAGTTTTCTGAGGAATCACCATACTGATTTCCATAGCTGTTGTACTAATTTCCATTCCACCAACAATGTTAAAAGGTTCTTTTTCCCTGCAGCCTCACCAGAATTTGTTATTTTCGATTTTTTGATGACAGCCATCACCACTTTTCATGGAAGTGTATCATAATTTTGTGCATATCTTATCTTGCCACAGTGCTCTATAGAATGGTATTGGCCTGTGAATTTTAGTTCTCTTACTTTTTTCTTACCTCAAATAACCTCGATATAACCTATAATTATTATAACCTAATATTGGTACAAACCTACTTACTCATAGTGTTTCACCAAGTTTGTTTTTTTAATTAGGTCTTCTCTACTTTGTGTACATTACTCACTCTTTTCTCTAATGACAGTTCTATTATTAGACTTCCTTTTTCCATTCCTATTTTAAGTTATAATGATTCTTTTTACTCTTTACTGATTGCTTTTATCCATAAATTCCCAGTTGAATCATGTATACACAAGCACATACACTATTAATGCCTTACATTTAAGGGTGGGTTTAATAACTATATTTTTTAAAATGTAACTCTTCTAGTCATTTTGGTGCTAGGCCAATTATGCTAATTAGAATATATTGAGCAAAGTACATATTTCCATTCTCTGTGATTATATTATTCAATTTGATCAAGCTTCAATATATAAAAGCTTTTTGCAAAATGTAGTGTCAAAATGTTACAGTCTTTGGTCAGAATCTTGGCAGATTAAGTCAATTAAAAAGGTCAAAATGATGGTCCTTTATTTTACAGGAAGTGCAAATGTACAGAATCTATTATCTAATTAAATGCATGTCTGTAATTCAGTGCTATGATAGAGACTGTAAATGCATCTAAGTCAGGAAGAGGAAAATGTTGCTTTATTAACTGTAATCAGATACACAATTGGTTGTGCAGCTCACTGCTGTCTTGCTCATTTCCCTTTGCTGTTCTAAAAAGCCTTCATGTCACTTTTAGACACAAATATTTTGTACCTACTCAAGTTATCTGGATCATTAATTTTTCATTACTCAAACATCTGCTGAATTAAGGCTGTCTGTTTAGCCATAGGAGGTGTTCCAAAGAAGGTACATACATTCTCTCTCTATAAGACTGTTTCTTCCCATTTCTCCATTTAATATGAAATAATAGTATTAATTGAATTTTTTTTAGGAAGTGTTCATTAACTCCTGTCTCCTTTTTATTGCTTCAGGAGTTGAGGCTATAGCACTAAACCAAAAAGACCAAAAAATAAAAATAAAAATAAAAAAAAGAAAAGCAACACTAAGTAAAACAAAACAAAGCAACAAAAAACAAAAATCCACTCAAACTCAAAACTATCCAAAAATATTTGCCCTCATCAGCTTACATTGTAATAGGAGATAGATAACAAAAAAATACATTATATGAGATGAAGATTAGTGTCTTACAAAAAAGGAAAAGCACCAAATGGGACTATTAGGGGTACCAGGTGAAGATACAGTTTAAAACAGGGGGTCAAGAAGGGTCTCATTGAGAACATAACAGCTGATCAAAAATGACGACGGTTTCATCAGGGGAAGGCTTGCTCAGGAAGGGGCGACGGCAAGTGTAAGGCTGAAAGGCTGAACTTCTGTGGCTGTACCTAAGGGATAGTTTGAAAGCCAATGTGGCTGAAGCCCAGTGAGGCAGGAGTGGGTAGAAGGGAATGAAGTCAAAGACTTCTGGGTGCCAGATCAAGAAAGGATTTATAAGTCATTGAAAAGTTTTGATGTTTCTTCCGGTTGATACTGAAAATTAGTAAGTAGAGGAATGTGATGACCTGATGTATTTTTAAAAATTTTTTAAATTTTATTTTAAAGAAAAAAAGCTCCACAAAATTTCAAAACAAGATAATAGGAGAGTAACAATGGTTAATATATTGCATATTGTTATCTTTAAATTAATTACTCGGAATATAAGATATAGGTATTTAATTACCCAAACAATATTAGCACAAACCTTCCTTTTCAATGAACTAAGAGAAATTAGTAGTATAACAATCTTAACTATCTTGTATATAATTGGATAATTTTATGGAGTACAGTATGATAATTAGATAAATGTATATAGTGTATTATGATAAAATCAGGATAGCAGTGGACTCATTTATGTTCAGAAAGCTAATGAAATTGCAATAGTGGAATGACATATCTAGAATCTTAGATTGTGGTTAGACAGTGAAATTTCTGAGGCATTTTAATGTGATTGCCTGGTTTATTTTGTGGTTTCAGAAGTGTGTGGTTGAAATGAAATGGAAGAAAATGCTGTTAGAGATGTAATATTTGAGTTGTAAAATTCAAAGTGTAGAAGTGAAAGAAAATGCTAAATCTTGGCCAGATGGGAACGATGTGCTCTGGGTGCCAAGGTTATTAGTGAATATGGAAAAATTACACTGAGACTGATTGACGGTAGTGAAGTTTGGGAGGTTTGATGAATTGTAATGAGGTAAGCCCCACAAAGGTAATGCTCTAAAGGCAGTGTTTGGGAACAAGGAAGACAAGGACTCAATTCATTGTAATTATATTAAGGACAGTATATGGGTCATTGCATAGCGTTTACCTGAGAGAAGGACAGGGATATGGTATCCTCAAAGAAAATAAGATTACATTTAAGACTAAGAGCTATAGAGAACATTCAGTAAAAATTTTAAAAATTCAGAAAAACATTGTTGGCCAAGAAATATATGTGCTGAACTAAGACTGAAGTTTTGTGTAAGGTGGTGGTCAAAATGTATTTTAGTGGAGAAGTATAGAGTATGATCAGGAAAATAGTTCCTAAGAGTACAGAACATGGTAGGGGTTTATTTTTGAGGTTAACCAAAGAAAATATGGAGATTACACTAAGTCCCTCAGTTCCCCGAAGAAGTAGAACTCTCAGCCCCTCATTTTGAAATGAGACATGGTGTCAATTGTGTGGGCTAAGGCATTTCATTTTCTTAGAGTCTTAAACTTATTATTATTTTTTTACTTTATGTGGGTTCTGGGAGTCGAACTTAGGACCTCGCGCTTGTCCGGCAGGTGCTTATGCCACTGAGGTATCTCACCGGCCCTTAAACTTATTTTTTATTCATAGATTTTTTTTACTCTATTTTTTTTGCTCATAGTATTTTTAAAATTTTTTAAAAAATTTATTCCATTTTAATGAGGTTGAATAGACATATAAAAACTTCATGCACTAGAATTCAATTTTATGAGTTATGACAAATGTAGCCATCCATGTAACTATGATCACAGTCAAGTTATTGAATATATCCATCACTCAGGAGAATTCCCTTCTTAGTCTTCATGATCATTTTGCCATTTTAGCCCTGGTAAACCACTGGTCGATTCTAATTGGTACTTAGCCTCTCTTAGAGATTCACATAAATGGAATTGTAAAATATTCATTGGTGTCCCTATGGTTTTTACTTAGTGTAAAGTTTTTGAATTTATCAATGACCTTTAACGTACCAGTTCATTACTTTTATGGATATGTGTCGCGCGCTTCTGCTCGTCCAGCGAGAAGAATCACACAACACGGGTCGGTGAAAGCTTGCTTTAATCGTTCACAGCTCCAGAGCCTCTACAAGTGTCCGCCCTGTGGCGGCTCCGTCCGTGCTCTCCCGAGATCTCCCCCGAAAAGGCGGAGTAACATGTTTTTATAAGGAGAGGGGCGCCAATAGCAATACAGCAGGAAATGAAAGCTCATAGGCTAAACTCATCAGTCTCTAGGCAGACTCACACATTTACAGGGCGCGGACAGCACTGACCGCAACCAGGAAGCAGGAAATAGGCGCCATCTTGCCCAGGTCGATGGGAGGGGTAATTTAGCACAGGCCTTGAGTCAGGCACAAGGCTGCGCCGGAGGCCTGATTGTGATGTTGGCCTCCAACATTTCCCCCTTATAAATCACATAAAAAGGCAGACATAGCCAGTCTCGAGTGAATGTATTGGCCTGCACCCCACTATTAGCCCGGTGGTCGTTTGTGCCAGCGGCCGTCTAGCACAGACCATCCTGGGCCTCATCCTTTTTTGTGGGGCTAGGAAATAACTGGATGGAACCTAGATGCATGCAGGCATGCATTAGGTGTTCCGCCATGAACCCCCCTGCGGAGCACCTCGTGACTTTCCTAGTCACACACTCGACGGCGGTCGCCACTCAATGGGATGGGGCCTGTCTTAGGTTGAGTCAAGGCTGGGGATCCTTGCTCTTACCCGTCTTTGGCTCACCCACCCAGCTAAAAGCGATGTTCTGCGACCCTGAGCAGGTAGGCAGCCGCTGGCCTGGCTGTAGGGCCTCCATCCGCCAACTGCATGGCAGCCATTGCTGTCAAGCGCACCTGTTGTTGAGTCTGCATTAATCTATCCAGCAGGCACTTGATAACAACCAAGACAACAAGAATACCGACTCCGATTGCAACCCAAGTTGCCAGACTGGGCCAGCTAAACCAGGAGGTGACCTTTTCCCACAATTTTGTGATGACAGTTCCCAAACTGGACAGGTCAAAAGTAACAGGCTGTAGTTGTATCTTTTTTACATTATCTAAGCCAATAGAGACCTGCTCTGAGAGATTTTTGAATGAGGGCAAGTATGTATTTTTGAGCCAGTCAGACATCTTGGACAAGGTCCGTGACCTATTAGTCTTAAAGGGTTGGAGGTCTACACATCCTCCTAGGGGGTTGCAAGCTTGATATTGGCTGAAAACCTGGACCCCCCAATTAAGGTAATGGAGCTGGATCTCTCTACATACCATAAAATGCCCCCATACATCCCCCGATGAACTGCAGTTTTTTATCTTGGTGACATTGGGTGGCCTTACAGGCCCGGTTGTCCATACCCCCCACCCTGAAGGAGAGTTTATCCTAGCGGTGCCATAGCACGAGTGTCAGGTTTGATTAACAAATTCTAAGAAAGGCAGAGAAGAGTTGTTAGGCTGACACTGTGCAGTAACGTTAGCATAAGAAAACACTAAGGTATCTGGAGTAACTGGGAAGCTGGTATTAAAGGCAATGGAAAGGGGCTAAACTGGGTGGATGGTGCCACAAAGCCCACAGGTACTCATCTGCGTCTTTACTCTGACTCTGGAGGGTCAGAGCTGACCAGGTGCCGAGCAGGAGCCAGACAATCACCATCGGCGGCGGTGGAATACCCATCTTCCTTGGTGGTCGGGTCTTGGTGGGTTTTTGATATATTTGCGGTCCTTGTCAGTCTTTCGGGGACCCACACCGGTTCCCGTCCAGGATCCTGTGGGAAGACACAAACCGCACCTCGGACCCAGCTGACTACCGGGTCCAGGCCCATCCACTGTCCCGTGATGACATCCTTCCAAGTGACCATCCCCTTATTTTTGGGGGAAGGATTGCAATGTTCCATCGCAGGGGAGCAGTTGTCCGAATTTAAAGTTAAAAAATTGATGGTAAATAGAGCAAGGGAGAGCTTCCTTTTTGATGAGAGGCCACGGCCTATCCCCTCCTTTTGTTTATTTAGAGTATCTTTAAGCGTTCGGTGTGTTCTTTCAATAACAGCCTGGCCCATTGGGTTGTATGGAATGCCATGTTTAAGGACTATTTCCATGGTTGCACAGAAGCTTTTGAAGGCTGCACCTGTATACGCGGGCCCATTATCTGTTTTTAGTATTTTAGGCTTTCCCCATGCAGCCCAAGCCGCAAGGCAGTGATTGATAACATTAGATGTCTTTTCTCCCGTCTCTGCCATGGCAAAAACAACTTGAGAACAAGTATCTACTGAGACATGGACATATTTGACAGACCCAAATTCTGGGATGTGTGTTACATCCATTTGCCAGATATGACCTGGTCTGAGTCCTCGCGGGTTAATCCCATCGGACCGCTGGGGGCGCATCACGGCGCAGGTACCGCAATGCCAGACAATGTCTCGAGCCTGGGCCCTGGGGATCTTAAAGTGAGCTGCCAAGGTCTGAGCATTGACATGAAATTTTTTGTGAAACTGTTGGGCTCTCTCAGCCGGGGATGAGAGCGTACATATCCATATTGGGCGCGTGGCTGCATCTACCATTGCATTGCCCTCCGAGAGCGGGCCTGGGAGCTGGGTATGTGCTCTGATATGAGCCACATAAACTTTGTGGGTCCTGTTTTGTAATTGTGTCTGGATAGTTTGGAGTATAGTGAACACCGAAGAAGTGGAATTTATCTGGCCCGCGGTTTCCAGAATCTGTAAAGCATTGACCACATATTTGGAATCTGAGAGGATATTAATATCCGTGGGGAATCTTGTAAGCACCACTGATACAATTTGCAATTCCACTAGTTGGGGCTGATTTGGTTGAAACTGTACCAATACAGGTTTAGAGCCTGATATCATATATGCTCCAATTCCCGTCTTGGACCCATCTGTAAAGACCGTGGGAGCCCCAAAGATGGGCTCTTGAACAGTGGATTTTGGAAAAATGATTGGATGTGATGTGACAAATTGTAAAATAGGATCCTTGGGGTATTGATTGTCGATCGTGCCCTGGAAAACACACTTGAGAATGGCCCACGCATCCAGGCAGGCTGCCAATACTAAAATCTGTTGGGCAGTATAGGGCACCCGCACGGCCCCGGGGTGTACCCCGAAGTGCTGTGTCATTTTTAATATAGCCTCAGTGGCCAAGATGGCCACCGAATCTGGGTAATGTTCAATGCTTTTAGCAGGGGACACCTTGGGGTGTATCCACAGCAGTGGCTTTTCTTGCCAGATGACAGCGGTAGGCTGTCTATTTGTTTTTAGAATACATACCTCAAGAGGCTTGTCTGGGTTGAAGCGACCGATAGCCGCGCTGCCCAACGCTCGTTCAACCTTTTGCAAAGCCTCAGTAGCCTCTCTATTAAGGGTCCGGGGGGAGTTAAGCCCCGGGTCCCCCTTAAGGACATCATACAAAGGTTTTAAATCATCATTGGACAAGTGTAGGTAGGATCTAATCCAATTGATATCCCCCATCAATTTTTGCATGTCATTTAAGGTCCTAATGTCGTCCATGCGTATAGTTAATTTACATGGCGTTACTTGAGTAGGGGTAATTTTTGATCCTAGATAGGTACAGACCAGAGACTTTTGAACTTTGTCTGGGGCAATGTGAAGATTGGCCAAACATAACGCTTTAATTAATTGGCCTAACATCTTATATAGTTCATTAGCATTTTTACCAGTGATAAGTATATCATCCATATAATGAAGACACTTTATTTTGGGAAAATCTTCCCGGAGGGGAGCTAATATGTTGTCCACGTATAATTGGCATATGGTTGGGCTATTAGTCATTCCTTGGGGGAGGACTGTCCACTCATATCGAAGGTCTGGCTTTTCTTGATTGACCGTGGGTAGAGTGAAGGCAAAACGAGGACTATCCTCCGGGTGAAGTGGGACTGAGAAAAAGCAATCCTTAAGATCTATCACCACTATTGGCCAGTGTTGAGGGAGAGCAGAAAGCAAAGGAAGACCCCTTTGAACAGCCCCTAATACCTGAACCTGCGCATTGACAGCGCGTAAATCTTGGAGCAGGCGCCACCTGGTGGCCCCCTTTCTTATGACAAAAATAGGGGTATTCCAAGGGGAGGTGGAGGGGCGAAGGTGTCCAGCCTGTAATTGTTCTTTTATAATCTCTAACGCGGCTTGTACTTTCTCTTCAGGGAGTGGCCACTGAGGCACCCAAATTGGGTCATTGGTCTTCCACGTAAGTTTAATTGTTTCGGGCGGAGAAAAGCCCTCAGTGGCCCCTAGGAAAAACCCAGCCCCTTATGGTCGTTTTTAGGGGCGATCTGAATGGGGGAGGCGCGGCCCTGTAGGCGGGCGCCGAGGCCTTTCCCAGGCGTGTATCCCTGCCTTTTAATCATGTTTTGGGACTGTTTTGAACAGGATGTAGTGAGGGTTACATCCATTGCCATAAGGACATCTCTACCCCACAAGGAGACTGGGAGTGGAAGGACAAAAGGCTTGAACTTTCCTGTGTGACCTTCTGTATCTTGCCAGTTTAAGAGAGCCGCGCTGACCAAAGGAGCATGCACCAAACCCAACCCTTGAAGAGTCTGCTGGGCCATATCTGTGGGCCATGTATTAGGCCAATCCTTAGTACAAATAATAGAGCGATCAGCCCCTGTATCCAGCAGACCCTTCATGGGCTTTCCATTAACTATTAATGTATGTATGGGCCTCTCTTGTAGCGTCATATGGAGCCCCTCGAAAATGTCTCCGGAAGACCCGAATCCAAGGTCTCCTCGGGGTGTCTCCCGTGAAGGAAAGTTCAAGTGCAGGCTGGGTAGAAGCAAGAGCTGAGCAATCCTGTCTCCCTTATTTATGACAGCAGTGCCTTTTGGGCATTGGACCATGATTTCAACATATCCTGTGAAGTCAGAGTCAACAACTCCGGGCACAACCTCTAGGCCCATTAAAGCAGACGAGGCTCGTCCCAGAACAAGCCCCACTGCCCCTGAGGGTAACGGGCCCTTAAATAGGGTCTCTACCAACTGGACACCCATATCAGGCGTCAATATGAGCTCGGAGGCGGCACAGAGGTCCAATCCTGCTGACCCTGGGGTTGCTCTGACTGGCTGCTGGCTCTGAGGAGGGTGGCATTGTTCTGGAGGGGGCCCGCTCTCTGCACGGGCCCCCTCAGGCCGTTTTTTGACTCATCGTCCTTTCTCCCTGTTAGGCAATTGCCTTCGCTGTCAAACACTGAGCGGCAATCTTTAGCTGCATGGTTTCCTTTGTGACACCGTTGACAAAGCTTTGGGTTTTTAGTCTCCTGTCCACTTTTCTGTGGACAGTACTTTCGAATATGGCCAGGTTGATGACACCCATAGCACAGTCCCTTTTGTGGGCCCTTTTGATCCTTGCACTTATTGCGCTCCAGAGAAGCCTGGACTGCCGCTCCAACAAAGGCGGCTAATCCAGAATTTGTCAAGGGGCCCCCAATTTCTCTGCACACTCTAATCCATTTTTCTAACCCCTCATTTCTATGTGGTGTAATGGCCACGTGGCATTCCCCAGTACATTGTTCGAAAATGAGCTGCTTAATAAGAGGTCCTGCCAGGCCAGGATCATAAAAGACCTTCTGGGCGGCCTCCTCCATTCTGGCCACAAAATCTGAGAATGGCTCTCCCGGGGTTTGAACTATCTTGGTGAGGCAAGCCTGGTGTTCCCCTTGGTTAGCCAGGTGTCGCCACGCCTGGGTGGCACACTGGGTGATTTGGTCATAGACAGGATTAGGATATTGTAATTGGTTTTGTGCATAAGGGCCTTTGCCGAGCAACATGTCTGCATTCCATCGCCTATTACCTTCCCTATTGTTGCGATCAGCCCGGTCCATGCAAAGGTCGGTATTCCATGCTTTCCAATCAATAAACTGCCCAGGGGAAAGACATGCCCTTGCAAGTTGCGTCCAGTCTCCAGGGGTCATAGGAGCAGTCGCTATAGTCTCCAATACAGCGAGTGTGAAAGGAGCATTGGGGCCATAGGAAGAGACTGCTTCTTTTAGTTGCTTTATAAGCTTAAGGTCAAGGGGTTGATGGTATGGTTGCCCTCCCTGGCTGGTGAGAACCGGATAAATCCCATATGGGCCTTGGTCAATGCCGGGGACATTTCTGGTCCCTGTTTTCTTTATGACCTCCCATGTGGGGCCGTGGAAGGTATGGCAAGCAGAGGGCAAAGGGCCATCTTGGAACGGGGGAGGCGGCTCCCAGGGCGGGGCACTGGGCATAGGTCCGCCCTCCCCATTGCCCTCCCCTAGCGGAGGCCGGCCTAGGCTTAACTCTTTGAAGTTCTCATACAATTTCCGGAAAGGATTAGAAGTCTGCCACGTAGCAGCCGTAGCGCCACGTCTCGGGGAGGGGAGGCCCTCTGTTGGCACCGAGCCTTTATTGACAGCAGCCTGAGGCCCCCGCTCTAACCCCTCTGTCTCTTCCGCCTCTGAGTCTGAAGAGGAAGAATCCGACCCCGCCCTAGAATTAGCCCTCGAGCTCTCTGAGCGAGCCTTCTCAAGCGCCTTTTCAAGAGCCTCACGGGCCTCCGAAAGCGGAAGAGATCCGCTCGGGCCCTCCTCCACTTTGAGGCAATATCTAACCATCTCCCAGAGGGGGCGTACGGAGGGGTCAATTACTCCCTCTTCCTCAGCAAAACTGATATCATATCCTAACTTTTCCCAGCAGGGTAGAGTAAGGTGCCCAGTGGGCCAAAACCACGGGGCGATCTCATGTATATTTTTAAAAAAATTTTGAACAGTTTTAGAACTCACCTTAATGCCGCGTGCTTTTAGCAAGTCTCGCATCGGCTTGTGCATCGGGGCACTGTCGGAGTTCCCCATTGTGAAATGAAACTGCTCCAGCGACACCGTCCCCGCTGTGAGCCCGCCCGATATATGGGCAACCCCCGCCTCAGCAATTGAGAGCGGAATTTCCCTGAAAGTGCGTCCACCCAGGGCCAGGTTAAGCCTCCCGCTTACCTGAAGGTACGTACCGTCCTGTGACTCGATGCAGCTCCACCAGACTCCGCACGAAGGGTGATCAGGGTCCCCGTATGGGCCACCAAATGTCGCGCGCTTCTGCTCATCCAGTGAGAAGAATCACACAACACGGGTCGGTGAAAGCTTGCTTTAATCGTTCACAGCTCCAGAGCCTCTACAAGCGTCCGCCCTGTGGCGGCTCCATCCGTGCTCTCCCGAGATCTCCCCCGAAAAGGCGGAGTAACATGTTTTTATAAGGAGAGGGGCGCCAATAGCAATACAGCAGGAAATGAAAGCTCATAGGCTAAACTCATCAGTCTCTAGGCAGACTCACACATTTACAGGGCGCGGACAGCACTGACCGCAACCAGGAAGCAGGAAATAGGCGCCATCTTGCCCAGGTCGATGGGAGGGGTAATTTAGCACAGGCCTTGAGTCAGGCACAAGGCTGCGCCGGAGGCCTGATTGTGATGTTGGCCTCCAACAGATATGCAGTATTCCATTATATGGATATACCAAGTTTTTTACTGACCCCATGGTACAAGTTTGGATTGTGTACAATTTAGAACTATTATGAATAAAAGTGCTATAAATACTTATGTACAAGTCCTTGTGTGGACTTCTGTTTCTCTTGATATTCATTGGTATATATAAGGATATATGTCTGTTTACCTTTATAAGAAACTGTCAAGCTGTTTTCCAAAGTGGATGAATTATATTATTACCAGAACATAATGAAAATTTGATTTTGTGTATATTATCAGCAATATTTGTTGTTTTAAAATTTTAGCTATATTAATATATAGTGGCATCTTATAGTTTTTATCTGCATTTCTAAGGCTAATGATATTTAACTGTTTTTCATGTTTTTTATTGGCTATTTTTATACCTTTTGTGAAAAATTGTTCAAGTATTTTGCCTAGTTTATTGCATTATTTTTTTGCTGTGTTGTAACTGTTCTGAACATAAGTACTTTCTCATATTTCTCTATATATGTGTTTGTATGTGTGTTTAAGTATACACAAACACATAAGATGAAGTCTGTCTTTTCATTTTCTTTTTAAAAATGTTTACTGGCATATATCTGTGATATATAATAATATTCATCCTGGAGAATTGGTACATATGCATATCTCATCTTGATCATTTTTCCTTCCTCCTCATCTGTCTTCTTCACCAGAAACACTTGCATCTCCACAAAGTCTACCTTCTGTGTCCTACCATCTCTATTTTACTTTCTCTTTATATATTTTGGGTTTCTCATAAGAGAAACCATGTGAAATTTATCTTTATGCATCTAATTTGTTTCAGTACAGGCTCAAGATCAATACATTTTCTGAAAAATGACTCAAATTTATCATTCTTTGTGGCTGAGAGATATATCATTGTGTGTATTACCCAATCATCTGGTAATAGACATACAGGCCACTTCCATAATGTAACTACTGGGAATTGCGCTACTATAAACATGGCTATACATGTATCACTGTAATATAATGACTTTACTCTTTTCCAAGGATACCCAGAAGAGAGATGTGGAATTTGTATATTTAGATTTTTCAAGAATATCCATACTGACTTCCACAGTGGTTTTACTAATATATATTCTCACCAACAATATAGAAAGACTCCTTTTCCCCCCACAGTCTCCCACTTGTTGTCTTTTGGACCCTTGATGATAGCCATTCTTATTGGAATAAGGTAGATTTCAGTTTTGTCTTGATTTGCATTTATCTAATAGCCCAAGATGATGAACACTTTTTCATGTACTTATTGGCCATTTCTACTTTTTTTGAGAAGTGTTTATTCATTTTAATTGCTTATTTTTTGATTTGATTGAATTTGTTGACTGGGTCTTTTATTTTGGGGGAGTCTAACATTTTTTAGTTCTTTATATATTCAAGATATTACTCCTCTATCTAGCAATTTTTTCCCCTTTTTGTAGGACATCCCTTTATTCTATTGGTTGTTTTCTTTGCTGTTCAGAAGATTTTTAGTTTGACATTGTTTATTCTTGGTAAAATTCCTTGTGCAAAATGTCCTTGCATATGCCTAAGACTTCAAAAGTTTTATCTAATTTATATACCAACAGATTCAATCTTTATGTTTTTATATATAGGTCTTCGATGCATTTTTATTTTGTTTTACTAGAAAGAGATATGGGTCTAGATCCATTTTCTATACAAGGAAAACCACTTTTTCTGGCACTATTTGTTAAAAAAAGCTACCTTTTCTCCAGTATATATTTTTGGCACATTTGTCAAAACCAAATGGTAAAGGTACATGTGATTGTTTCTGCATCTCAATTCTATTCCATTGCTCAACATGTCTATTTTTGTGTTGTACCATGCTGTTTGTATCACTGTACCTTTGTAGTATAACTTTGAATCTGGAATTGTACTGCCTCCTGCTTTATTCTTTTTTTTTTTTTTCCCCTCAAAATTGCTTTTGCTAGTCTGGATCTCTCCTGGTCCTATAGAAAACTGAGGGATTTTTTTTTCTAGTTCTGTGAAGAATGCTGTTGGTCTTTTGATAAAAAACTTCATTAAATCTATATATCACTTTTGATAATATGGCCATTTAAAAATATTGGTTCTGCTTATCCAGGAACAGGGATGTCTTCACATTTTCTAATATCCTCTTCAATGTCTTTTTTCAAAGTACTATAGATTTTGGTACAGAGGTTTTTTTCTTACTTGGTTAGGTTAATAACTAGTTATTTAATTTTTTAAGTTATTGTGAATAAGTTGGTTTTCCTGAGTTCTTTCTCAGTGAATTCATTGTTGGTATGTGTGAAGGTTATTAATTTTTGTGCATTGATTTTTTTTTATACTGTCATTTTTTCAATTTGTTTATTAGTTATAACAGTCCTCTTGGTGGAGTTTTTTGGGGTGTTCTATGTAAAGAATCATATGATATTCAGATAAAGAAAGTTTTACTTCTTCCTTTTCTATTCATGTACATTTCATTTTTTTCTCTTTACTGATTGCTGTGTCTAAATTTTTAAGTACTATATTGGACAGAAGTGTTGGACATCCTTGTCTTTTCCTAACTGAAGAGGAAATACTTTGTTTTTCCTCATTTAGTAATGTGTTGGCACTGTGTTTGTCATAAATGGCTTTATCAATTTGAGGCAAGTCATTCTACACCTATTTTCATCAAATTTTTTATCTTGAATGGATGTTTGACTTTGTCAAAGGTGTTTTCTGCATCTATTGATATAGCCATGTGATTTTAATCCTTACTTTTTTTATGCTATTACATTTATTTATTTAATAAATATAAAATCATCCTTGCATCCCTGAGATGAAGTCGACCTGGTCACAATATATGATAGTTTTATATAGTTTTATATTCTTCTTGCAAGTATATTATTGAGGATTTTTGCATCTATGTTCATTAAGAAAATTGACCTCAATTTTTTTATGTGTCTTTGTCCAGTTTTGGTATCAGGCTAATGATGTTAATTTTAAGGAATGCATTTGTCAATGCTGCTTCCTTTTCAATTTTATGGAAAAATCGGGAATATTGGGATTAGTTCCTCCTTGAAATACTGGTAAAACTCAATGGTGAATGCATTAGGTTGTGGATTTTCTTGGGAGGATTTTTATGACTGGCTTATTTTATTGCATGGTATTGCTCTATTCAGAGTTTTTAATATACTTTTGGTTTTATTTTGTTAATTCATATGTTTCTAGAAGTTTACATTTCTTATAGATTCCCCAATTTATTGAAAAATAAGTGTTTCAAAAATTTTCTTACAATTCTCTGCATTTAAATTGTGTCTGTTATGATTTTGCCCTTTTCATTTCTAACTGCATTGATATGAGTCTTCTTTTGCTAAATTTGGTTAAGGGTTTATTGATTTTGTTTATTCATTCATAGAACCAAATCTTTGATTCATTGATCTTTTATAGTAGTTTTAGTCTCATTTTCATTAATTTTTGTTCAGTCTGTGTAATTTCTTTCCTTCTACAAGTTTTGAATTTTTATTGTTTTTGTTTTTCTCGGATTTTGAGATGCATTATTAGGTTATTTATTTGCGATGGTTCTATGTTTTTCTTACATAGGCCTTTACAGGTATAAAGTGGTCTCTTAAAACTGTTCCCACAGGTTTTGATATGTTGTCCCTACAATTGTTATTTCATTCTAGGAACTTTTGGATTTTTTTCCTAGTTTTTTCTGCAACTAACTGATTATGCTACAGTGTATTATTTAGTATTCATATATTTGCATAGTTTCTGTGGTTTCCTTTGCAGTTTCATTCCACTATGATCTGAGAGAATGCAAGAGAGTATTTCATTCTTTTTGTATTCATTCAGTCATCCTTATGGCCTAAGATATGATCTATTTTGGAGAAAGTTCTGTGCGAGGCTCTGGAAAATGTGCACTTTGTTGTAGGATGAAACAGTGTACAGATATCTGTTGAGTCTATTTGTTCGATGGTGTGGTTCACCTCTGTCATTTCTTTGTGATTTTTAGTCTGATCGACCTATATATTTGTGACAGTAGGGTACTGAAGTCCCTTACTTTGGTGCATGTATATTTATAATTGTTATTTCCTGTTGAATCATTTCCTTTCTTTCCTAGTATATAGTACCTACCTTCTTTATCTTTTCTGATCAGTTTTCGTTTAAAGTCCAATTTATCTGAAAATAAGAAATCTTCTTTTGATTGCTTTTGGGCTCCAGTTGCATGAAGAATTGTTTTTCGTCCTTTCACTTTCAGTCTGTGTGGTTTTTTTGTTTGTTTGCTTTTTGACAAGGTGTGCCTGTTATAGGCAACAGTTGGGCTTTGTTTTTTTTTTTTTTTTTTTATTCATTCTGCCAGCCTATGTCTTTTAACTGGGGAGTTAAGACCACTTACATTGAGTGTTATTATTGAAAATTATTCACTGAATCCTGTCATTGCATTATTTTTCCATTGCTGATTCCTTTTTTTTTTCCTCCTGTTTTATAGCTTCACCCATTAGATATATTCATTTCTTTGTGCTCTTTGATGTCTTAGATTCCTGTTGCAGATTCTTTTTGTTTTTTAGTACCGGGAATCAAACTCAGAACCTTGTGCTTGCCAGGCAGGCTCTGTGCCACTGAACTATATCCCTGGCCCCTGTTGCAGACACTTTTGAGTACTTTTTACAGTGATGGTTTGGTGGTCATACATTTCTTTTGATTCTGTTTGTCGCAGAAAGTCTTTATTTCGCCATCAATTTTGAAGAATAATTTTGCAGGATGGTAATCTGGATTGGCAATTTTTTCTTTTAAAGTTTTAAAAACTTCACTTCAAGCTCTCTGGTTTATTAAGTTTTGTGTTGAGAAATCTGTTATAATTCTGTAGGTTTTACTTTATAAGTTACTTGATGTTTTTGTCTAATAGCTTTCAGTATTTTCTCTTTCTGGTGAGATTCTGGGATTTAGACGACTTTGTTCACGGAAAGGCTTGTTTCTGTGGCTATTTGGGGTTCTATAAACCTTATTACCTGCATATTGAATTTTTCTCTAGATTTGGAAAATTTTCTGTTATGATTTCAGTGAATAATTTTTTATACCTTTGGTGACATCTTATAACCTTTGCTTACTGTCAATAATTATTAGTTTGATTTTTTTTTGTTTTTTGCAATATCTAGGAGTTGTAGGATATGGTTTCATGGTGTCTTGATTTTTAGGTTAACAGTGAATACTCGGCTGATTTTTAGATCAACCTTGCCTTTATGTCATGCCAGTCTATCCTCAGACTCTTTTCCTGCTGCCCATACATTCAATTGAATTTTTCATATTCAGGATTTATGCTTGATTCCTTTCATAATCTCTAATTCTTCACTAGAGTGGTCATGCATATCTTGAATTGTTTTCTTTATTTCAGTCAACTTTTTACTTGTGTCTTCATTAAACTTGAATATTTCATTAAACAAAACATTTAACTGTATTTTTACATCATTTTTAAGCTCAAGGAATATCTTATGCATTTGCTTATTTGTTTCTTCTTTGAGCTCTTCAAGTATTTTAACCATTTAATTTTTGAGTTCTTTGCCTGAAACTTTGTTCATTTTGGCCCATGAGATCACCTTTTGGTGATTTGAGTGTGTGGAGGCATCTTGTTATCCTGTTTTCTCAGTTTTATCATTTTTCTGCTGAGGCTTGCAGATTGGTTAAGGTGGAAGAGTGTCACTACTGTGGAGATTTCTTTTGTTAGTGGATGTCACTCTGTGATGTGACTCCGGCTTTGGTTGTATTTTGGTGTTCATGTACCTACTCACCTACACTTGTCTTATAGCTCTTGTAGGAGGCTAAGCTCCAGTGCTCTTTGGTTTTGACTACTATGTTATTAAGTCAAACAGTGTTTGAGCTGATCCTCCTTCAATGAATATTTTCTTTTTCTTACCAATGAGTCTAGGAGGTGGAAGGTCTGGAAAAACTGCCAAGACTGCTTCTCCTTCCCTTTGGAGGCAGACATCAGCTAGGTATCAGCTGCACTCCTGTAGGTGTGACTAGCCAGTGGTTTTTATTTCTGTCTTAGAACTGGACACCTTCAGTTGTATTGGGTGGGAGCAGAGAAGGACCGGTAAAGTGCCCAGTGTTCTGCTGATCTCTGAAGGAGCTTCCTTAATCTCTCTTCCTTTTCCTCTGCAATAAGCCATGCAACTGCTTATATCCACTCTTGGGGAACACTGGGAGAGAGGTCACATGGACACAGAGCTATGCAGTTTTTGGTGGGTGGTGAGAGGGATCCTATATGGTCACTGAGCTCTGTGGTATTTGAAGGGTGGGTGGTAGTCAGGATACCACATGGACACAGAGCTTGGATATTTGCAAAATAATTCCAAAACATTATTTCAGTCATTATCCTGTTTTGGAGAATGTATTTCTTTAAAATGACTTCATTCAGATATACCACATATAACAACATTGATGTCCTCTCAAGTTAGTATTTTATTATATCTGATGAAGAGTCTTTAATCTCTGGGAGATTTCAAAACTCCTTAAATTGTATTTTATACTTAAATTGAAGACAGTTACTTTTTACTTTAAAAAAATCCAATGAATAAATGAGTTTTCTGTGTCTTAGTTACTTTTCTTATTGCTGAGACAAAATACCTGACACTCCAAGTTAAATGAGGAAAGTTTTATTGTAATTCACAGTTTGTAGAGGTTTCAGTTTACAGTTAGCTGGCTCCAAGGCAGGGTGGATAGGCAGAGAGGCATCACACAGGAGAAACAGTCCATATCAGGGCAGGACAAACAGAAGGGAACAAGCAGCAAGCAAAGGTAGCAGTAAAAGCAGCCTGCCTCTCTTTTTATCCCTTTCAAGCTACCTGCCTTTGGTTGGTGCCACTCACACCCAGAGTGGACCTTCCCATTATCCACACCCAGCACTGTGTCAAACCAATCAGTGGACTAATTACACACCCATAATCCCAGCATCACACACTAAATCTCAGCATCACACACCCAAGATCCAGCCACTTCTGAAAAGCCCTACCTATGACAACATGAGGCTTTGGGGGGACATCTAGACACAAACCATACACTTGGTATCATTTCTTCCTCAAATACCTAGTGAGCATTAATATGTAGAAGAGCCTAAGAAGCTGTACAGGTTTTAACACTGAGCAAGACATAAATGTTCCCTGCGATCATGAAGAATGAAGAACAACTCCAAAGAATCTTTCTCCATATAAAAGGTTTCTAGTTGAAGATAAAACAAGGTACTCTTTCTAGTATTTTAAGACTTCAGGGCCAGATTATTTTTCAACTTGTAATCATTAAATCAACCCTCCTAGATGTTGAATCTGATATTTATGGTTTATCTTTACACTCAAAATACTGTCTTCCTCTGTTCACAATGGTAAGCCTAACAGAGTAGAAAAGGTTGCATTAGTAAACATATATTTTTTATATACAGCACTTAAGAATATTTAAATTCATATACACTTAATTTATTTTAGGGTTTATTTTTCTAAATGGTGCATGGATTTAAGTAATTTTACATTATATGGTTTTTTACTTATATTAGTGAGGTATTTGGTATTATTTTTCTTTCTAACTTTAATAGGTAAGGAACAGAGAAAAAGTGTTTTTCCTCTAGTTCACTGATTAAACAGAAGCATGGAATATTTGTATTTCATTCTAAGTCATGCAATGACTCCTGATTAAAAGCACTGTTAGAAATCGAAGCTTTTTGTTCAATGTGTTTAACAATAGGCAATTCATCTTTGTTGGACATTTTGCATAAGTAATAGAATCTCAAGAACAATTCCAGAAGCCATAATACCTATATTCATCTTACATTAGAGCATTTAATTTTCTGTTTATGAATTCAGCATATTTCTTTGACTTGGATGTAGCTCAGTGTTTTATTATAGGAAATCGTATTTTTTCCTGTAGGTTGTCAGGAAACAGTTACTCAATTTTACTAAGTTATAACAATGGTTCTTATCCAAAAAGCTGTTATAAGTAATGAAAATGAAATCAATTTACTGGCTCAGCTCCCAGATTAATGATTGCATTATGAATAAATAAAGTAATACATGACATCTAAAAGGAGAATGGATAATTTATATTTATCAAGCCACTTCTTACTTTTCACTTTTAGAGTAAAATACTTACTATTTGGTATTGAGATGCCTGAAGCTGTGATGTCATTTTTCAAAAACAGAGATAGGAAATAAATAACTAGATATTTTATTTATTTTTTTTTTGTTGGCTACCGGGGGGTCGACCTCAGGACCTCGTGCGCCAGCAGGTGCCCGTGCCGCTGAGCGATATCACCGGCCCCTTTTTTGTATGTGGGATCCGGGAGTCGAACTCGGGCCCTCGCGCTTGCCAGGCAGGCGCTTACGCCGCTGAGCCATCTCACCGGCCCTAGATATTTTAACAGTAATAATTATAAAGCTGGTTTTCTACAATAATCTTATATACACTGAATACCTTTTAATATTTTATAAATATGTACTGTCTCTTCTACATGTTTGTCATTTTTTCTTCCCCAGAGTATTAGATTAAGGTAAACTTTCACATTTTACTTCTCCCAAAAAGTAAATACACCACCCTGAAAGTTGTTTAACAAATGTGTTAATTGTCAATTTTGTAATGTCACATGAAAGATTATTAGTATTTTGACAAAGAGTTGTGTATTTATTTTTGTTTTTTATTCATTTTATAGAACTTAATAAATTTAATAAAAGATGGATAACTTTGCAAAGGTAACATCATGAGAATAAAATTACAAATGTAAAACAAAATTAAGGAATCAGAAAAAATTGAAAAGATTGGAAACTTCAGAGAAATATGTAAGATAAGCAGGATAATTTTGATGAATTCATAGCAAAAATGTATTTGAATTAGAAAGAGGGATAATAAGAACTGAAAGTGGTCCTCTCTTCCTTTCATTCTGTAAATTCTATTAAGTTCATTTCATTCTCATCAAAGATTTCATCTGACAGCTATACTATTTTGGGAAATAAATATTTACCATCTACCTAAGCTTCTTTTCTGAGTTCAAACACACTTTTTTATTATTTATTTTACATCTCTTCCTGAAAATACCATTATCATATATTTGGTCCGTTGATACCATCCTCAACTCTTTCCCTTCTATTACTTGCCATACCCATTCTGTTACCAAGTCTTGTTACCAAGACTTGTTTCTATTTTTCAAAATTGTCTTCTGAATGTATATATTACTCACCTTTTCCAACTTACCACCATATTCCATGACTACCATGACATCCTTTAAATTGTCATTAATTGTGCTGTAGGTCTACTTCGATGTACTCTCTCCATAACAACCACACTGATGCTTTTAAAGTGTCATCATCATGATGCTCCTCTCTAAAACCATTCAGAATAAAAACAGAAATGACTTCCCGATTACAGAACTAACCACTGCTGTTTCTTCTGGTTAGAACACACTTCCCTCCCCATCTCAGGGACTGATTCCTACTCATCCTTTAGACTCCTTTGCACTTTTCTCAGGAAATCTTCCTCTGTTCTCCTCACAAGGTCAAATTGCTTGAATATATACCTTAAAGAAATATGTGCTTCTTTTTTTATTGCATTTACTGTGTAACTGTTTTATCAGTGTCTGTCTCCTCCACTGGACTGCAAACTCCAAAAATACAGAGTTAAGATTTTTACCCATTCTTCTAACTCCAGAATAAACAAGTGGCATATATAGTAGATATCTCAAAATATTAAAAGAATTAAATGTAATAAGTAATTATAAAATAAAAATTTAAAACAGTAGTATTTAAGTAATATAAAAATATGAAACACTTAAAGATATATTTACCAAAAAATGGAAAAAATTTCTGAGGTAAAGTAAAAAAGAAATAAACAGAAATATAGAACATATTAGTAGATTCAATGTTGTTAACATGTCAATTCTTTCCAGATTTATCTGCAGATTCAACTCAAACACATTTAAAATTACATTATGCTTTCTTTATAGAAACAGAAAATTTGTTTGATAATTCATATAAAAGTACAAAGGATTTAAAATAGCTAAAACAATGTTAAAAAATATAAAACTCACGTTATCTGGAAGTATATGTAGAACAATGAAGAGTTCTAAACTAGAAATACACATGGGTCAATTGATTTTCACAAAGGTTTTAAGATAATTAAATGGAGAAAAAAATAATATATTTGATAAATTATTTTGGAACAACTCAAAATCATTAGGGGAAATATTGAAATTTGATCCTGTTTTATATCATTTTCAAATATTAACTTGAAATGGGTCAAGAATTAAGTATAATCCTAACAGTATAAACTTTTAGAGCAAAAAATAAATTTTCAGATAAGCAAAATACCTTAGAAAACAAAGAGGACACAATATAAAATTTGATGAATTGGAATTCATAAAAATTTAAAACTTCTGCTCTTTAAAATACACCATCAAAATTGTAAGATCACAGTGAGTTAGAGACAACAACATTACTAGAATGTCAGAAGATACTCAGCAATGGGGAGTGAACAAAAACCCAAATATGGGAAGACAACTTGAAGGAGAAGCCTATTTGATGAACTCCAGTATCAGGGATGTTTTGGAAGAAGCAGGGCCATCTCTTCATTCCAGCACTGGTATCATTAGCCCAAGACCAGTAAACACCACATTTTGAAAAGAGACCTAACTCCTTGAGGGAAGAGACCCAGTGCAGCAGCAGCTCCCAGTCCCACCTGTTTTAACTTTCTTACCATTTGCAGACAGAGCCCAGCAAGTGAGATATTCACAAAAGAAATCTTTCTCATATCAGGTCACTAAGGAATGCCCAAATCAGAGAGTCAAGCAGAGGGCAGTGACTGAGTTACACCTGGTGAGCCTTAGTCAGAAAGAAGCAAGGGCGTGGTTCTGGTTAGGGATCTAGAATAGATGAAGGATCCATAGACAGTGAGTCTCAGGAGCAAGCAGTGGCTGTGACAGGTGTGAATCAGTTCCGGTGGTATTTATTTAGGATTGTGTTAAATCTGTATATCAGTTTTGGAAGTATGACTATTCTGTCTATTTGTTCTGTCTATCCAGGAACAGGGGCTGTCTTTCCATTTCTGATATCGTCTTTGATCTCCTTTTTTCAGACTACTGCAGTTTTCACTATAGGGATTTTTCACTTCCTTGGTTAGGCTAATTCCTAGGTACTTAACTTTTCTTGATGTTATTGTGAAAAATATTGTTTCCCTAATTTTTTTCTTGGTGAGCCTCTTATTGGTATACAGAAATGCCACTGATTTTTGTGTGTTGATTCTGTATCCTGGTACATGATTATACTCAATTATTAATTTTAGAAGTCTTTTGGTGGACCTTTTTGGGTCTTTTAAGTAGAGAATATTGTCACCTGTAATTAATAATTTAACATCTTCCTTTCCTATACATGGCATTTTTATTTCTTTCTGATTTCTCTTGATAATATTCCAAGAACTATATTGAATAGAAATGGTGATAGTGGACATCTTTGTCTCATTCCTGATCTTAAAGGCAAACCTTACAACCTCTCCCCATTTAATATGACATTGGCCATTGGTATATCATAAGTGGATATGAGCTTTTATCAAACTGAGCTTTCTTCAGGGTTTTTATCTTGAATGGATGTTAGATTTTTATTAAGGGCTTTTTCTGCTCTATTGAAATGATGGTGTGATTTTTGTCCTTGCTTCTGTTTATGTGGTATATTTCATTTATTGATTTACATATGTTCAACTATCCTTGCATTCCTGGGATGAAGCCTACTTGGACATGGTGTATGACCTTTTGGATGATTTGCTGTATTCTGTTTGCCTGTATCTTATGAGAATTTTTACATCTATGGTCATGAAAGAGATTGGCCTATAGTTCTCTATTTTGGTTGGGCCCCTTTCTGGTTTTGGAATCAGGTTTACACTAAATTCCAAGAATGACTTTGGGAATATCCCTTACTTTTCAGTTTCATTAATGGATTTGAGGAGTACTGTCATTTGATCTTATCTAAAGTTCTTGTAGAATTTGGCAGTGCACATATTGGGACCTGAGCTTTTCTTAGTTCATAGTGTTTTATTACTTCTTCACTTTCATTGCAAGATATTTGGTTATTCAGGATTTTTATATCTCCTTGGTTCAGCTTTGATAGTTCATGTGTGTCCAACAATCTATCCATTTCTTCTGAATTGTCCATTTTTTAGAGTATAGTTTCTCAAATAGTTACCAAAGATATGTATTTCAGCAAAATCCACTGTGATTTTGCTGTTTTCATTTTAAAAAAATTTTATGTGGTTACCGGGAGTCGAACTCAGGACCTTGTGCTTGCCAGCAGTCACTTGTGCCACTGAGTGATATCACCAGCCCTTTTTTTCCTTTATGTGGGTACTGGGAGTTGAACTCAGGACCTCACACTTGCTAGGCAGGTGCTTATGCCACTGAACTATCTCACCGGCCCACTGTTTTTATTTTTAAATACACGGATTTTAGTCTTTTCTTTCCTTTTTCTGTAAGATTTGGCTAGGGTTTGGTGAATTTTGTTAATTCTTTCAAAGAACCAGCTCTTTGATTTATTCTTTATAATTGTTTTTATTCTCAATTTCATTAATTTTTGCTCTGATATTTATATTTTCCTTGCTTGTATTACTTTGGATTTGAATTGTTCTTGTTTTTCTATGATTTTGAGATGCATTATTATGTTGTTTGTGCTTGCTCTGTTCTTCTGATGTGGGTATTCACAGCTATAAACTCCCCTTTTAGGGCTGCTTTCATTGTGTCCCACAGATTACAGTATGTTCTACTGGCAATTTCATTTGATTCTAACAACTAATTTCCTTTTGATTTTTTTCTTGACCCATTGATGACTTAAGAGGGTATTTTTAATTTCCATGTATTTGCATAATTTGTGTGCTTTCTTTTGCTGTTGATATCCAGTTTCATTGCACTATGATCAGATAATATGCATGGAATAATTTTGATTCTTTTGCATTTACTTAATCATGGTTTATGGGTACCATGTGGTCTATTTTGTAGAAAGTCCCATGTGCTGCCAGAAGAATGTGTATTCTGTTGTTGTTTGGTGGAACACTCTGTAGATATCTATTAAATCCATTTGTTTGAAGGTTTGTTTCAGTGCTGACATTTCTTGTTGACTTTTTGACCCAGTTGATCTGCCTATTTGTGACCGTGGGGTATTGAGGTCCACCATTATAATTTTGCTGGTGCTTATCTCATTTTTCAATGTCAGTTTGTGTTTCTTTTATGAAATCGGGCACACTGGTGCTTGGTGTATATATGTTTATAATTATTAACACTTCCTTTTGAATTGTTCCCTTAACCAATATGTAGCGATATTCTCTGTCTCTTTTGATCAAGTTTGGTTGAAATCCACTTTTTTCCAGGTTCCTGTTGCATGAAATATTATTTTCCATCCTTTTATATTTAATCTGTGAATTTCTTTAAAAAATAAATGCTGCTTTCATTGTGTGAGACTTTCAAACTCAGAGCAACTCACACCAGGCCTGGCCTCTGGCTGAAACGGTGAGGGCCTGTGTCTTTTCCACCAGAGCTTAGCTCCCTCAGGGAATTTCTGCTCCCCATCTGCAGCTGTCTTCTGTGGCTGTCTCTCTTTCAGTCACTGTGGGAGGGTAATACTGGGAACCCTGAAGTGAAATCATCCCATAGCTGTTCTAAGCCCCAGATTTAGTACTCACCCCTTTCCTGGAATGCCACCCAACCCCACACTCTCTCCAATGATATGGTGGGTACTTATGCTGCGATTGTTCTCCATCTGTTGCCTGCCATGTGAAAAGACTCCCATCAGAATAAAACCCTACACTATCCTTGCAGATCACAAAATTCACTGGTGCTATTTCTCCATGGAGTTGAGGTACCAATTCTCACTCTGTTGCAGTCAGGCCAAGGGGAATGTCCAGACAGTTTCAGTCCCTGCTCTATTTTTTGTTCCCTTTATGCATGGATTTTGTGCAAATAGAGTAAGGGTATGCACTTCATGATTCTTTTGCAAAGTTATGTATCAAAGATTTTCAAATATCTGTAGAACATCACCCTTTAATATTGCTATTCCTATTTCAAAAATTAAATAGAGTCCCCCAAAATATGATTCATTAGGCACAAATTATGGAAAACTAAGTTCACTATTAAAAAAGGCACCTTTATTTGGGACTGGTCAATTTGATTTATGGAGATAAATATTTGCTATTTCTGAGAAAGGGACCAACTTGTCATTAGGGATTGTCTTAACTCATTGACATTGAGATTGTAATGGAGCAGCATTATCCTTTCATCTTCATCTGTAACAGAACAGTCTTGACCCCATAGGTTGCTTCATTTAGCATCTTTAACAATAAGTAATCAGCCCATCAGAGATAGTCATTTGGAGAGCAATAATAATGATAGTTGACATTTTAAGAACTCATTTTTCACACATCAGGATCATAAAGGATTATCTCATATTTTAACAACCAGAGGAAGAAATATTTACTTTTTCTACATTCAGAAACTGAGGCTAGTGTGGTCAAAGAGGTCTCAAAGAATAAATGAACTCTAGACAAATATTAGTATAATCCTAAATTCTAAACAAAAATTATTTCATCCTGAGTTTGGTAATATATTAGCAAAAATGTCTATTTTTTTGATTGGTAAGGAGATCTAGAAGTTGCAAATGATGCATACTTCTGGAAGACAAAGAAGACTTAAATGTATGGCTGGAGCAGAGAAACACACATAGACTTCCAGTAAAGGAAAGTAGATTCTGTTCTTTCCTGATAATATTGGGAAACAATTTTCACTTGCTTAGTGTGTGTCTTTTGTGTGGTTTGCACTTAGCTTGAAGGTTTCTGTAGAAAAGAAATCAAATCTTAAGTAACCAGAAGCAAGAGCAAGTAATATCAGAATAAAAATAGTGGATCAGAGATGTGTCAGTGGGGCCTACAGTAATTTTCAAGAAAGGTGTGAAGCTGGTCCTAGATCAAGGCAGTATGGGAATACAGAAAAGCAAAGTTGCACAACTGAGCAGTGGAAATGCTACAAAATTGTCCCATGACTACCCTGGAAAATATGAAAGATTTTATTAAGTGGTGATTTGATAGACTGTGGTGATTTGGAAATTTGCACGTCTAATATTCATACTATATATATATCTATATATATATATATATATATGTATGCATGTATATATATATGCTGCCCAATGGACTTTCTTTCTAGTCCAAATCTAATTGCAAAGATTTACATAAAATTTTTCCCTTATTTCTGATTTGTTTGTGTATATCACATCCTCAGCTTCCTTTCACTTTGCCTCAATTTTCTGCGTTCTCTTTTTCTCTTTTTCCAGAAATTTGACATCATGATGTACTAAATATCTAATTCATTTTTCAGTCCTTATCATTCTGCCCTTGCACTTACACTTATTTGTTACTAATTCTTGAATTCTTTTTCTCTTTTAGTTCATTTAATCATTTCTTCCCTAGTCTACAGTTTACCCTCAACCTTCACTTATAATGACAGAAAATTCTTTGCTTCAACTAGGCTCCTGAACCTTCCCCAATCCTCATGTATTTCCTTAAAAGTCCATTTTCAGTAAGAACTCTCCTAAATGAATTTACCAAGAACTCTACATCTATCAATGTCTGGTCATCCTCAATATCTGATCATGTCCTTCATCATCCACCATCACAAAGGTGATGTTTGATTACTCAGGACTGACTTCAGCATGAATCATGCTGTTGATTTAAATAGGATTCTTCCTGTCTCTGTTGTTTTCTCTTAACAATTTTCTATCTACTGACTACCAACATGCTCCTTGGGTGGAAATTCTGCTTGGCCATGCTGTATATTAAGTTGATCCTGCTCTTTCTTTTCCAATGCAGAGTTTCCATTTCATTATGGCCCAACACCTATTGCTATTTCTCCCCCTTATATACAGTCTGTCTTACCATCTTACCTTTAACAATATTCACACTTTGACTTTCTCTACTCTGTCACCTGACTTATATTCCAAGAAGAACATGTATCAGTGTATTTCAATAGGAATGACAGTAGTTTAGGTATTTGTAGCCCTGGATTCTGGTGATAATTTTTGTAAGTTCTTTATACTCTGTGCACATATTGGTAAGTAGTTCATTCATTAAACCCTCTTCCAATTATCCAACTGAGTGTCATCTGCATCCTGTTGGGAACCTAACCAAACTGTTTTAAGTCAGTTTTCCTTTATATCAAACTTCCCTTATTCAGTCGCTTCTAGGTACCCCGTTATCAATCATGTGATTATTACTGTTTTAATTTTTATCCCATTAAAGAGTCACAGAGTAAAAATATTTCAGGATGGAAAATCTAAGCATTCTGGTGTCAGATCTGCCATGTACTAACCAAATGAGGGGGCATTATCTTATATGATTGCTGCAATTCTTTTCTGGCTTTTAAGATTCTATAACTTCATGAAATAAGGAATAAATGATCTTTTAATCTCATGTGCTTCTCAATTCTAGTCTATGCTTCTTTAAATTTAATGGAAAATTTAAATGGAAGAAAGTAAACCTGAATGATTTCCAAGTACAAAAATGCCAATTTTATATAAAAATACATGGCTATCATGATTACATAGCTCTGAATTTGAAATTCAGGCAATAAAAGATTATTCCAAAATGGAAATAAATAGCAACATTAAATGAAAGTAATTAATGTACAATGGTTTTATGTACTTTGAACCTTTAGGATTTTTTTTTTTTTGTGGGTACCGGGGGGTCGACCTCAGGACCTCGTGCGCCAGCAGGCGTCCGTGCTGCTGAGCGATATCACTGGCCCCTTTTTTGTATGTGGGATCCGGGAGTCGAACTCAGGCCCTTGCGCTTGCCAGGCAGGCGCTTAAGCTGCTGAGCCATCTCACCGGCCCCGAACCTTTAGGATTTAATAAATACAATTTGTATTTTCAGGAATGGTATATGGGAAGAACAGTTGCTGTAAATGCAATTTATAGGTAGCAGTTAGAGTTTTCATTTTTATCTCTTTGGATGTGAAGAGATAATTTTTGAAATATATAACATTCTAAAAGTGTGAAAAAAGGCACTCAATATTCGATGGTCAGATCTCAGAGAATGTTTTGTTCATATTTTACCTAAAAGACATAACACAGATAGATTTTAAGATGGATTTTTGAAATTTGTTCCATTGGTTTTTTTTATTAAAGTACCAAAACATAATATTATACCAGTATTTCCAAACAATGCTATACATCTTTCTTTAATTTGAAGGTGTTTTCTTTTAACGAAGTCAAGCAAATACACCTGTATTAAGAAAGTTCATTATTTTTGTTAATTTCTAGAAGAAAAAATGTATACAGTACCCAACATTTAAATTCTGCATTTGAGGCAGACTCATGCTGCCATACAATTGGCCACAGAATTCAGTTTCTGTTATGGAATTTGCCCTGTGGAGATGACTGTACAGCTCCACTCTCATGTGGCTGACAGAGGTAAGGGGGGGAGTATTTAATTTCCTTTGCTTTGGCTCTGGCTTAGGAAAATTGCTCAGGCACTTTCCTTTTGTAGCATGTAATGCTGTTAGTTCCCATCTCATTGCTAACAGCCTTCTACCCCCAAGTAGACCACAATGCAGATAAAAGAAACAAAAACTACTTCTATTAGCCATATTTGCTCAGATATCAGCAGAGAATTATAACCTCTGAAACCTACCTTCTAGAACTATACGTGGAATCAAGAAAACCAGAGTGTGACAATTTACTCACTATTGTGTCAGGTATTAATTACCTGATATTGTGAAAATATTGCTTTTCAGTTCTAATATGTTTTTACTTTAGAAATAAATAAAAACTTCAGAAAAGGTAGAAAAAGGAGAGGAGATTATGAATGCATACAAATGCATAACATATGATATACTGTGTGCTGAATGTATAAATATGCATACTTTGTGGGGGTTTTTGTGGATTGATAAAAAAATTCTGCTACTTCATTCAAGCTGGCCAATAAAGAGCAGACATTGAAATTTGATCAACTTCTTGGTGGCATATGTAGTATTGAAAATATTCTCTTTCTGTTATTTAAATCAAAGTCACTATATCTGACAGAATTCAGTATGACATGCCTACCTTCTTTGCAGGTGTGACACAGCTAGTCACACAAGCTGAAAACACACACATGGTTTCTTTAATGACTGACAGCATCTTTCATAAGCAAAGCTTTATTACCTCTAAAGGTGCTATTCTTGGGAAGAGAGTCTGGAAAATACCATGTAATAGATTTATTTTTATGTGTAATGGGTTAATTTTTAAATACAATCAAAGCAGTACTTCAGTAGAACAGAAAGGAAAAGAAATTCATTAATTAGTACTGAATTCACTTCTTAATGGGCAAAGCTCTGAGATAAGAAATAGAAATAGTAATGGGAATAGTCTTCTTATGTCATGTCTACTTAGGTCACTTTTACACAGGCAATATGGTGAAAGAGCCTTAGTTTTTTTCCTCAAGGAAATAGAGGTAATCAATGGAGGTTTACTTATTTTCACAGAAATTTGACAATCCTTATTTAGTTTCTAATGTTTTGTTTTCTTAAAGTCAAAGAAGTTCAATTTCTTTGTCTCTTAGACCAATTTGTTATTTTTTTCCTCTGACTTCACATTATGCAAAAATATCTGTCTCTCAAGATGCTGTGGGTGTAGAACAAAATAGGCTTTTCTATTAAGTCAGCTGATTAACCTTACATAATGTATTAATATTAATAATAAAATTTGAATTACTTTTGATAATGAAGAAACATGCCAGTGAGTTAGCAAGTCCTCAACACTGTTATTAACAGAAAGTAATTGATTTATATGAAGCAAAGCATTCTACTAGGTGGGTCCCATTGGGGGGAATCTAAATTCTTATCTCTCTACTTGGAATTTCTTCTAGCTCCTACTGGATATCACTATTCCATTATAAAATGTTGCCAAACTATTCATTTCAATGATCTGAATACCTAAAAAGTTAACTGGAGAATTCCCTTTTGTTTTAATGTCTTGGTGGTTTCATGATCGAAACCAGTTTTCTTTTGCAAAAACATAAATTTATTATAACTTCAGATCCCTCCAAGTAAATCAAATAAATCAGCCATGACCATTACTGCCAACTGAGACCAATGGAAAGGGGCCCTGGAATAGTGTAATTAGTTGCCATTATGTGACTGCAAGCCTGCAATTTTCCTACTGACTCTGACCCACTGCATTGCTTAAGTAAGTATTTGCACGAAAACTCATGATAATTGATCCCCTTCTGTGTCAAGTGTCTTCATAACTTTAAAAATTAAAGATGCAGTGAGTCTCAAGTGGTTTGGGTAGGCAATTTGATTCCAATTTTATTATCACAATGGGCCCATAATATGCATGAAGTGTCCTTTCTGATTAGCCATGCCTCAGCAGTTACCTACTCTATTTTCGTTTTTGCTTGTCTTTCCCTCCCCTGTTCCATCTCCTCTTCTAATCCAGGCTTCCTCACATTTTCTGAGAAAATGGAAGAGGCTTCTTGCAGAAATTAGCTAGCTACCCAATTGCTTGCCCAGAATCAGGGTGGGCTGAGAGAGATAATATTCCCTGCTAAATCAGCTGCTTCTGTTATCGGCGAGATTTCTATCACTTAGACGTTGAAGAAAAATGTCTAATTGGCCAGGTACAAATGAAAACTTTGCAATAAACAGAAAATATTTTTTCTTTATCATATCAATACCAAAATATAGAGAAAGTGAGGTAAGTAGAAACAAATTAACTTATTGAACTATATGTGAAGTGACAAAAATTATTGAGGACACGTTGCAGCACACATGTGCAATACCATCTACAAGTTGAATATAATTTAGGAAGCAAGATATTTAGTCTTTATTTCATTTTCTTCAGGTTATTTTCTCATATTCCTAATTTTGTTACATTTTCTAGTAAAGTTTGTGGTCATGTCTTTATTGTCTATGAGGATATATATTATTCATTTTATTGGTCACTTGTAAAGTGAAACAATAAAAACTCAAATTATTTTTTACTGCAGGAACAGTTATAAAAGCAATGATAGTATCTAACTTCCTAAGAAATGTATTAGAGTGACCTATTTTTAGCTATCCTAGGGCCATTGTCTATTCCTGAATTAGGACCCTTGTCTATCACAAGAGTCCTTTCACCCAACGGTAGTTGAGACATCCTATCTAGAATAGGTCAATAAATCAGAAAGCTCCAATGTCTTCAATGGAAAAATTTCAAATCATGTTACAAAATGACCGAAAACACGAGGCTTTATTTTCTTTCACAGGAAAACCTGGCTCTCTGAGCTCAAAAAAGAAGGGTCTGTGTCTATAATCCTGAAAACTTCACCAGAGCAATAACTTTCATCTAATTGCCAAGCATAAAATACCCTGAAGATGATGCAACACTAACGTATTTCCAAAAGTGGTAGGATTTTCTTTTAGTGATTAATTCCCCTAGCTACAGCAGGGTCTGTTCCTCAAGGTATGTACCCTAATCTCTAGCTTTTCTGGGAGTCTGACATTTACAGAGACCTCTGGTTACAGAAGCTTCTGGCTTCTTTTTGTGATTTGTTGCCATGTAAACCATTCACCCATGCAGGAAGCCCTTCTGCCACTAAAGTTCTTTAAAGCAATCCGTCTTTTGTGACCTTCTGACCTACAAAGTTTCAATAAATCTTCAAAATGTTTGCCCATGAGATTGTTGTTTTTAGTTATCTCTAAACTTGTATTTTCAAGTTACATATAAATTATTTCTTACAAGTGTAGTCATGCTATTCTTGATTTTTAATCCCCATTCTCCTTATTATGACATGCAAAATACAAATTTGAATTTAATTATTGTCAAATGGGGCTATTTTACCTCCTGGCTCCAAAGACAAGAGATCAATGTCACAATGAGTTTTTATAACAGAAATATTTCATTGTATGCATTGTGGTGATTAATCCACAACTTTGAGGATACATGATAACTCTATGTATTAAGGATTTTATATATTAAATACTTCTGTTATGTTTAGAGAAAGGGAGCAACACAAATACCAATTGAATGAAATATTAATCTCTCAAAAATAAAGTGATTTCTTCTTTTACCTAATGATTGGGTAAGAAAAATTAAATGCTCAAAATTACAAATGCTTGTGGTGTAGCGTGGAAAAATAAGTTATCTTAAATTAAGAATGATCCGTAAATTTCCTTTAATGTAAATTAAATCTTGTGTTTGTCATTTTAAAATTAATATGAAAATAGCATTTCATCTTAATTTAAATAATTTTCTCTCTATTAATAGCAATAAGGAAAATATTGAAGACTGTCGTCAGGTTAAAACTGCTTTTTAAAGGTGGGCATGGTGGCACAGGCCTATAATCCTAGGTGTCTGGCAGGCTGAGGCAGGAGGATTGCAAATTTCAAACCAGCCCAGGCCTCTTAGCAACTTAGCAAGACCCTGTCTGAAAAGGAAATAATGAAATGAATAAAAGGGAATAAAAATAATTTTAAAAGAGGTATAGAGCTTTAAAAAGAGCTACAGTGCATAAATTCTGGGTTTGAACCCAGGTAGCAGGGAAAGAATGCATTGTAAAGGTACAGTTGTTTGTGGAGAGAACTGAATGAATCTCTTACTTTTACTAGTTTTGCAGCAAATTAGGTCATCTTCATCTTACAATTTCAGACATTCTCTGATGTCTACACGTGACATGAAATATACCATATATTTCTGTCTCTTTCTCTCCCTCTGTGATTAAGTTCCTATAAGCTTGGTTTATGTGTGTCATTGTAGTAAATATATAGTAAGTATTTAAAAACTCATCAAAGTGAGAGAGATTTTCTAGAAAAATATCATTAATTTAGATTTAATTTAAAATTATTCATTAATTTAGTTATTGCAACATAGTTTGTTTGGAACACTTTTGTGTATCTCCTTGTTCGATGGTAACTTTATTAAGTCTAAATAAAAATTAAGTGCTGCCTGAAAACTGAGTGTTTGAATTGAGATATTTTGTGTGAAATACATTCTAGATTCCAAAGACATAATATGTAAAAATATTGTAAAGTAGTTCATCAATAATTTATTTTATATTGTTAAATGTGAAAATGACAATATTTTGGAAAGATTGGACTGAATAAACATAATTGTTAAAATCAATTTCACAGGTCTCTTTTTAATTTTATTGATGTGCTGGCTAGAAAGTTTGAGCTTAATGATATTGCTTGCATTATACTTCTATTTCACCGCAATGTTAGAAAAATAAAACAAAGCAAAGGGTAATATAATGTAAAATAAATTTGAAATGAATTACAAGTTTGGTGTGAAATATAAGTCATAATTAACAAATTGATATATTCTTATTTTGCCTTTAAAAGGGCAATAGTTTTGTAAGTATTAAGGGAAAAACCATAAATAGTATATTGGTAGCTTTGAGTATATAAAATTCATGACCTATGGGTTGGTTTTAGGAACATTTTAAGAACTCTTTTTAAGCAAAATTTAAAAGGAATGGTTCACAGTGTTGCTATCTTCCACAGAAGAGAAATGTGTTCTTAAATCTCTTATGTGGGTAACATTGGATTTTTCTTTGGGACCTCCTTCTTCTCCAGAAAAGGAATGGCTCATCCTATTCTTGCAACTGTATCAAACCTGGTCTTTCTTTCTTTGGGGACAATATTACTTTTCTTCATTCTTGTTTTGTAATAATTTGCAGTTATTGGAAATTAAGTATGCTTGGAACAACTTGGGTATTTGAATCTTTTGCAACTATGAACTTGTGAAATATATATGGCTGTAAATGTGAATGAAAGTACATGGTTGTCATTTTTCAGTTACCCATGATAGGATGGATTGCTCAATTTGGTATGTTTTAATGTGTAAAAGTATTCATGAGCTTGGCATGATGGCATATGCCTATAATCCCAACGTCGGGGAGCCTGAGGCATCAGAGTCATGAGTTCAAAGCCAGCCTTGCCTGTATAGTGAGTTCAAATCTTGCTTAATTACATAGTGAGATGCTGTCTCAAAGGACACACACACACACACACACACACACACACACACGCACAAAGTGGGTATTCCTGTTTTGATTTTTTTTTTTTTTTTTTTTGTGGGTACCGGGGGGACGACCTCAGGACCTCGCGCACCAACAGGCACCCGTGCCGCTGAGCGATATCACCGGCCCCTTTTTCGTATGTGGGTTCCGGGAGTCGAACTCGGGCCTTCACGCTTGCAAGGCAGGCGCTTAAGCCGCTGAGCCATCTCACCGGCCCACCTGTTTTGATTTTTGGTGCAAGCTAACCTTTTTAGTTTACTTATTCTGGGGAAACTTCTGGGCAATGAAGCCAATAGTGTAGTAACTCCATCTACTTCATGATGTAGCGCACTGGGAAATATGTCTTATCACCTATATTCTTGTCAGATATGTTCTCTCTGTATCTAATAATGAAAAGGAAAAGTTAGATACATCTAACAAATGGGTTACTCTATAAATTGACTACTTTGGACCCTGTAAGGAATCAGTTTCACAAAGGACCAAGGATGGTATATAACTTCTAGATCGAGAGAACTAAAAAGTCGAGAGCTATGAATCACTGAACCCTGAAAAGATATTTTGAGGACAGAAGGGCAATTTTTGTATGAACTACTTATTGGATGACACTACCGTTGTTGATTTTCTTAGGTGGGGAGTACTGTTGTTTCATAGGAATAATATTTTCCTTCTAAGAAGACTCAGGCTAAATGCTTCATGCTAAACACACTTTGGGAAGTTCTGTCAAAGGCAAATGTGTGGGTGTGTATGCGTGTGCTTATACATGTGCTCATATGTAGATGGGTAGTAGGTATTACAAACTGTTAACTATTTATGAATCGTACAGGTATTTCTGTGGTGCTTTTTCAAACTTTCAGTGGATCTGACATTTTTCAAAGTAGAAAACAGGTATTTTTAATGTATATGTCACCGTGGAGTAAGAAATATGATTAATTAATGTAAACCCCAACATGTGATAGATATTTCAACATAAATGAATAATGGTTAACAAAGCTGAGTGTATGAAAATCTTAAGATCAGTAAGAAAAATATAATAGCTTTGACAGAAAAATATCCAAACAACATAAATAGGTTATCAATAGAGGAATAAAAAGAAATGCCTAATAGATATATTTAAATATTTAACATTGATAATCAAAGACAAGAACTTAAATGAAATACCAAGGTAGAAATTCTGCCCCTTACTTAATAAAATATTAAAATATGATTAACATGACAGTTTAGGGAAACATTCTCTTTTAAACTGATGATAAAAGTAGAGTCTTAAGAACATTATTTATAAATTTGTATTAATTATCCTAAGAGTATCTGGAATAGCAACAAAGATATTTTTTGAATAAGATGCCTATATAGGCAGAATGTTATAGATTCTGTTTTGTCATATTTAGAATAGAAAAAATTTTAAATGTCTGTGTCTTCATGGTATTGCTGGTATGCATGATTCAATGAAATAATGACTATAAAATTAATAGAATTAAATAAGATGATAAATACATAGCAGGTACTTAGTACAGTATTCAAAGAGAAATGAATTAGTAGATTATATAAATAAGTTACATTTATATTATCAGAAAAACAGCAGACTCTGTAAGATTATATGTTTAAAGATTTCTTTTTCTTTTTTTTTTTGGTGGGTACAGGGGGTCGAACTCGCGCGCCAGCAGGCGCCGGTGCCACTGAGTGATATCACCAGCCCCTTTTTTCATATGTGGGTTCCAGGACTGAAACTCAGGACCTCGCACTTGCCAGGCAGGCGCTTATGCTGCTGAGCTATCTCACTGGCCCATGTTTAAAGATTTCTGAGCAGTATTTTAAAAGAAAAAGTTTACAAAAACATTTTTAGTGTGGTATTGATTTTGCGAAAAATTTACACAAATACTTAATTTTATAAATACTATAAATTTACTATAATTATTTGTATTTGAACTTTATATACTTATAATTTATATATTTATATTTATTATGTTGGATTTAAATGTACTATACATTTATGGAAAGCATAGACAAAAGTCACATAGCAAAACATTAATAACGTTCTTTAAAGGGCAGGATAATTTTGGATAACAGTGATTTTTTCTGTTTTCCTAAATATTCACAATTTTTTTAATTGATAAAACAAAACAAAAGAACCTAAAAACATAAACCAATTTTGTTTTCAAATTACTACATTCTTCTCTGAAATTGGAATGTGATTCTGTTTCCCAATACAGATTGTAATGAGAAAGTTGAATTGAAGGCACAGATGTAGCATGAGTTCAGGGCCACTTGAGGGTGTCTCCTTGTTCCTAAGAAGCATTGTTCAGAGTAAAGACAATGAAGATGATGTCGTATTCTGTGAGAAATAGATATGGAATGGTTTGGGGAATCAGATGGACTTGTATAAAACTTTTTCTGACATTCATCATAATATGATTTAAATTTTCTTTAACCTTCATTTCCATTTTCCCAGTAATTTGTAAATGAATAGTAATATTCTTTAAATCAGGGTATTACATTCCTTCAATATAATAATTAAAGTGAGGTGTGGTGGGAAATGTAAAGCAAAACCACTCTCTGTTTACTGCTTGCTATGCCAACCTTAACCTATAAAATTTTCTTAAATAATTTCATTTATCTTCACAGAAAACAGTGAGATGCTCTGGGGACAATTCCTTGAAAATTTCATCTGACTCTCAGAGTTGTGTTAATATACAAGACCTGAAGCCAGATTCTGGAGGTGTAATATTTCCTTTGGCCCTACAACCTGAGGTGAATCACTTTTTTTTGGCAGTTGTGACATCCTGAGAGTGAAACATTTTCCCGTAAGAACTTAAATTCCATTAAGATTCCCTAATGTGAATTTTCGGCAGAATTCAGAAACTCAGAAGTCAAGTTAGGCTCTGTTCTCTAGAAAGTTTGAATGAAGTAGGATGATAGGGGCTTCAACCAGTCAGAGGGATGGAAATCAGAGGATGCAGGAAAATGCTTTTGCATTTGCTTCGTGTTTATAGCTTTATCATCTTAATAGTGAATTGGTTTGTTCCTCAAATTTATAAGCCTGAGTTCAGCACGCAGTGGAGATAAAGAGACCCAATAACATTTTCAAACCTCAGATAAACAGATCAAAATGATATTAAAATTAAGGAAAAATATGAGAGATCAGTAAGGCATTGCTATTTCTTTGAGCCTGGGTAGAAAGTATCATATTTCTGCAATTGTGTGCTCCTGGGACACTTGTATCATACCACTGAACCATAGACATTTATCACTCTTAATATATGTACTTGTCAGCCATTCCTGAGAACAGAGGGGAAAATATTCAGCTTAGAACTGTACAACAATAAATCTTACCCTGTTAGTTTACGTTTTCAAAAAAGAGATGTTGTGATTATTTGATCAAAACCTATGTTTATCATTCAGAACAGAAGCAGCTTTTTGTGTGCTGTTTAGTCTCCAAATTAAAATAGCGTTTCTTCTTTTTAATTTCCCATGCTGGCAATTTTTAGTATATGGCATTTTATTCCATAGTATGGCATGAAAATAATTTAGAATGTCATGAATGTTTTTGAATTCTTCCCAGTTTACTGCTTTATTAAATATTACATAAATTATTCAATGTCTTTTATGTAAAATAAACATTTTTCTTGCATACAAGATCAAAACTACTTGCCATTATATAAAACTACTAGACAGGGATGATATGATATCTTTTTTTTTTTCTAAAAATGGCTTTCTTATAGATACTGCACTGATTAACACACGGGAAAATGTGACAACAGAAAAAAGAGGAAAGCAATTCAGTTTGTTTATATAAAATAAATAGCCATATTTGTTAATATTTACTGTTTATTTTTATATAGCCTTTATATTTTTACTGCCTCTGTTCTCTGAGATAAAGATTGGAGCTTGTACTTTCTTCCTGGTTATCTAGCCCCAGCAGAAGGTTGTCTGGGAATTGGAAGGGAAGCATTTTAAAACCCAGATATTTAATTAGCTCTCCTGGCCTGGTAAAGAAGGCAGCGTGCAGCTTAGAGACCTGAGCGTTCCCGTCTGGGCCGGCGCTCCACTGGGTGTGAGCATGACTGGTGTCCACTCCAAGGGGCGTGAGGGGGCTGAGAAGGCGTCCGTGTACACAGCCTCCTGCTTGTGGCTTTATTAGTTTCAAAGCCGATGAATCCTCAGATTGCAATACCGAACAGGACCGTGTGTGTGAGTTATACTAAACAAAATGGCTCTTCGGTTAGGAAGATCTGCTTGTTCATTCCATTATATACCGATCCCAAATTTGCTTCCACATAACTGCCAATCATTCTTCCTCACACTTCTTCCTGAGGCAACATAAACCAGCTCTTTCCCTGGAATTGCCTGGGATGATTATGTATTTACGTATCTACATTAAAATATAGAATATAAAGTCATGTCTGGTAGGTCAAGGTCTGGTCTTACTTGGGACCTAAAAGTGCCTGTTTTGTGAAATAGAATTAAGACATGTTTTATGTCCTGTACCAACTCTCCACAAGGAATGTAATCATTATGTACTGCAAACATGCACTACTAGAACTTGAAAAAAAATAAGTAAGTAATATTTAATAAGGACGTGAGATTATGCATAAGAAAATGAGAAATTGACATGGTGGTACATTTTGTAATTAAATCTCTTGGACGAGCTGAATAATAAAATACATCTTTGGGGTGTTTGATTCCTTCTGAAATGAGAATTTATTCGTAATTTCATTGGAATATGTAAGAGTGTATATTGGGGGTAGTGAGAGGTTTTGATAAAAGCCAGTAGAATATTCCTAAGAATGCCATTTTTTTTTAAAGAAAAGACCATGGTGCAGTTAACATATTGCATGCCTGTCGGCATCTTATTCTAAAGCACTCTCCATGCAAGAGTAATTTTAATAATTAGGAATGTCATTATGCTACTGCTGACAACTTCCAAATGTCTACAGGGAACTGAAGGTCAGAGTGTGTGTGTGTGTGTGTGTGTATGCACACATGCACTTTTCTCCTTTACTCTTCAGCATTTAGTCTGACATAAAATCAGATTTTACTAGTTACAATGGGCCTTCATGAATGAGGGCAAGTGAAGAAAAAGGGAAATAAAATTCTAAGATTAATATTATTTGAAATTAGGCATTTTGTATGTTATTATTGTTGCTTCCTGATTTAAAAATTTTCTTTTGAATATAGAGAAAAGTTAAAGGCAAATGCAATGTTTATAAATCCCAGCAGTATAATAAACACCAACAAGAATATTTTTTGTGTGTCAAGTCAGTTTTTTTAAATCTTGTATAAAATTCCTTTTAGAGGGTTTGAAAGGCTATTCTGACATCCAGAAGGCTCTACAGGAGTTGTAAATGAGGAGGATGAAGTAAAAACAGACAGGTTCTCACTCCCACATGCACTGCATTAGAATCACCTGAGAAAATATTTAAAAAATACTAATCATGCTTACCAGAGAAATTTTGATGTTATTAACCTTAGGTAGGACTTGGATATTGGTAATTTTGGGTATCTCCTTCATGTGATTCCAGTGTGTAGCCGGGAATTAGAACAATTGGTTTATTCTAAAACAGCATAAATACGAATTTTATACTTGGTGGTTATAGGCCTTGAATTAGCCACCTTAACAAAGATATGTCTTATTATTTCTAATGGTGGTGCTCTACTCAGTTACAAAAAATATGGGTTCTGCATAGTAAGGGTTTAGCTAAATATACCCATTTAGCTCATTTTTCTATCGCTTACTAGAAGACAGACCGGCAAATGTGTCCTAATATTTTATTTTTTCCCAATCCAAATTGGGACTTTCTAATTGTCATTTATTTCCAAATGTCCCATATAAGACATCATGCTTTTTTTTTCAATTTAGAAATTAAAGCAACTATATATAATGAGTTCTCATGTGAAATAAGATTTATATGCCACCTCTGCACAAAAGTTAAGGCATAGAGGGACCTCAAGATGGCGGATGAGTAAGAAGCAGGCAACGAAACTCTCTCTAAAAGTTACCATTGGAACACGAGAATATAGCGACCCGGAAAGCGCAGGAGGGGGGGGAGATGCCTCCCCGAAACCCAGAGAAGTTCTGAAGCGCAATCTGGGACCCCCGGCACCAGTGACGGGTGACTTCCAACAAAGAAGACGGAAAGAAGGAGCAGACCGCGCGCGCGCACCTTCTAATATCCCGGGATTTGGAGCGCCGGCGGAGGCTCAATTCTACGGACACACGGTGGCAGCTGGCGCCCAGGGAGCCCCCACGGAGGATCCTGAGACAGCGGCGGGGCAGGGGAGCGGTGGAAAACGGCGCTGACCGGCGGTGAGTGTCTCTCAGCCACAGCTGCCCCGTGCCAGAGAGTGACCGGCCGGGCGCCATTGTGGGGGGTGTGGCGAAACTCAGAGTGGCTCGGAAACTGCTCTGGGAACTTGTGCTCCGGACAGGGCAGCACAGGGCCTCTCAATTGAGCCCATGAAAGTGTGCTGAGGTCAGCAGGTGAACGAGACTGGACTCTCAGCCACACCTGTCCCGCGCCAGAGAGTGACCGGCCGGGCGCCATTGTGGGGGGTGTGGCGAAACTCAGAGCGGCTGGGAAACTGCTCTGGGAACTTGTGCTCCGGACAGGGCAGCACAGGGCCTCTCAATTGAGCCCATGAAAGTGTGCTGAGGTCAGCAGGCGAACGAGACTGGACTCACAGCCACACCTGTTCCGCGCCAGAGAGCGACTGGCCCAGCGCCATTGTGGGGGGTGTGGCGAAAAACCAGAGTGGCGGGAACCAGTGCAGGGAATCCGCGCTCGGACAGCGCGCTGAGCCTCTCAGGCCCAGGGATCGTGAAAGGGCGCTGAGAGCGGAGGCGAGCTAGACTGGTCTCTACCTGAAAGTACGCGCCTCTGCTCACCGCCCGCCAGAGGGCGCTCCTGGCTTACTGGGACGGACCTGCACAGAACAGGTACCTGCCTACAACAGAGTCAACACCTGGAACTGATTCTTTTTATTTTTTATTTATTTATTTATTTTTTTCTTATTTTTATTTTTTGATTTTTTTTTTTTTCTTCTCACTGATTTGTTTTTTGTTCTGGCGAAGGATTTTTTTGTTTTTGTTTTGTTTAGTTTTGTTTTTTGGTGGGGTTTTATTTTTGATCTGTCTGTTTTATTGCTTTTATCTTCGTTATTGTTTCTGTATGTGTATTTGCTCTTTCCTTCATTATTCTCTCTGGTTTTTTATATGAGTGTAAACAGCGCCTCTAACTTCTTTGTGATTGTGGTCGTGATCTGTTCTTCCTTTTATCCCTTCCTTCTCTTTTTACCACCTGTTCTCTGCACTAGTGTCCCAATTTTAGTGGGATCCCTCTTGGTCCTCTAACCTTACATCTAATTCCTTCCTCTTCCCCCAATACTCTATTTCCTCCTTAACTCATTTTAAATTTAAACTCCTCAGGGAAAAATTGACATACATAGGACTTGTATACTGCATATAATTTTTCTGGTGTGTTTTAGATTTTGTTATATAACCGCAACTCTATACAGCTAAAAGTGGTAAATAACTGGTTAGCTCAGTCTGTCATTTTCTAGGCTGTGTTTGATGCTTTAGTTAACATTATAGCCAAATGTGAAATAATTGTTCTAAACATCTTTCCTTCCTGATATTTCATGATTGAGATTGACTAAGGGACACAGAAAATACAGTGGCACAGTACCAAAGAATCAAGGACTGGGCCAAACAGGTAGCAACTTCGCATACCCAACGAATTGAAGAGGTAGGATCTGGCAGAAAGCTCAAAACATAAAAGCAAGCTCCACTTGGAAGATACTGCAGAGAAGTAGTCATCTTTTAAAGATCTTAAACACTAGCAATAAAGTAACCTACTATAGGTAATTTGCAAACATCACCCCAGGAATTAAAGAAAGAAAAAATGAGACGACACTTAAACAAGATGCAACCCTACACATCCAATTCACCAAAGGCAAACCTAGGGAGCAACGAGGTGGGACAATCCGAAAGCCACCCACCTGGCCTATCTGAAGTGGTAACAACAAAGCAACTGAATGAGGTTCTGGAAAAAATTAAAACAGAAATAATCTCACAGATAACTGCAGAGATAATGTCTACAACGAAGACCATGCTTAAGGACACTATAGCTGATACAGACAAAAAAATAGATGAACTTAAGAAAACTATAGAAACCATGAATGCTCAGCATAGGAAAGAAATGGAATCCATAAGGCAGATTCAAGCAGATATCCAAGAGATAAAAAATTCCATTGAAAGTATTTGTAGCAGAATAAGCCAATGTGAGGACAGGATCTCAGATATAGAAGATAGGCTTGCAATTAGTGATCATGAAATGGAAAAATTCTTAAAAATAGCAAGGGACCATGAAAAATCAATTCAACAGCTGCTAGATGACTCAAAGATAAACAACTTAAGAATAATTGGAATAAATGAAAAAGCAGGAGATAACATCAACGACATTAAAACCTTGTTCAAAGACATAATCAGGGAGAACTTTCCTGGAAGAGAAGAGGAATTTGACACCTCTATAAGTGAAGCTTTCAGAACACCAACTAGACATGATCAAAAAAAAAACTTCAGCCAGACATATTATAGGCAAGATCCCAGAAATTCAACAGAAGGGCAGAATCTTAAAAGCTGTTAGGGAGAAGAGACAAATCACCTATGAAGGAAAACCCATCAGAATCACAGCTGACTTTTCAGCACAAACCCTCAATTCAAGAAGAGCTTGGAATGATGTATTGCAAGCTCTAAAGGAAAATAATTTTCAGCCCAGATTGATGTACCCTGCAAAACTATCTTTCAAAATTGATGGAGAAATAAAATACTTTCACGACAAAGAACATCTGAGAAAATTTATGACCACCAAACCAGCACTCCAAAACGTTCTGAAGGACATTCTAGAAAGAGATAGGAACCCCAACAGAAGGAATCCACCAGGCAGGGCAAATAATTAAATAGCCAGAAAGCGGAAAAACAAAGAGTGGGAACCAACAACAGGAAAATATCATGACAAGTCAATACATATCAGTTTTAACCATCAATGTTAACGGTCTCAATTCACCAATCAAAAGGCACAGACTGGCGAAATGGATCAAGAAGCAAGATCCAACAATATGCTGTATACAAGAAACACATTTAATTCAGAAAGAAATTCATAGACTGAAAGTCAAAGGATGGAAAACAATACTCCATGCCACAGGAACCCAGAAAAAAGCAGGGGTAGCTATTCTTTTTGCAGACAAAGTGAACTTCAAGCCAAGAAGGATTCAGAGAGATAAAGACGGTCATTACATCCTGGTAAAGGGAACAATCCAAGAGGAAGAGATAACGATCATAAATATATATGCGTCAAATACCAATGCACCCAGCTATATAAAACAAGTACTAAAGGACATGAAAAATCAAATAAGCACTAATACAATTATATAGGGAGATCTCAATACTCCACTGTCACAAAAAGATAGATCAACTGGACAGAAAATCAATAATGAAATAGTAGAACTGAACCAAACTTTTGAACAAATGGACTTAGTAGATGTCTACAGAGTGTTCCACCCCACAACATCAGAATACACATTCTTCTCAGCTGTACATGGGACGTTCTCCAAAATAGACCACATACTAGCTCATAAAACCTGCTTAAGTAAATGCAAAGGAATTGAAATTATCCCATGCATATTATCAGACCATAGTGCAATGAAATTGGAAATCAATGGCAAAAGATCCCACAAAAACTCCCTAAACACATGGAAATTAAACAGCATCCTCCTGAACAACCAATGGGTCACAGATGAAATTAAAGAAGAAATTAGTCACTTTCTACAACTGAATGATAATGACAGTACAACATACTGGAACTTATGGGATACAATGAAAGCAGTCCTAAGAGGGAAATTTATAGCATTAAATACTTATATCAGGAAAATAGAGCAAGCACAAATAAACAACTTAAGGGTGAACCTCGAGCTTCTAGAAAAAGAAGAGCAGGTTAAGCCAAAAGCCCGTACAAGGGAGGAAATTATAAAGATCAGAGCAGAAATTAACATATTGGAGAATAAAAACACAATACAAAGAATCAATGAAGCAAAAAGTTGGTTCTTTGAAAGAATAAATAAGATTGACAAACCCTTATCCAACCTTATTAAAAAAAGAAAAGAAAAGACTCAAATCCATGCAATTGAAAATGAAAAGGGTGATATCACGACAGACCCTGCAGAAATCCAGAAGATCATCTATACCTATTTTGAAAATTTATATTCTACTAAGATGGAAAATGCAGAAGAAATGGACAGATTCCTAGATTCGTATGAATTACCAAAGCTAAATCAAGAACATTTAAAAATCCTAAATAAACCAATATCAACCAATGAAATTGAAGATGTAATTAAAAACCTCCCAACAAAGAAAAGTCCAGGCCCTGATGGATTCACTGCCGAATTCTACAAGAAATTTAGAGAAGACCTAACGCCCCTACTTCTCAAACTCTTCAATGAAATTGAAAGGGAAGCAATACTCCCAAATTCATTCCTGGAAGCAAGCATTACCCTGATACCAAAACCAGAGAAGGACCCAACTAAGAAAGAGAACTACAGGCCAATCTCCCTAATGAACATAGATGCAAAAATCCTTAATAAGATACTGGCAGACCGAATCCAACAAATCATCAAGAAGATTATACACCATGACCAAGTTGGATTCATCCCAGGGATGCAGGGATGGTTCAACATACGTAAATCAATAAATGTAATACAGCATATTAACAGAACCAAAGACAAAAATCACATGATCATCTCAATAGATGCAGAAAAAGCTTTTGACAAAGTCCAGCACCTTTTCATGATAAAAACCCTACAGAAAATTGGAATAGAGGGTCTTTATCTCAATCTGGTAAAAGCTATCTATGACAAACCAACAGCCAATATCATACTAAATGGCCAAAAACTGAAAGCCTTCCCTCTAAAATCAGGAACAAGACAAGGATGTCCACTGTCCCCACTCTTATTCAACATAGTTCTGGAAACTTTAGCCAGAGCGATTAGACAAGAGAAAGAAATAAAAGGAATAATGATTGGAAAGGAAGAAGTTAAATTATCATTATTTGCAGATGACATGATACTCTACACAGAAGACCCCAAAAACTCCACTAAAAAACTGCTAGATTTGATAAGCAAATTCAGTAGTGTAGCTGGATACAAAGTCAATACTCAAAAGTCAATAGCCTTCCTGTACACAAATAACAAACTTACTGAAAGAGAAATTAGGGAAACAATACCTTTCACAATAACATCCAAAAAAATGAAATACCTAGGAATCAACCTCACGAAGGATGTAAAAGACCTCTATACTGAAAACTACAGTACTCTGAAAAAGGAGATTGAAGAGGATATCAGAAAATGGAAAGATATCCCTTGCTCCTGGATAGGAAGAACCAATATAGTGAAAATGGCCATACTTCCAAAATTGTTATACAGATTTAATGCAATTCCAATCAAAATTCCAACAGCATATCTCACAGAATTAGAGAAAACAATCCTAAAATTCATTTGGAATCAGAAGAGACCTAGAATAGCAAAAGCAATTCTGGGCAACAAAGGCAAGGCAGGGGGCATCACAATCCCCGACTTGAAATTATACTATAAAGCTACTGTGATAAAAACAGTGTGGTACTGGCAAAAAAACAGACCTGAAGATCAATGGAACAGATTAGAAGATGCTGAAACAACCCCAGACATACTAAGCCACCTTATCTTTGACAAAGGTGCCAAACACATTCGCTGGAAGAAAGATAGCCTCTTTAATAAATGGTGCTGGAAAAACTGGCTCTACACATGCCGAAGATTAAAACTAGACCCATATCTTTCACCATGCACTAAACTAAATTCAAAATGGATCAGAGATCTGAATATTAAAACAGAAACATTAAATCTGCTGGAAGGTAGGATAGGTAAAACCCTTGGAGACATTGGTGTAGGCAAAGACTTTATGAATAAAAACTCAACCGCACGGAAACTATCCCAAAGAATCAATAACTGGGATCTCATCTTATTAAAAAGCTTTTGCACAGCAAGAGAAACCACCAACAGAGTGAAGAGACAACCCACAATGTGGGAAAAAATGTTTGCCAGCTGTTCCTCAGACAAAGGATTACTATCAAGAACATATAAAGAACTCAAAAAAATCAGACCTCCCAAATTTAAAGACCCACTCCAAAAATGGGCATCTGAGATGAATACACATTTCTCAGATGAAGAAATACTAATGGCAAATAAATATACAAAAAAATGTGCAACATCACTAGTCATTCGAGAGATGCAAATTAAAACAACACTGAGATACCATCTCACTCCAGAAAGAATGGCTACTATAAAGAAATCAATTAATAACAAATGCTGGAGGGGATGTGGGGAAAAAGGAACCCTTCTCCACTGTTGGTGGGAGTGTCGACTGGTACAGCCACTGTGGAAGTCAGTGTGGAGATTCCTCAAAAAGCTAGGGTTGGAGGTCCCATTTGACCCAGCTATTCCCCTTCTGGGCATCTTCCCAGAAGAATTAAAAACATCGTACCACAGCGATATATGTGCATCCATGTTTATAGCAGCACAATTTGTAATAGCCAGATCTTGGAAACAACTCAAATGCCCATCAACTTAGGAATGGATAAGAAAGATGTGGTATTTTTATACAATGGAGTACTATTCAGCCATTAAGAAGGATAAACTGGAGACTTTTATAGGTAAATGGATGCAACTCGAGAAAATACTCATAAGTGAAATAAACCAGAAGCACATGTGTAAGCATCGTATTGTCTCTCTAGTATGAGAAACTGAAAGAGTAAATAAGATCCAAAATGTACAATAGACATGGTGAATCAAAAAGAAACTGGTCAAAAGGAAAGAGAGACTGGAATAGGGAAAAGAAAGAAGGGAAAGGGAAAAAAAATTGTATATATATATATATATAAGATGGTTAAGATAGATACACTACGATTTTTACTTAGTTCATTGAAGAGTAAGGTTTGTGCCAATAATGTTTGGATAATTAAATGCTAATGTCTGGTGTCCTGAATAACTAACTTAAAGATAGTAATACGCAATGTATTAACCATTGTTACCCTCCTATTATTTTGTTTTGAAAATTTGTTCTTCTTTTGATTTGTTTTGTTTTTTCTTCTCTTTAAAATAAAATTAAAAAAAAAAGTTAAGGCATATACACATGATGATAAAATATACAATGAATGTTTAAATTAAAAAATGTATTGCAGTCAAAGACATTGCTATTAACTCCCCCCTTCCTTCACTTTGAACACAAGTACCCCATTCTTGCCACTTTCTCAAACAGTTCTAGAAGTCCTCTTTCATGTCTTTATGAGGTGTGATAAAAAATTAGGTAAACGTTGCTGTCAAGTGTCACACAAAAGAAATGCTTATATAAACACTTTTTTGTGTTTTTATCTATCTTCTGCATGGGATCTGACCCTATGAGACTTCTGGCTCTTCCTCAAAATCAAAATGACCATGAAACATAAAAATTTTGACTTGATTGAAGACACTGAAGCAGTCACAAGAGTATAACTCATGAAAAAGGACTTCCAGAACGCCTTCAGAAAGAGACAAGAATGATGGGATAAGTGTGTTTTGAGGGGGATTAGTGGCAATGTATTTTTTACTGAAATAAATTATTATTTTAAAAAATGCACCATATATTTCAGTCACAACTGTATAATAAGCTATATTTTCAACATTATGAAGCAAATGAAAATGAACATTCATATAATATAGCATAAAAATGTGAAATCAGGAATGTATTCCTTCTTTGATGAAGATATAAGATAATTTAGAGGGAGAGAATTGTATACAATCTGGAGCAGCAAGGCCAATAATGAAGTTGCAGTCAGGGCTTGACTATGGACTATGTCCTCAGGAATGTGTGTTACTGGAGTTGTGAATCAGGAGTATATGACAAAAAAGAAAATAATGAACAAAAAGGAAATATGATTTTTAGGGGCTGGAGAAAAAAATGTTCTGGTTGAAATTATATCTTGTTAATTTATACAGGATTCAACTCTTGTCATAGGAACTGGGGAAACTAGAAAAAATAATGCAAAATATGAATTAGAGACTAAATATCTTAAAAATAATTAAACTCTAATATAAAAAGTAAGAGATAGGTTTATAGAGAAGACACACAATAAAAATTTGTGCAAGGATACACTCAGAGGTTGTCTTGTTATCATGTTCCTTCTTCCCTCTATTAGGAAGAAAACGTCTTAGCTTCTTTTTTGCTATCTTCCTTAGCATTAGCTTCTCCCAGTTTCCTTACTGTTCTTCACAACATACATCCAAGCTATATTTCTCTATAACACATTCTTAGTCATTGAGAATAATTACTTTTAATAGCCACTCACTGTTTCTATGTCTTTTTGTTCCTTCTTCAGACGTTGAGTGTATTTGTGCATGTAGGGACCTACTCTACTAAATTCACCTAGTATCACCATAATTCCACAAGGCTGTGCTGCCTCTCATCTGTAGCTACATTCGTGTTGCTAAAAAATTTCCCTTTAATTTGCATGACATTGCATCATATTGTCAGCATTTTAAAATTATTTTCATTTTACAGAAAGACAGCATTTTCCTCCTTGTATCAAGAACTCCAACTTTACCAACAGAGAACCCCTCACAAAAGCCATCTGGATTTACTGTTAGCAGTGTTGTGAGCTTACTCAGGACGACTTTGAGCAGAAAATATTCTAGAGTTTTCTTCAAAGGGTCTGTATGTTTTCTTGAAAATAGTCAATAGTATTTCAACAAAATTAAATTTAGATAGTATAAATATACTAAAAATCCATGTTATTTAATTCCTCAATTAGCAAACCATTGCTTGTCTCTATGTGACAGTGTGTATATTTCTTAGATCCTTCTGGGTCTCATTTCTGACCTATATGACTTTAGAGTTGTAAACTTTAGAAGACAATTTTTATTAGACTATTTTTTCTAAAAGTAATTTTATAATTATGTATATTCATTTATAAGTAGATTCTGAAACAAATAACAACATAAAACATACAATTTAAATGTTATCTATTCATGAACCTCTAGGGCAGGAAGTTAATATACTGAGTTTATCATTAAATTTTAGGACTAGTTGATGTGTGGAGTCAGCTACATGTGGGTAGAGGGGTCCCATCTTCTCTGCTTGACTTTCTGTTTATTGTCTAGTGCCCAGCACATGACCTGGTACACCATAGGTTCTTAGTAATTATTTGTTAACTAATTCACACATTAAAAAATCCTTTCTTTTTTTATCCTCAAGGTTAAGCCATACAAGGAAGAATTACAGAAGTAGAGTATTTCATGTTTAAAATTGAGGTCCAAAATAATTGTGAGTTATAACTCAGTTTTCTACTGTGGGATTTTAATATAGTTCATTACAAAAATGATATTGGATAAGAGGAGGCATTTATGACTATGCCTTTAGTCTTTCTGACAACATAGTTTCACCATTAATTTGGAAATTCTCAGGTATGTTTATTTTCATTATCTTAATAGGAAATAAAAATGTTTGAATAAGTGATGAGAAACCATGCTGAGTAGTAGGTCTTTTTACCTCCTTTTCTTTTTTACAAAAATAAATATTATGGCACTTAAAATGTTTTAAAATGTTTATACTTTTTAAATTATATATTTCTTTTCTAATAATAATTTCTCAAATCCTTTTTCAATAGAAATGCGACTACTCACTAATGCTTATTGTTTAATTCATTTAGTTTTTTCATTAAGTTATTATTTCCTGAGAAAAATGTTAAAGAAAAAAATAATTGCTTTTGCAATAGCCTATTGAATTTGTCATCCTCCTAGCCCATAAGGAAGTTTAATGAGTAACTGTGACATAATCTAGCATTGAGTACACACTGGATGTGCTACTTATGGTGTCTCAGTGCTTAGGGTTTTCTTAAGCGTTATGCCTAGATTTCTATTTTCTTGCTGCCAGCAATCCTGAAAATCCTGCAGATAGACTAGTTAGTAGGTTGATGACATGCTAATTCATTCACATTTTAGCTCATTGTCCTCATGCAATATTCACAGGAAATGTAAACATAAAACTTGAATGGTGCTTGTACAGGCAGAATAAAGAAAATCATCCCCTACATTAGTGATCAAGAGTAAAAGAGACATTTGGGTACACTTCTGTCTCCCTTCTCTTGTTTTGGCCTCTTAGAGTTTGTAATAAAGAAAGCATCATTGCAGAGGCTTTGGAGTATGTTTGATAGGTCCGGAACTTTATCCGACAGCCAGGAGCAGGTGACACAGACTACAGCAGCAGACGGAGGCACCGAGATGTGCAGGAAACCTGAACGTGGCCAAGTCTTTATTTCTAGCAAAGCAAGGATTGAACAGGAAAGTCTGCTCCTTGAGTTTCTTTTCTTACCTTACACGACCCTCAAAGCAATGATGTTTCAAATGCCACCATTTTAAAAAAAAGGACGGTGGATTTTTTCCCTCCAGAAGGTAGAAAGGTAGCATCACACTTTTCTACTGGGGTATTTCTCTCAAGTAAACTTTAACATGACTAATATCTTGGTGAAATTGTGACCAAGATTATTTCCAATTTCTTTCTTTTTTTCTATTTCCTCTACCTCCTCCCTCTTTCTGTCTTACCCCTGGATAAATTAAACTGCTCTTGCTATAGTCTGGCTAGTCATGGAGATGGAACCCTCTCTTCCCTTGGAAAATTAAGAATGAATAAGAGATACATAAGCTGTGTACTGCATTAGGTATGTATTATTCTAGATTATTTGTTTTATAAGTTTTGTGCCCTTGAATCTAGTGGTAAAATATTTTGCTCTGTTCATTTGAATTCTTAGACTTAGGATATTTCAAATGAGAAAAGTTTGCTTAGAATAAACCACCATGACACTGATGGGGAGCTAAGTAAGGTGCAACTGCTGAGGGCAGGAACAAAATCTTCACTAGGCAATATGAGAGACCTTACTAGAATTGAGGAGAAGATGAAAATACAAGAAAAACTCTTTCTCTAAGGTCTTATTTCAATTTCTTCTTAGGAAATAAGGAAGAAGTTAACTTTGCTGTGGAATTAATTGAACTGTCAGATCAGCTGGAGAAAGTGGCTTTCTTAAATATAATGAGTCTTCCAATCTATGAACATGAATGTGTCTTAGCTTACTTTGATCTTTATTTTCCCCCATAAACATTTTCTACTTCTTAATATAACAGCGTTATCTTTTTTCTGTTAAATTTATTTCTACATGTTTTATTCTTTTTAATGCTATTGTCAATAGATTTTTAAATTTTATTTTACAATTGTTGAGCACTAGAGTTTAAAAACAATTTTTGTGTTGAGCTTGTACCCTATGTTCTTGCCAAAGTTTATTAGTTTTAGTAGTTTAGCTTACTGTGGCTCCCTTGGGATTTTTTGATAGTATTATATCTTTTGTGAGTAGAGACTATCTTCCCTTCCATTTATTTCTTTTGAGCATATTTCTTGAAGCACTGGCTTGAACATCAAGTATTATGTCATAGAAATTTTATTTTCATGGACCATTATCTATAGAAATAAAATTTTTAGTTAATTCTGGGAGGGAATTTGTGTTTCTCAAATAGTGGGACTGGGATGAACTCAAATTTCATTTAGGTAACCACATTAGTTGTGTTCCACATAAACTTCTCCATGAATACGCACATCCCATGAACTTTTGTAAGCTTCTCTGCATCTTCTTATTTTTGTTTCCCATGTCTAGTACATTCTTGTTCTTTGCTGTCACCTTGAAATTTTTACTGCGTGGCTATGTTCTTTGTGCTTAACCTTCCTTTGACCAAATAACTATGAAGATGAATCTTTGCATGGACTAGAAATTTATTTGTGTAGAACTTTTGTTTCTTCAGAGAAAGTCATTACATAAATATTCTCCAGCAAAACAAACTTAAAATCAAATGCTAGAAGTTGACATTTTTTTGGTACATTTTTGATATACATAATGATCACATTCATCATAGAGAATTTGTACCTGTACATGATCTACCTTGCTTCTTTTTTTCCCATTCTACTCCCCTCCCTTCAATCCCTGTTCCCCTCCTTATTTACAAAAGCTTTCTTTTCATTTTTTCCTTCTTTTTTTTTTTTTTTTTTTTTTAGGGGAGAGCGCGAACACAGTCCCCCCTACCACAAATTATGCAGTCGAGTTTCCCCCATTTGGGGAAATCGCAGGGGTCAGCACATCCGAAGTGCAATGGATAAGCCTCGCCCTGGGAAAACCACCTTCGTGATCATGGTATCTCCCCTGCCAGGTAAGTATTTTTTTCCTTCTTTTCTCATTTATTTTTTCTTTTTCTTTCCTTCCTTTCTTCCTCCCCCCTCCCAAGTTCCCCTTCTCATTTGAACATTTTCTTCCTATTTCACAATATCTATTATACATTTTGGTCCTTATTTACAATTTCAATTTCTTACACCAGAGAAACAATGCAATATTTACACATGTGTGTCTGATTTATTTCACTTATGAGTATGGTTTTGCTGGGCGTGGTGGTGCACACCTGTAATCCCAGCACTTGGGAGGCTGAGGCAGGAGGATCACCTCATGTATGAGGCCAGCCTGGGCTACATAATGAGTTCAAGCCCAACCTGACCTGCATAGAGAGAACCCATCTCAAAAAACCACACACAAAAAAATAGTATGCTTTTAAGGTGCATCCATTTACCTAGAAATTCTCAAGTTCATCCTTCTTTATGGCTGAGTAGTATTCCATTGTATAAAAAACCGCACATCTTCTTTATCCATTTATTGATTGATGGGCTTTTGGCCCTTTTCCAAGATTTTACTATTACAAACTGTGCTACTGTAAATATGGATGTGCATATATCACTGTGGTATGAAGCTTTTAATTCTTTCAAGAAGACACCAAGAAGGGAATAGCTGGGTCAAATGGAACCTCTAGTTTTAATATTTTGAGGAATCTCCACACTGATTTTGACAGTGGTTGCACCAGTCCACACTCCCACCATCAGTGGAGAAGGGTTCCTTTTTCCCCGCAGTCCCACCAGCACTTGTTATTGGTTGATTTCTTGATAATAGTCATTGTTTCTGGAGTGAGTTGGAATCTCAGTGTTCTTTTAATTTGCATTTCTTTAATGACCAGAGATGTTGAACATTTTTTCATATATTTATTTGCCATTTCTACTACTTCGTCTGAGAAGTGTGTATTCATTTCAGATGCCCACTTTTGGATTGGGTCTTTAAATTTGGGAGGTCTGTTTTTTTTGAGTTCTTTATATATTCTAGATATTAGTCCTTTGTTTGAGGAACAGCTGGCAAATTTTTTTCCCACGTGGCATGTTGTCTCTTCACTCTGTTGGTGATTTTTTTGGTTGTGCAAAAGCTTTTTAATAAGATGAAATCAGTTGTTGATTTTTTGTGATATTTCCTGTGTGATCAGGGTTTTGTTCAGAAAGTCTTTGCCTATACCAGTGTTCTACCTATTCTATCTTCCAGCAGATTTAGTGTTTCTGTTTTAATATTTAGATCTTTAATACATTCCGATTTTAGTTTAATGCATGGTGAAGGATATGGGTCTAGTTTTAATCTTTGGCATGTGCAGAGCCAGTTTTTCCAGCACCATTTTTTAAAGAGACTCCCTTTCTTCCAGTGAAGTTGTTTGTCTCCTTTATCAAAGATAAGGTGGCTGAGTGTGTTTGGAGTTGGTTCTGTGTCTTCTAATCTGTTCCATTGATCCTCTGGTCTGTTTTGTTTTGTTTTTTTTCCAGAACCATGCTGTTTTTATCACAGTAGCTTTATAGTATAATTTCAAATCAGGGATTGCAATGCCCTCTGCCTTGCCTTTGTTGCCCAGAATTGTTTTGCTATTCTAGGTCTCTTCTGGTTCCAACTAAATTTTAGGATGTTTTCTCTAATCCTGTAAGATATGCTATTGGGATTTTGATCAGATTGCATTAAATCTGTATAAAAATTTTGGAAGTATGGCCATTTGCACTATTTTGGTTCTTCCTACCCAAGAACAAGAGATATCTTTCCATTTTCTGATATCCTCTTTGAGCTCCTTTTTCATATTACTGTATTTTAAGGAACAAATTATGAAAGAGACAGTAAATTGAATGTTTCTAGCTTAATCACAGAATCAAAAAGATTGACATAACTGTAGATTTTGGGTTTTCCAATTCATATCATTTTAAAATTTCTTCTAAAGTAACTCTAGAAATACAAACAGAATCCTGTGAAAATTTATATATGCAGAGGCACATCATTAATGATGTTAATTTGGTTATTTCTAAAATTATTCTTCTAAATAGTTTTAACTATTATGTAACCAGCAAAATATAATACTACACAATTATAAAAATCACATATTTTAGAAATTAACAAGTATAAACAAAAATGACAAATTGATTTATATTTGAAAATACTTTATAGATGTTGTTTAGGGTGTAATTAGATCTATGCAACATCTACTACTCTAAATAACCCATGCTTCTTTCCTTTGCACTGGAAGGGATTAAAAGCAAACCAAAATATGTTCTTCTTTCCAAATGTTAAGATGTAGGGCTGGGGATATAGCTCAGTGGCACAGCACCTGCCTGGCAAGCACGAGGTCCTGAGTTCAATTCCTGATACACCCCCCAAAACAAACAAACCAAATGTTAAGATGTTTCCAAACCCATATTAGAGTTATAAAGCTAAGTGAGTTGTAGCAAATATGTTATGCTTTGACATTTAAATTCAATTTGTTAGTATAATTTTATGAGTGTGTATTACTTATACACAATGAAATATTTTGTTTTGCCTATTTTAAGTATATATATTGCTATAATTATATCCTAAATGTAAATCGAGATAAATTTTGTTCAGTGAACTCAGTTTTATTGTCAACACTATAACAAATATGCTGTTAAGGTTTAGATCAGTAATATGCCCCAAAGTTTCATGTGTTGGACGGTGGTGGACCATGGGGGCACTATGTTCATCGGTGTGTTCAACCATGGATGAATTCATTAATTGAATGTGCTGGTAGTGGTGGGACCTGACTAGAGGTGAGACACAGAGTGTGAGCTTGCATGGTGTATTCTTGTCCTTGGCTTCTCTCTTTTCTCTCTGCTACTTGGCTGCCAGGACTTGAGCAACTGTCTTCCACCATGTCCTTCCACCATGCTGTTTCTGGCTTGGAGCCAGCCAACCATGGACTGAGCCCCCCCAAAAGTGAGCCATATTAAACCTCTCTTCTTTTAAGTTTTTTTTTTTTTTTTATGTGGGTACTGGGAGTCAACATCAGGACCTTGCACTTGTGCTGCTGATCGATATCACCGGCCTTTTTTTTCCCTTATGTGGGTAACGGGAGTGGAACTCAGGACCTTGTGCTTGCCAGGAAGGCACTTATGCCACTGAGGTATCTCGCCAGCTTTCTTCTTTTAAGTTTTAGGTGTTAGTTATTTTGTGTCAGTGATGGGAAAGCTGACTAATGCAAATACAAAAGTGACTATGGAAAATATCTTCTCTCTAGAAAATTCTTACCTCTGTTGTGATCTAAAAGACCAACCAGGGGCTGAATGTGGTGGTGCATGCTGTAATCTCAGCACTCAAGAGACTGAGGCAGGAGGAGCACTGTGAGTTCAAGGCCAGCCTGACTACATAGTGAGACTTTGTCTCAAAAAAAAACCAGATTAAAAAAAGACTAGATGTACTTAATGTCTTTAATTGCTACAGGATGGTAGTAGTACTTGTACTAGTAGTGAGAGTAGCAGTATAATATAGTAAGAATTTTTAAAACTTAGTTTTATAAGTTAATGTTGTATTTCTTATCTAGCTTAATATCCAAATCATTATGATACGCATTTTACAGACTAATGTTTGGAGGTTCAAACAGTTTACTTTTCTGCTAAGTTTCATGCATCCTTGTTTGCATTCCACTTATGCTACACGTTGATGGGGGTTGGTAGGAAAGACTTATTAATTAGTCTTAATATTACCCAATAAATAATCTTGAGAAATAAAGCAATGAATTCATTAAATATTCCTTTATTCTACATGTATGTGTGGACAATTTGCTAGTTACTGTAAAGGATACAAGAATGTGTGAGTGAAAGTTACATAATAAACATTCTTAATACTTTCACATTGCAAACACCTACTTTTAATTGAAAATGGCCTCCCCACAAAAAGGAAGTACAATAAGTATTCTTACACAAAATTGTAAAACTATAAATATTTTTTAAAATGTTTATATCTTTTTGAATTAAGATAACTAGAGTATTTAGTATATCATAAATGTATTAAATGTTGCTTCAATGGCCAGAGTTAAAAATGACTTTCCTGGTCTGAGTAGATATTAGTAAGAGTGAATAATTAATTGCCTTAACGTATGGTCCAAGAACTGTCAGCATCAGCAGCAAGTAGGAGCTAGAAAAATGTAGACTCCAGACCCTACTGCAGACTCAGAGTCTGTATTTTTACATAGATATGCACTAGTCAATATAAAGACAGGATGAACTATGAATTTATTAAAAATGCCATGATATAAATCTATATTGGAAATGGAAATTGGCAGAGTTTGAGATACGATTATGACTACTTAGCTGCCATGTGATGTTTTGCAAAGTGAGACTTAGCATCCTGATTTGTAATACATGAGGATTGGGCTAAGATGTTTCCATTTCTCACTTGTATTTATTCTTCTAAATTTATTGATACATAATGATTGACTAGTGATATTTGAAGATAATAATGATAATCATGTACATTTAATGATTTATAAGATAATTAACTCCTTCGAAATAACGACTACGATTCAGCCTACTTCCTCTGAGGTTGCAGTATTTATTGAATATTTGGAAAACATTGGCCATTGGTTTTATGTTTGGGGTTTTATTGATAACAAAATTAATTTAATATCCTCAGCAGGCTCTTTTATTTGTATTCTTTCACATTATGGGGAAGTAGTTTAATAATCAATATCAGAATCCATTTCCAAATATAGCCCTCAAATCTAGTCATCACCTAGAAGGTTTTCAGCATGAGTCTCGGCTGTATTCCCCTTTTCTTTAGCTTCTTGTGTATTAGCTTCTGCCTACGATATAAGATTAGACATGAAATAGGGCAGGTGAGATGGCTCAGTGGCATAAGTGCCTGCCTGGCAAGTGCAAGGTCCTGAGTTCAACTCCCGGAACCCACATATGGAAAAGATCCGGTGATATCACTCAGCTGCATGGGCGCCTGCTGGTGCACGAGGTCCTGAGGTCAACCCCTGGTACCCACACTCACACAAAAAAAGACATGAAATAGACTCCATCCCAATCAATAGCTGAGTCTTCAATTGCTGCTCATGTGGACATTTTTGAACTTCACCACTGGAAGAATCTGGGTAAATGTTCCTTTTTCCCCACCGTTGGCCTTACCCTGGCCAATATTATCTCATGTTATACTTTTTATCACTGTAACTTAACTTACTATAACTCTGACTTTAGAGAAGAGAATTCATCTTGGCTAACCTCAGAATTACCTGACATGCATTCTAGCTAAGTAACTGGCTTACGAACAAGATCATATTCTTTGATCTATAACTTTTGATTCAGGTGGAAGAGATTCAGCTAAAGCTTTCCATTTGCTTAGTCTTTAGTGAAGATTTCAGCAAATATGATGAAACCTTTAGAACTCATCATTCCTCTAAATAGATCCTAAGTTCCTCCCTTAATAGATGCATTCTTTAAGACCTTTTTAACAAGTGATATGTTGACATCTTCAGTGGTTACTACTTTACATGTCTGATGAACATTTCAACTAAAGATAGAGGGACTCCACTGCCAATGCACCTTCTAAATATTGTTCTTAGTTCTGCAAGACAAGTTTGAGAAATTATTGCTTTTACAGAACAAGAACATAGCAAGCATTTCTTGTTCTGTAGATGTAATGTCCTCTCAAATCTACACATATATATCTGTATTATATGTATAGTAGAATTTTCTGCTGCTTATTATATGAAGAATATATACACACAGGTTGAGCATCCCTAATTTGCATATCCAAAAATCCAAAATGCTCCAAAATTCAATGTTTTTTAAACACTGAGATGACACCATAATGGAAAATTCCATACCTGACCTCATGTGACCTGTCACATTGAAAATACAGGTCTACTAAAAACACTGTATAAAATTACCTTCAGGTGCACATGAAAATAATGCATTTCTTGTTTAGTCTTGGTCCCAGCCTCAAGATATCTCCAAAATCTGAAAAATTCCAAACTTTAGAATAATTCTTGTTCTGAACATCTCAGATAAGGGTGATATTCCATACCTGTATGTAAGTATTATAGGTGCACATTTTTCATACAACAAGATGATAGACATAAAAATTAAAATAAATGTTGCTGAAGAGTCATATTCAATACAAGGGTTGAAAAAGCTATTATTGATCCAGAGGGTAAATTTTTAATGAATTTGAGGATTTTATCAGCATGCATATGACAGATAAAATAGAAAAGAATGAAAGGCAAAAGATTTAGAGAACCCAATACTAGGGTAGGAAGAATGTCATAAGGAGAAAGTAAGCAATAGAAGAGAGAAACTGTAGGAAAAAATCAAAGATTTTTGAAGAGTAAATCTAATTCAAGGGAGCAACTAAATCAACTAGTAATAAAGATCGCAAACAAGTTAGGAGAAAATACACACAAAATACCATTCTGCCCTCAGTCTTTGTTTACTCTGCCATATAATGCTGACACTGAAGACCTTTAAGGATTAAGAAGAAATTCATGAAAAAAAAATCATATGAATTTTTTTTCTAAATAAAGGAGTGATTTAATTAGTGAGAGATAATAAACCTAAGATATAAAATTTTGAAAAACAACTTGAATACTTCTATTAAAATAACATGTAAATATGAAGGAAAATGAATGCTTTGACTTCAAGAATTAGTGGGAAAAATCCAGGAAAATAACAAAAAGAAATCCCAAGATAATGAGAAACGCAGCAAGCTTAAAAGTAATTGGTCCAACTTAGATGTTAAGTTTGGGGTCTTACAGTACAGTTAGGAATCAGTACATAATTATATGAGTAAGAGCCTAGAAAGTCTTGATGAGATTAGGCATGGGGCTTCTACCAACAAGAAAAATGAAAATCAAGTTGAAATTCTTGGAAAGATAAAGCTCTAAAAAATGTAGAAAAAATGAAGCAAATAATTATGGGGTATACTTTTAGAAAAGTTAAGCAACTGTATATTGATCCTATGAATAGAAAAAGGCATTAAATATGTACAATAAAAACATAAAAATTGAATTAAATTTTTAAAAATACACAAGCTAATTAACCACTAAGTAAAGTAAAAAAGTACTAAACTATCTTGAAATCATGCCAATAAGAGGTAAATATGATTTAGTTTTTCATGCATTTCTTTTGTATTAAAGGGTAATGAAACATCAAATGCAATTTTGTATCTGAAAATTTCACTTAATATTTATGGTTGAAATTATAAAATTATGTAAAATATTTTTGGATTCATAAAAGATAAAAGATCGGAATAATTTTCCTGTGACACCGATTTTTTTCTATAAAACATTGTTATTTTTAAGAGTATAATTGTACAAAACATTTATCTTTCAATTTCTTAAAATTTTATATTTTACTTAAAAAATACTTTTATCTTTTGGATATTTGAGATGCCTTCTGATTTTTTGAAATTTCTTAGTATGTTATTTTTGCAGAAAAATTAAACTTTGCTCATTTATACAATATACATCTTCAAAATCACATATAAATAACCCCAAACATTTAATATTTTCACAATTGTTTTAATTTAGAAGAACTTCTTAGGAAGGACTTCTATTTTTTTTTTTTGTGGGTACCGGGGCGTCGACCTCAGGACCTTGCGCGCCAGCAGGCGCCCGTGCCGCTGAGCGACATCACCGGCCCCTTTTTCGTATGTGGGTCCCGGGAGTCGAACTCGGGCCCTCACGCTTGCCGGGCAGGCGCTTATGCCGCTGAGCCATCTCACCGGCCCAGGAAGGATTTCTATTAAAAGAAAAATATTTATCTAAGTTTAGAAATTTATTTAGTTTCATATTTCCACTGATTTCTCCTTTATTCAAAATTAAATTTTATAAAATGCATATAACAATAAATAAAAATATGAAATCTTCTATGTATCTGAAATTGCTTAAACAATCTATTGTACATCTGAAGACTAAAGTGAATAATGTTGTATTTTATATTGGTAGTCTGTGAAGAGAGTAGATCTTAGGTACTCTTACTACTGCACAGGAAAAAGGAAGGTAACTCTGTGTGGCATGATGAGTACGTTAATTCAGTTATCTATATAAACGTTTTACTATGCCTAAGTATATGAAGATAAGTACATAAAATAATTATGTTGTAGAACTAATATATATACAATAAAAAGAGTTATATAAAAAGTAAATAAAACTTTCCAAAATATACATAAGGTAATTTGGTAAAAAAAAAAAAAAAAACAGTAAGAAGAAACTACCTTGAAATCATACCCATAAAATGTAATTATGATTTGTAATCATATTCAAAATATAGTTTTATAGGTGTATAATTTCTTAATATTTATTAATGATTAGTATCAATAGTTTATTTTTAAGTTGCTTTACAATTATTTTAGAGTACTTCAGGTCATTAAATAACTGACTCAGTGATTCCCTGGTCATTACATATTTAGATTGTTTCCAAATATTTGCTCTCTTTTTTAATAATTATTTTATTAGTACCTGTTTGCAATACATAGTATTTGCCTCCTTGTGGGGAGATGACACATGTACATAACACATCTTAATTCCTTTTTTTAATCCTTCCCCTCTACTCCTTCCCACCTTCCTTCATCACTTTATCACTTATTTGAGAAAAATCTCCCTACTTCCTATTAGCTGTCTTTTATTTTGCCTTTTATTTATATGTTTGCCTTTTTTTATTTATATGTAGCAACCATGCAACATTTAAGCTTGAGAATCTGCTTTATTTCACTTAACAAATGTTCTCAAGGTGCATCCATTTTCCTACAAATGACTCAAGTTTATCTCTTTTATGGCAGTGTATGTAAATACCACATTTTCTTTATCCATACATGTGCTGATGGACAGAACCCACAATATTGGGCATATTGGACAAGTGCCCTACCACTAAGTTATATCTCCAGCCCTATTTCCAAAATTTTACTACTATTAAGAAGCATCCTTATTCATAGTTCATGTGTCTTTATACTCAATCTTTGATTAATGCTAACTATGTGGAGGCAAAATAAGTCTAAGAAGTTTCAGGCTTGATATGTTCACTAGACACCATTTTACAAATGTTAAATGAGGTCATTCCTTTGAGGAAAATTAAATTATGAGAATTTAATCTCTGCAAACCTGCATAAGCATTGAATCTTAGTTATTAAAAGTTCATATTATTCCAGTATTTCTTTTAACTTAATGGCCAATTTTTATTATTTATTGATACTAATAAGTGACCATTTTCTGTATAAAATTTCATGCCTTAACTTGCTGTTCATGCCTTTGTATAGTGTATGGTTTTCTTTTTGATTTATAAATATATGTAAAATTTTTCCCTGAAGATTTAAATCACTATAAGTTGTTTCATTTTAAATTGACATAAAAATCTTACATATTAATGGGGTATCATGTTAACATGCTTGTATTACATGCAAATCAGGGTATGCATATCTATTTCCTCAAATATCAGTGCTTTGTGGTAAAGACATTCAAGATTGTTTCTTCCAGCTTTTTTGAAATATATATTACATTATCAATCACCCTACCATGCAATAGAACACTAGAACTTGTTATTTTTTTTTTTTGTGGGTACCGGGGGGGTCGACCTCAGGACCTCACGCGCCAGCAGGCGCCCGTGCCGCTGAGCGATATCACCGGCCCCTTTTTTGTATGTGGGTTCCGGGAGTCGAACTCGGGCCTTCGCGCTTGCCAGGCAGGCGCTTAAGCCGCTGAGCCATCTCACTGGCCCTCGTTATGTTGTTTTAAATATGATTAATAATGTTATTGCTGTAAGATAGCTTTCCTTTTAAATAACAATTTTTCTTTTTTCTCTTATTTTTCCGTGCTTTTACACAAAAGTCCTTCATGTGTTGATATTTGATTAATATTGACTTAATTTAATTTTTACAATGAAGTGGGTTCAGAGGCTTCTTCACTACTGCCTTGAATTTAATGTTATATGAAATATTTTCTCATTTGTTGATCAGACAAGTTGGATTTTTGTTACTGTAGCCTTTAATAATATCTGAGCTGAACAGCTTCTTGACATATATAGTAGTAAATGGCTCAAGCTGAAGCTTAAACACAATCATTGCTACATGATGAGTATTTGTCGTTACTTAATAGGAATATTTACTTAACAAAGTGGCTAAATAATATCTGGTTCCTGTAAGTTATAGGTTGAATCAACAGAACATCTTGAGACATACACTTAATAGGAGGCTTCTTGAGATAAAGCATGCTATATATTATATATCAATATGTTTTTTACATATGTATTTGGAGACAGAAAAAAGGAGGCACAAAAAATCAGAGAAAAGAGAAAAAGAAAAAGAGAAAGAAGACTTTCATATTTATTGCAAAAAGTTCTTTAAAACCTGAATTACTTTATCCAAATTAGCAAGGTGGAAGACATTATAGTTAAACCTCAAACATTTTATATAATATAGATTACTACACAATAAAATATTTTCTGAATTTTAAGTGGTAACATTTTAAAGAATTAAGGTCCATCAGTTATTCTTTACTGACTGAAATCCTGGAGTACATAAAATTTTGCAATCAAATCATTAAGAGAGATTGCAAAATAGGTCAAATAACATACTACCAAGGTAATTTCAGAAATCACAAAAGTTGATATGAATTGAAAAGGGACATAAACAAATTTTTTCTTGAGAAACATCTTTTGATCTTAAAAGGCACCCTGACTAAATTTCATAGTCAAACTGATGGTTGAGTTCTATCATGCTAACAGGATGGCTTTTTCATTAAATATAATCCTGTCATGAAGTTTAAACAAACTAAATTTGATTATAAAATGCAAAAGTGTGCAAATTTAGAAGAAAAAATGCTACATAAGTTCATAATTAGAATAATTACAAAAACATGTGCCTGTCTGAAGCTGATGGATTATAGCTTTCCTAGATACTGATAATTCAGGAAGGAGAAAAATTCTTGTATGGTCCTGATAGGATTTGGGATTTGGGTGGGGCACTTAGTTTGCTGGATAGTTACTGATTGCATATTAAGAAGAAGAAGAAAAAAATCCAAACTTGAATTCGTATTCTCAAATTGAAAATCTTAAATTCATGAAGTTGCCAGTATTTAAATTTCTGGAGCAATCCTGTTTGGAATTGTGTATATTTGTGTTTGTAGGATTTGTGATAGGAAATGGTAAATAATGTCTTCCAGTCAAAATTTTAGCGTTGATGATGAGGAAAACTTTAAGTTAAACTTTATATGCTATAATATGAACTAAGATTAATAATCTTAATCAATAAGAATGAAAAATAAGATAGGGGAAATTGAGGAGTAGGGAAAGGGAAGGGGAAGGAAAAAAGAAAAAAGGAAACAAGCTGTGATATGTACATGTAACCATTCCCCAAGATGTTTGTAAACTGCATAAACTACAAATATGCATTAATCAAATAAAAAATAAATTTAAAAAGAAATTCAATATGCTCAAAACTCATATTTATTTGAAATCTACTGCTTAATTCAATAAATATCCTATTAATTAGACAATAAATGATTGACACCTTTTATTTACAGCCCATATATATTTTCTTTCAAAAAATTTAAGTCAGTATCAAGTTCAGTTTTTCACACTCATTTCATTTTACATTTTCTCCATTGGTGTCTGACCAAAATAATTGTAATGGTTCCTAAGTCTGCAGCCTGTTGCTGACTACGTCTTCTAAAATCTAAACCTGACTTGAGGTATCTAATACTTTATTTTATTGGAAGGCCATTAATAGAGTACAAATTCAAATTAGTGGCTTCTACTCAATTAGTGGCAGATGTTTCAGAATTCATGACATATTGCCCTCAATTAAATGGAAACTACCTGTTTAAAGCTTTACTGAAATTGACCAGGAACTAGGAAATAGGCAATACCCTCATGATTGTAGACCAAGAAAGGACTTTCAATTACAATATACTTATAAAGCTATCTTTAAACACCTTCAATCTGCTGTCATACTTTACACATGCCATATATTAGTAAAAAATGACAAATGGGTAATTATTTCCAAGTCAAAATCATTTTCTAATGCTGGAAATACTAATTTTAAAAGAATCTTGGCATAAATATGAAATCAAGTTTTATTAAGATTATCCAAAACTGATTTGCTATTTATTGAGCTCATCATAGTATTTAAAGTGGGTAATTTCTTTAGTAATGTAGTTGTGCATTCTACCTTTTTAGGTGTCTCACATTTTACACGTCTGCTTTTTCATTACTACTACCATAATCATTATTCTCCTCATTAATAATTCCAATTTTAACAACACTTAATATTTATTGAGTTAAATAGGTTAAATTTCACTCACACTCATAACAATGCTGAGTTTCCCACTAATTATTCCTAGATTAAAAGGAAGAAGCTGGGAATAAATCTAAAAAGAATGAGAAAATTTTTCAAAACACTCAAGAAATGGCAGAGATTATTCAACCTCAGATTTACTGCTTGCCAATCCATGTTTTCATTGATTGTAGCATAATGTTTCCATGTCTACTTCACAGATACAGATTTTGCTGCAATTTTCAAAAAAAAATAATTCTACTGTAAATTTGTCAATTACCATAACATATTACAAAAAAAAAAGTTACTGTCAACTTTTCTGAAATCTTTACTAGTTTCCCACTTGCTATTGGATGACATAAAATGATAAAGCGTACACTTATATCCCCTCCATATTCTCCTCAAAATCTTGTCTCAACATTTCTACAGCTGTCGTCTATTCTTCAATGTGCTTCAAGTATTTCATATTCTCTATGCTTGCTCATGCTTTTCCTCTGCTCTGGAGCATTCTGGCTTTTAAAATCATGCATATGCTGAAAGCTATTTCTCCTCTCAAATGAAATCTTTTCTAACATTTACACAGCCTCTTTCCTTCAAACTCCTCCAGTGTCTGTAACCTTACAGGCCCCACTTTTCTTTGACTTTCTGCACTGTCCTGTTGATACCAGAATTACTGCACATCTCTTTCTTGGGTATGTGGTATCTTATTAATAAGTAGAATATAGATAGGACACCCCAAATGGTGTCCCACATATTTCTATAAATTTTCCTTTCTTCTTAAATTTTTTGGAGATCTCTTTTATCATAGTACTTAGAGACAAATAAAACCAAAAATTTGATGATACTTTTTCTATAGTAGTTTTTACGTGTTTTACAGTTTGATTTAATCCATAGTGCAGTTACTGTAAAAGACCATAAGGGAGTTAGCACTATTAGTAAATTAAATAGGGGCTAGGATTCAGCAATCTACCTTTTGAAAAATTGTTTTGAGGAAGTAAAGAAAAAGTTGTAAACTGGAAGATGACCTCAGTTTAGACTGGATAGTCTCATTAACTAGGGTGATTTGATGGTTTATTTTTCAAACTGTGACATGTTTTTTTAAAAAAAGAGACCAAGGTTACTATAATTAAACCATCATAGTCACCAGAAAACCTCCCTTGATTTTGTAAATAGGTGATTTTACCCAAGTCACTTAGTATTTTTGGAATGCAATTTTCTCATCCATAGAGGACAAGTTTGAAATAAGCATTTGGGACTGCTGGTCTTAAAATTTGTGATATCTATAAAATGTTTAATGTGCTATGAAATATACAATGGTATTGTAAATTTCTTGTTAGTATTTTATCATGTATATTGAATTTTGAATTCAGAGATATTGGCAATGCAGGAAGTGGTAGTGGCAACGAATTCTACAGGAAAATGATTAATTATAGAAAACTAGTATTTGCAGTTAAAGATAAGGTCTTTCTCAGATGACATGAGAAAGTAAAGAAACAATAAGAATTGAGTAATTAGTAACACACAGTAGTCTATTACAGATTAATATAGATATTGGATGTAATCTTTGGGCTTCAAAAGGGGGGTTGTGTGGGAGAAGATTTGGAATATCTAGAATAGAACTCTGACAAATAAGAAATGGGAGCCACTCTGAAGAATATGTATATAGAAATGGGTATGAGACAAGGACATAAGACTTTGCAGAAGATTAAATTGCATTGAATGCTGTAAAATTCCATGAAAAAAATCAATCCTATTGGTACTAGAAATAATATTTTCTTTGATGTGTTTCACATAAGTGTTAGTGTTGAGTTAATTTTAGTTTTCTTCATAGAAAATAAAGCCCTCCCCCATGACTTTAGAGCTGTGTGGTATTTTTACATACCTGTATATTCCTTGGTCTAGAAGTTGCCTTTATTTCTGAAGTCATCCAGGAATTATCTCAGCTTCTTTCTGTAGCATTTTTACACATTCATCCTGTTACTTCTTCTCAAATGTCAGGAAATAGCCTGACCAGATGCAGATAAAAAATATTACTCTCTGTTTTAATGCCATTATTTGAATTTCAAAGAAGAGGAAATGATCCTTAATTATTGGTTCAATTGTTATTTGCAGGTGCAAAGGGAAATTTTGGCTGCCTTTTTTAAAAACCTATTTTAAGAGTTCAAAGATGAATTAAAAGAATAGTAGAATTTAATAAATGGATAATTTTTCTAGGTGTTGCCAGAAAAGTTTATGAGTCTTTCAAGGAAAGAACAGTATGTACACTATTTTAGCAAAAAGGAGTTTCTATTAGCTAATCAAATGACATCAGAGAGGTGTAAACCTATTTTTCTTTTTAAAGCTGTATCTGCTTATTTTTTAAATTTTGCTAAGAAAATGGTTAAACGTTGTTATTGTTCAAGGTCTGAGTTTGGAAGACAAGTGTGTTTGAAACATGTCTACCACACATTTCTATTCAAAAATACAGCTTCAGCACAGAAGGATATTTTATTACTGTGGTAAGAAAAAGTAACATGGGGGTTAAATGGAATACATTTTTTGGTTTCCTACATTAACTGATTTTGAGGTTCTTTCTTCCTTCAGCTGTTGTACCAGAAAAAATAAGCAATAAAAAAGCTATATAGAATATTTCCATGATTGATTATATGCTGGTTTAATTTCTTAAATGTAGAGTTGCTTTCTCAGCATATTCTTATGTTTCAATATCTTTTTTATTTTGTCAAGCATTCTTATACATTTGGAAAGAGTGGTAATTTATCAAAGATTTAGAATATAATCATTTAGGCAGAGAATACATTCTTTCCCCTTAATAAAATAGAGTTGTCTTAGACTTATTGCAAAGGTCATCATGCCATAACTAGAGAAAACAATTTTGATATGAATGTAAAATCTTCTTTCTTCGGTCTTTTTTTTTTTTTTTTTTTGTACCAGGAATGGAACTCACAACCTCACACTTGCCAGGCAAGCGCTGTGCTGCTGAGCTATATCCCAGGTTCTTCATTCATGCTGAGCTGATTATCAATACATTTTTTTTTTTTTTTTTTTTTTTTTTTTGTGGGTACCGGGGGGACGACCTCAGGACCTCGCGCGCCAACAGGCACCCGTGCCGCTGAGCGATATCACCGGCCCCTTTTTCGTATGTGGGATCCGGGAGTCGAACTCGGGCCTTCGCGCTTGCAAGGCAGGCGCTTAAGCCGCTGAGCCGTCTCACCGGCCCCTATCAATACATTTTTTGTATGTTTATCCAATGCACAGTTAAGAAAACTAATCAAACATGGTAAAATAGTAGTACTCTTATGTGTGTATGTAACAGAAATTTTATCTATCACGGTGTCCAGCGCAGCTCTTGAAATTCCCAGGGGGAGGATGGTGGAGGATGAAGAAACCAGGACAAGAGTCAGAATGCAGAAAGCTGAGGTCAAGTGGAGCCCCCTTTCCTGGTGGGAGAAAAGGAAACATTCATGGATTGCAGTGTGTTTATTTATACACGCAGCAGGTTGATGTCAGGTGAAACCACTCTGCCCAACAGTTTACCTGGCTTGCCTCAGGCACTCAGTTTTCTGGGTTGGCCCTGCTCTTGCCCTGCATGTGTGATTGATCTCCAGCTCAGCCGCTCCCCACAAACTATAGGTTAGTTTCATGTCACCTTTATAAAATGTGGAGATTTTAGTAAAACAAGATTATATAAAAAATAGAAAAGGTTTAGGAAAATATATTTAATAATTTTGGAGAGGGTTTAAAATTCTACCATTCTAGTAAATTTAAAAATTAAACAGCTTTACACTAAGGTCAATACCACATTTAAGGGACCAATCTGTATATCTCACAAAAACTTGTCATCCTAGATTGGAATATCTATGGATATATATTAGTGGTATATATATGATACAAACATTAGTCAGGTTCTGTTAATTTCTATTTGATTTCTGAAATCTTTGTTCAATATTTTCAGTTTTTAATATTTTAACTTTTATAATTATATGACTGAGAAAAACCATCATAGTTTCTCTGAGACAAAGACACCCGAACAAAAATCAATTTATGGGCCAGTGAGATAGCTCAGTGGCATAAGCGCCTGCCTGGCAAGCGCGAGGTCCTGAGTTTGACTCCCAGAACCCACATACGAAAAAAAGGGCCAGTGATATTGCTCAGCGGCACAGGCACCTCCTGGTGCGCGAGGTCCTGAGGTTGACTCCTGGTACCCACACACACAAAATATATATATACCAATTTACAAGAATTATGGGAGAGGTATTTTGAATTTCCACTATGTAACAAAGAAGTGGCAATTATTGTATAAGCATAGGAATATAATTCACTGATCATGTATATATTATTAAACAGTATAGCAATCACTTAACATTTTCACATTTATTTCTATGAGATATACACTACTGTTGTGTGCATTTTACAGAAACTGAAACTTGCAGAAGTGAAAAAATCTACCCAAATCATATAGCTAGAAAATAGCAGTTGGGGCCGTAATTCTGGTTTGCTTATCTAGATCTAAAGACACACACACACACACACACAAACACACACATACACACACACACAAACACAAGACTACTATATCAGAAGTATGACAATTATTTTAACACTATTGCATAGTTTACTTCCTGATCATGAGTTCTTATAAAGTCTTGTTGTGTTTCTTAATATAAAGAAATCTGGGTACAATCAACAATGATATATTATAACTAAATAATTAAAATTTGAGATTTTTTTCAAAAATTATAATTTTTATAATATAGATAGACTTATCAGTTTAGCTTAAGTGCTGTGATAATCCTTTTTAAACTTAAGTGATTTGTTTATTTTACACATTCAATACTCTAGTTATATGAGTTAGAAAATATTCTAGACAGTACTAGAGGGTTTGTAAACATATTGTTAACATTACATGTTTGGTGTTTGGCAATGCTGTTCAATATAAACATCTGGATCTTACCACAAGTACTTAAAGATTGTGAACACAGCAAAAAAATTTTATAGTATTAGAAGCAGGGAAGTATATAAAAACAATAAATTTGATACGAAATAGAAGAAGGGTTTAGGAGTAAAAACTAGGAAAAATGGAGAAAAGAGGTGCAGAGACCTGAGTCAATGGGGAAAAGGTCAGAAGATGAAGGGAAAAGTTTTGGAAGGTATGTAGAGGGCGACTGAAAACAGATGCTGGCAGCAGTCAGAGGAGAGCAGATGCTGATTCTGAACATTATTTATCCATTAAAGATAGAGAAACAGAAAGTACATGGCCTTCTATGTCTAGAGGGAAAGACCAGATAGAATCTTTATCCACCTTTGAAGAGAAAAATTGCAAAATGACACCTTGTGAAGATGGATCACAGGGCCAGTTCATTGTTGCACAAAAAAAGTGGCATTGATGTTAACATGTACTGAAAAAGTGAAGAAATTAGTGCACACACCAAAGGGTGAATAAATATACATTATTATCATACTGATTCTGCTATTGCTTCATCTGTCATTCTCTAGTTTTCTGTGAATAAGAGTCAGTGGTAAGAAAAAGAATAGAAAATAAGAAAAAGGGTAAAGAAATAATCCTGATTTAAGGTATTTGTGAATATCAAAGGTCTAGAGTGTCTTTTTCCTTTCTTTCTTATACTTAAAATATAATGTTTAGGGGAAATATATAGTAAAATGCTTTTTGTAGTATTACAGGTAATATTTTCAAGGGAAAATACTGCAGGAATGTCTCTTATAAACTTTTCAATTTGTACATTTTAATTTGTAGACCTAGCTACCTGGGAAACTGAGGCAGGGAAATTGCTAGAGCCCAGGAGTTTGAGGTAGCTTGGGCAACATAGTGAAAGCACATCTTTAAAAAAAAAAAAAATATATATATATATATATATACATATATAAAGATATTTAAAAGTTAATTTACTCATGTTTATAATTAATATTTCCTTGGGTGCTTTGAAAATATTAGATAAAGAAAACAATGGATCTCAGACAAAGATCATTTAAATTATGCAACCATGGATATAAGAGAATTATAGTCATCATTTAAATGAAAGTTCTTTTAAAAATTATTTGAACTAGTAAAAATTTAGGTAAAGACTTTAATACTAGTTTACTTCAAAAAGTTCTAAAACATTTTTCCAATAAAAGATATGTATCCAAGATTTAGTTACAAATTGTGCTGCTATAAACATGGGTGCACATATACTGCTGTGGTATGATGTTTTTAGTTCTTCTGGGAATATACCCAAAGGGAAATAGCTGGGTTGAATAGGCCCTCTAATCCTAGTTTTTGAGGAATCTCCACACTGATTTCCACAGTGGTTGCACAAGTCTACACTCTGACCAAAAATTGAGGTGGGTTGCTTTTTCCCCACAGCCCCTACAGCATTTGTTATCATTAATTTCTTGATGACAGCCATTCTTTCTGGTGTGAGAAGGAATCTCAGTGTTGTTTTAATTTGCATTTCTCAAATGACTAGTGATGTTGAACATTTTTTCATATATTTATTTGCCATTTCTGCTTCATCTAAGAAGTGTGTATTCATCTCAGATGCCCATTTTTGGATTGGGTCTTTGAATTTGTGGGGTCTGACTTTTTAAAATTCTTTATATGTTCTAGATAGAAGTCCTTTGTCTGAGGGACAACTTGGTAAAATTTTTTCCCACTCTGTGGGTTGTGTTTTCACTCTGTTGGTGATTTCTTTTGTTGTGCAAAAGCTTTTAATAAGATGAGATCCCAGTTGCTGATTCTTTGAAGTATTTCCCATGCAATCTGGGTTTGGAAACAACCCAAATGCCCATCAACCAAGGAATGGATAAAAATGATGTGGTCTTTTTATACAATGGAGTACTGTTCAGCCATAAAGAAGGCTAAACTTGAGACTTTTATAGGGAAATGGATGCAATTTGAGACCATATGCATATGTGAAATAAATCAGACTCACATGTGTAAACATTGTATTATCTCCCTGGTGTGAGAAACTGAAAGAATAAATAAGATCCAAAATATAAAATAGGTATTGTGAAATGGGAAGAAATCATTCAAAAGGATAGAGGAACTAAGGTGGGGTAAATGGGAAAGGAAGGAAGGGAAAAGGAAAAAAATACAAAATTGTTGTACTAATTTCTCTTAGTTCATTGAAAAGAAAGGTTTGTGCTAGTGTTGTTTGGAGAAATTTTTATGTCCATATGTTGTACTATGAGTAACTACTTTTAAGAGAACAACATGCAATGTATTAACTATTGTTATTCTTGTTTTATTTTGTTTTGAAATTTTATTTTATTTTTTCCATAAAAAAGATATGTAATGCTTATTTATACTCAGTACACTGCATAAAACTAAAATGTTACCTTTCATTATGACAATATTTTTTTCTGTTGTCAAAATAAGAAAACAAATGTCTGCCATTTGGAAATCTAATATTGCCAGTTATTTGCGAAATATGACATTTTAAAGCATTCTATTTTCATTCTTATCTTAAAATGATTAAACTTGGTTATCAAACATACTGATATAGGGATGTTATGTATATGCATTAAATAATTCAATGCCTTTGGAACAAAATCTGCATTATCAAAATCTAAGCATTTTAAAGTCACACAGCTGGTGGTATTTTGTTAAGTAGAAAACGTGAATCAAATAAAATGAAAGCAATGTGTAACTTTCCAAATTATTCTTTGGAGGTTATGCTCTTGATTTTGTATAAGCAAAATATCTTGAATTAGACATGCAATGTAATCAACAGTTCTCTTAATATGTCATGGTTTTCCATAAGGTTCTTCCCTTTGTTTGCACAGCTGCTTTCTAGAAATCTGTGTATCACATAGCACTTAAATTATTGTCATTGCTTTTTTAAACCCAGTTATCATTTTGACAAAGAAAGTAACCTTGTAAAAATTTTTGATCCTATGAAAATTTGGTATATTATTTCATTATCATTGCTAGTTTAATTTTTTGTACAGACAAGGTGTTCGAATTGTGCAATATACTATAAAACTGTAACTTTGTTAACAAGAAAGAAATGTTGTTTATGTAAACTTTAGCTCAGAGAATATAGTTTTCCATATCCTAGAGAATAGTTTCCTTCAATAAGATTTTCAGAAACATTTTATAAAGCAATTGATTTGCTGATTAATTTATTGACTTTAAAAATATCTCAAATATTAATCTCAAAAAGCTATATTGGCTCTTAAAATTGCTAGTTTATTAATTTTACAAACTTAATAGTAAATTACTTAATTAATTGAAGTTGAAGGCTTTCAAAAATTAATGTAGTAGATATTAACAGACATTTGCTTTGGTGTTTGGCATGTTGCTGTTATATTAACTTTATTAGAGCTCTTCTTTATGTTCTCACATATAACATGAATAAAAACTTTGAACATAAAAACCTGGACTAAAATTATCATGTTGGGTGGACTTGAGACAAATTCTCAGGTATGATGAATTATTTAAAGGAAATGACTCAGGAAAATGTTTGCATTGTACATAACTAATGGTAGTCATTATATATAAAGATCACTTGGGGCTGGTGAGATGGCTCAGCGGCGTAAGCGCCTGCCTTGCAAGCGCAAGGGCCCGAGTTCGACTCCCGGATCCCACATACGAAAAAGGGGCCGGTGATATCGCTCAGCAGCACGGGTGCCTGTTGGCACGCGAGGTCCTGAGGTCGACCCCCCGGTACCCACAAAAAATAAAAAGATCACTTAGTAACAAAAAGTAAACATCTGCTAAAGTATGGATAAATAAAAATCACAGCAATTAACAGCAGAGAAATATAGGGAGCTAGAAATTGCGTATATTCAGGATGCGACAAAATAATTAGATATGGGCCCTTCCACCTGGGAGATAGGGGGTTCTTTTTCCAATCTTTAACCCAGACCATGTCACCTGGGCTATGGGTATGAGCCAGGGTATCAGTGGGAAGAGGTGCCCTCTCTGCTATGTTTTTACGCATCTGGGAAAATGTTTTTCTAATTGAATAAGCTGTTCCTATAAGGTGATATTTCCCAAATGGTGTAAGTCTTCCTGCAGGTCCCTTATTAAAGGTGGGGGTCTCCCAAACAGGACTTCAAAAGGGGTGTATCCAGTGGGTTCTGGTGATGTCCTGACCTTCAGGATGGCCATGGGTTGCAAATCTATCCATGGCGCCTGAATCTCTTGGTGATATTTAGTTAGTATTGTCTTTAGGGTCCAGTTCATCTGTTCCACTTTGCCAGGCCTATAGGCTGTGTGAAGGTTCCATTTAATTTTCAGTTACTTGGCTAGTTTCTGAGTCATTTCTGCTACAAATGATGGCCCATTGTCATTGCCTATAGTCAGGGGCACGCCATATCTGGGAATAATTTCTCTTAACAACAGTCTGCATACTTCAGAGGACTTTTCAGTCCTAGAGGGAAATGCCTCTGGATACCCAGAATAAGTACAAACAAGGACCACTAAGTACTTGTATCCGCTACATGGCTTAACTTCAGTAAAGTCTACTTGGAGGTCCTCAAAAGGAGGGAGTCCCACATGTTGAATTCCAGGTGGTGGCCATGGGTCAACTGAGACTCAATCTTTGCACAGGTTTGGCACCTCTGGCTGACAGCTGCACAAATTGCTGTTAACTTTGGGATATAATAATACTGACTCAGAAGCTGGACCATAGAAGTCTTACCTCTGTGAGTGAGGCCATGGTGATGTTTTACCCAGGAGTAAACTAAGTCCTTTGGTATGATCATCTGATCATTTGGCAGAGTCCAGACTCTGCACCTGCATTTGTTCCTTCCTGCTGTGCCCATTTTATTTCTTCTTCAGTATAGTGAAAGGGACCTCATTGCAATCTGAGGACAGTTTTTTGTTGGATCTCATGTTGTGCCTCTAAGTTTTGAACCAAATCATTGTCTTCCCATATTGAGCCTTCAGCAGCCAGTTTGGCAGCCTCATCTGCCTTTTGGTTTCCAAGGTTGATGATGTCTTTTATCTTATGATGTCCCTTGCAATGTATGACAGCCACCTTTTTGGGTTTCCATATAGCAGCCAGAAGCTATAGGATTTCATCTTTATTTTTAATTTGTTTTCCTTCAGCCCTCAGGAGGTCACACTCCTTGTACAGCATCCCATGAATGTGAATTGTGGCAAAATCATATCTGGAATCTGTGTATATATTTACCTTTTTGTCTTTTGCCCAGTTGAGAGCCTGTATGAGTGCCCAGAGTTCAGCTCATTGAGTGGACCAGGTTTGGGGAAAAGGCCCTGCTAGAAACACTTCTTCAGTGGTGACAATTGCATAGCCAGCCCTATGTTGTCCATTTTTAACAGTGCTACTTCCCTCTGTGAACAGGGTGTATTCAGTGTCTGTTAAAGTCTCCATTTTAAGATCAGACCAACTGGCAAAGATCTCATCTGTCAGCATAAGGCATTCATGGTCTGACTGTCTGAGCTCTGTGGGCAAATAGGTGGCTGGGTTCAGAGTTTCAACTGGCTGGAAAGCAAGCCAGGGATTTCCAACAAGCAGTCCCTGGTACTGGGTGATGTGGCTATTTAAGAGCCAACGGTGTCCCTGACTGTTGAGGAGCTGAAGAACAGCATGTGGCACCTGGAGACAGGTTCTGTCCCAAAGTCAATTTGCCTGCTTCTTTAACCAAAAGGCCAGTAGCAGTAAGTGCCTGCAAACAGGGAGGCCATCCTTTTGATACTGAGTCCAGAGACTTAGGTAAGAAACTGGCCTTTCCCAGGGTCCCACCATTTGAGTTAGGATGCCTGAAACAACATACTGTCTTTCATCAATGAACAGGTTGAATAGGTGAGTCACATCTCAGATCCCTAAGCCTAAAGCTGTGGCTAAAGCCCTGTTGATCTGTTTGAAGCCTTCATTTTCTTCTAAAGTCCAACTAATTATATCTTTCTGTTGTGGGTTTCTTTAAAGTATGATAGAGTGGCCTTGCCTTTTCAGCAAACCCAGGTATCCATATTCTACAAAATCTGGCTGCTCCAAGGAATTGTCTAAGTTCCCTTTTGCAATCAGGCCACAGAATGGAGCAGATAACTTCTTTTCTCTCTGGGCCTAAGCTCTGGAGCAAATGTTTTAATTCAAATCCTAGATACTTGATTTTCTGTTTACAGATTCGAGCTTTTTTCTAAGAGACTTTATAGCCAGTGGTAGGCAGGAGGTGGAGGAAGGTCTTAGCTCTTTCTGAGCAATCTTTCTTTGTAGGGCCCCCTACTAGAATATTATTGACAAATTGCAGAACTATGCAGTTATGTCTTTTGTGAGTGAACTTGGCCAGGTCTAGTGCTAGAGCTTCCCCAAATAGTGTGGGAGAATTTTTAAAACCTTGTGGGAGCTGAGTGCATGTAAGTTATTCCTTTCTCCCTGTGTTAGGGTCCTCCCATTCAAATGCAAGCAAAGACTGGCTGGCAGGGAACACTCACAGGCAGAAGAAAGCATCCTTTAAGTCCAAGCAGGTGAACCAGGTAGCATCAGGAGGGAGCAAGATCAGGAGAATATATGGGTTTGGGGCCATGGGATGTAAAGTCACAGTGGCTTCATTGACAACTCAGAGATACTACACTGAGCAGAGGTCACCTTTTGGTTTCTTTAGTGGGAGCAGGGGAGTGTTCCATTGTGACTCACAGTTTATTACAATCCTTACCTGCCTTAATCTGGAGAATCCCAAAGTGAGCTTCTTGTGACATTAGGTATTGTTTGACAGCAACAGCAGTGGCATTTGGTTTGAGTTTAATTATCAGAAGGGCATGGTTGAAAGCTAGCCCTGGGGGGGAGTCTTCTGTCCAAACATCTGGAAACATGGTTTTTGAAATTTTAGGATTATAGTCTCTGGTTGTTTCTGTTTGATGTAATCACCATTCTTCTTCCTGGGGCATGGTCAAAGTCATTATCAAGTCTGGGGCTGTGGGTTTAAGTGTGACAATTGCTGGCTGGTTTGGGGCAAGGGAAATATTTCCCCCCAGTTTTATTTATTTATTTATTTTTTGGTGGTGCTGGGGATTGAACCCAGGGCCTTGTGCATGCAAGGGAAGAGCTGTACCACTGAGACACATCCCCAGCCCATCCCCCCAGTTTTGAAAGGAGGTCCTCTCCCAAGAGAGGAATAGGGCATTCAGGCATGTACAGGAAATTATGTTTGACAAAATGTCCACCAATCTCACAGATTCTGCTCTGGCAGAACTTTTTCTCAGTGGGGGTCCCTATGGCATCAACCACTTGGATCTTCCGGGAGGTTAAAGGAGCAATGGGTTGAGTTACAACAGAATGTTCTGCCCCACTGTCCACCATAAGAGTCACTGATTTTCCCCCAATTGTAGTAGTTACTGTGGGCTCCCAGGGGCCTAGTCTAGTAGAGCCCAGTCTGGCCTATTTGTTGTTGAAAAGTTAGAGCAGGGGGTCAGGCTGTGGCAGGCCTGGTTCTTTGGGAACTTATTGATCTTTTAGGTGGAAGGGACATTTGTCTTTCCAATGTCCCAGTTGCTTGCATTGGGCACACTGATCTGGAGCCAAGGTGTAGGGATGGCCACCTATTTTGAATTAGAGACCCTGTGTGGCTTTGTTGTCTTTGTTCTGGTAACAAGGCTGACTTGCCTGGGATTTCTCTGAGAATGGCTTTGCTGCAATCACTGCCAAAAGAGTAGTCTGGTGATGTTTACATTCTTGTTTTTATTTTCTTTCCTGATTTACAAAAACCTTCTGGGCTATCTGAAGCAGCTGGGAGGCATTCATGCTGGAAAACCCATCAATTTTCTGAATTTTCCTGCAGATGTCAGGAGCACAGTGTGTCATAAAGACTGAATTTAATCATCTGCTGATTTTCTGGAGCCCCAGGGTCAAATGGGTAATAGGCTCAGTATTCTTCACATAGTCTCTCATAAAATTTAGCAGGGCTTTCATTAGGTTGTTGGGTGACTTCAGCAATCTTGGACATGTTAATAGGCTTTTTTCTTCCTTCCTTTATTCTTGCCAGAAGAGCCTCATGATAGTTTCAAAGTGAGGCCCTCTGCAGTATTGAAGTCCCAGTCTGGATAGGTAGAAAGGAAGGCAGTGTTTACCCAAGACACAAGGTCATCAGCAATATCTGGAATTCTAGCCTTTAACCAGGTTCATCCCCTTTCAAAAATGCAAATGTGCTCTTCAGCGCTGAAGAGGGTCAAGAGAATTTGTTGTCAACCTTCCCAGGTGGGCTGTTGTGTCCAAAAGATCAAAGTCAGATCAACCATGGCTTGGAGTTTTTCCAAGTAGGAGGGAGTGATACTTCCAGTTAAGGAGGTCAGTGGAGCTGAAAGGCTGATAGCACAAGCCAGATTGCTGCTTTGGTCCCCTTTGACCACCAGGATATCCCTGGAGAGGCATCTGGAGATGTGGTGGCAGATGGAGCTCAACTCAGGGAGCTCTTCAGGACTAGGCTATGTTGGGAGTGGTTCAGGTGACAGAAATGGCATGGTTGGTGTTATGAATGGCATGGGTAGCAGAGATGAAACTGGCCATGTCTCGAATGGTGTAGGTGGCAGAGATGGAACAGGTGGTGTTGGGAGAAATATGGGCAGCAAAAATGGAATGGGCAGTGTCAAGAGCAACACAGGCAGCAGAGATGGAACAGGTGGCATCATGAATGGCACAGGAAGTGCCAGTGACAGAGGTGGGGCTGGTTGCAGTGCAGGAAATGCAGGTGACAGAGATGGAGCTTGCTGAAGTGCAGGAAGTGCCAATGACAGAGGCGGAGATGTAGAGTCTGGGACAGTGGACAGCAGTGAACTAGGTGGGATTGAGATGGCACAACTGGTGGCTGTGATGAGACTTTGATCCCAGAGCTTGGGTGGGTGGCTGGTGGCTTGCTGGGAGCTGCTTCTAGGGGTGTTACCTATATAAGGCAAGGGAAAGTCCTAAGAATTATCAGGCAGGACAGGATAAATCTTTTTAGCCTTTTGGGTCTTCATTTACCTAGGGGTTTGGAAGCTGGCTTTTATTATTAAAAGAGTTCCTTTTTCCTGGGAGGCACAGGTCCAGAGCCAAGGTGGTAGATTTTGACATAAATTCAGCCAGCAGTTAATATAGGAAAATTGATCTGAACAACTTTCTGGGTTATTGTCTTGTCATACATTCCTAGCCAGGTTTGGTTCAGGCAAGTTAATTGGGGGCTTTCTAGCCTTTAACAGAGAGGTCAAGGCTAGGGTCAGCAGGAAAAATCAATCACTGTTTTAGACTGAGCCAAGCTGTCTCATAGTGATAACTCCCTGAAACCTTGGAATGGGTTGATGCAACAAGATGCACTTTGTTTGAGGTGCACTTTATCTTACATGCTGCAGCTTGTTTTGGAATGCCAAGGCTAGTCGAGCTTTGCCACTTCATAATTATGGAAGCAGTCTGTACCTGCCTTTCCTCATCTTTGAGTATATTGGCAGACTCATAAGTTTTATGTTTTAATATTTCCTTTACAGTTACAGTCTCCTTTACACAATAAATACACTATTAACATAGTACCTTTTTACCAATATCACCTCTGTTACTTCACATTCTAATTCTTTATCTACATTGTTATTTTCTTTGAATATAGAATCTACTCTTTTGGATACTGAATATTAATGAGATCTTGAATATTTGTCCTTCTGTATTTAGGTTATTTTTAAAGTCTTTAAGTTCAACCATGTCATTTCAAACGCATTTACCTCTTATTTAGGATGAAGAGTATTCCATTATCCCATGCATACATGACTAATATTATATTCTCTTTATTCATCTGTTGACTGACACTTAGACCACTGTGAATTATGCTGCAATTAATGAAGGAGTCAGATATGTCTCTCAGACATACACCTATTTCAATAGCTATAGCTCTGTCCCCAGAAGTGGAATTGTTAGATCATACCATAACCCTATTTTTAGTTTTGTGAAGTACCTTCATACCATTTTCCAAAATAGCTGCACTAATTTTCATTTTCACCTGTGCTATGAGTAATTTCCTTTTCTCCACACCCTCACCACTTGTTATGATTCAAGTTTTTACAGTGGCCACTATAACAAGTGTGAGATGCTCTCTCATTGTTGCTTTAATTTGCATTTCCCTGAAAATGAGAGATATTGAATATTTTTCATATTCTATTCTGTTTACATATTATCTTTTTCAAAGAAACATATGTTAAAATATTTCATTCTTTTTTATTTGGTTGCTGTCTTGCTACATAGTTCCTTATATAGCTTTCCTATTACCCCAGTAGCAGATATATGGTTTGCAAGTATTTTCTCCTAATCTGTGGGTTGGCTTTTTATTTCATTAGTTGTTTCATTTTATGTGCATAATTTCTTTGGCTAGATCCATATCTATTTGTATAATTTTGCTTTGTTTTCTGTGTTTTTGGAGTCCTAGCCAAAAAATCATTGCCATGGAGCATCTCCTTATATTTTCTCCTAGTTTTCACTTTAGTTTCAGTTAATAGTTTCAAGTCATATCTTTAGGTCTCATTTACTGTGAGTTTAATTTTTGTGTATGTTGTAAGATAAGGACCAATTTCCTCTACATGCAGCTATCCAATTTTTCCAGCACCAATTACTGGTGTCCTTTCCCCATAGCATATTTTTGCCAACCTAGCTGAAAGTCAATTAATTTTAAATACTTGAATTTTTTTCCAATCCTTTAATAGTCCTCCATTGGTTGATGTCTGTTTTTATGCAAGTATCATGTGCTGTTTTAATTATAATAGTTTTATAATATACTTTGATCTCAGTGAGTGTGATATATCCTCTTCAGCTCTTTTTGCTTAAAATTACTTTTGTTATATATTTGAATCTATAAAAATATTAGGGTTATTGTTTTCTATTTCTGTAAAAATGAAAGTGAAATTTTGATATTATACTGAATTAAGAGATCACTTTTGTTATTCTGAATATTTTTAACAATATAAATTCTTCCAATCCATTAGCATATTTTTACATTTCTTTATGTCTTCTTTTGTTTCACCAGTGTTGTATGCTTTTTGTCCTAGAGATCTTCCACTTTATTATATTTACTTCTCAGTATTTTTGATGCTGTTATAAATGGGATTCTTTTCTTAATTTATTTTTCACATATTTCACTGTTAGTGAACAGAAATGCCACTGATTTTTATATAATGATTTTGTAAGCTGTAACTTTACTGAATTTATATATTAGTTCTAATGGTTTTTTCTGGTGAAGTCTTCAGTGGTTTTTTAAAAATAAGATCTTGTAATTGGCAAACAGTTATACTTCTTCCTTTCCTTTATAGAAGCCTCTTTTTTTCTGGCCTCATTGCTCTGACCAAGACTTTTGAGTGCTATGTTATGAGGTAGTGGAAATGCATCTTTGTCTTGTTTTTCATTTTGCAGGAAAAGCTTTTGGCTTTTTGGTCTTTAGTATGATTTTAGCTGTAGGTCTATCAGATATGGCCTTTATGGTGTTGAGGTTGATTCATTCTAGAGCTATTTTCATTAGAGCTTTTTGATAGAAATTGCAATTAATTTGTGGATCACTCTGTGTAGTATGCATATAGAGATAATTTACTACTCACACAGTATCCATATAGAAAGAATTTATTTTCTGCCTTCCAAAGATTGTGTCTTTTTTATTGATTCTGTCTTTACTTTGGTGACCAAATATTCCTAAATGATATTAAATTATAATTGCAATAGTGTATATGCATATTTCTGAACAACTTATCATAAAACTAGCTCATATTCCAGTACCATATAAATGATTTGCTTTTGCTTTGATTATATATATATATATATATATATATATATATAATCATTTTGTACTGTCCTTCCCCTCCCTGCTCTCCTGTCATCCTTCATAAAAGTTGTCTTTTCTTAGTTTGCTGAATTTTTTGAGAAATATATGTTGGAATTTCTAAATGGCTTTTAAAAGCATCTATGAACATATTTTGTTGAATTATCAATTTGAAAGATCCTAGTGTTTCCTAATAAAAAATCAGCATTGCCTTGTTTGAATAATATCAACTTGGTCAAATCTGATTATTTTTTATTATACCATAAAATAGTTTTATTTTACTGCAGAATTTCTGCATATGAAATATTACTCCATAATATCCCCTTTAATTTTGCATTGTCTTTGCCATATTTCAGTATCAAAATTATATACAACAGGGCCGGTGAGATGGCTCAGCGGCTTAAGCGCCTGCCCGGCAAGTGCGAGGGCCGGAGTTCGACTCCCAGAACCCACATAGAAAAAAGGGCCGGTGATATCGCTCAGCGGCATGGGCGCCTGCTGGCACGCGAGGTCCTGAGGTCGACCCCCCCGGTACCCACAAAAAAAAAAATTATATACAACAGATACATAGAACAAATTGAGCATCTTTCTATATTCATCATATTTAGATGAAAGTCATATAATAAATATTTATTTATGAAAAGTTTGAAACAACTCAACTGTAAGAAAATTGGGTTACTGAGAATATTTGAATTAATTCTTTCATAGGGAATTCATTTTCTTCTATACAGATTCATTCAGATTTCTACCATTTCTTTGGCTATCTGTAATACCTATATGCTTTCAGTAAAATATATTATTTGAAACGTAAGTGTCATTTGGTAGATAAGTCTAAAAATGGGAGACATTCAGATGTGTTATTTTTCTCTGGTTTTTGCCTCAGAACTCCTGTTAGTTCCATTTTTTTTTGTGGGTACCGAGGGTCGACCTCAGGACCTCATGCACCAGGAGGCGCCTGAGCCACTGAGTGATATCACTGGCCCCTTTTTCGTATGTGGGATCTGGGAGTCGAACTCGGGCCAGCACACTTGCCAGGCAGGCGAGTATGCCGCTGAACCATCTCACCAGCCCCCATTTGTTTTGAATTCTGTTATTCCTATCTGTATGATAGTGGGATTTCCACACTCCTTTCTCTCTTTCTGCTTTTTTAAAAGTTTTCATTGCGTCTGTGTGACAGATCTTCTTGTTTCATCCTTTGAAGTTTCACCTTTCAAAGCAATATTGTTTCAGATGTGTCTTTTAAAATAAACACCAAGTTATGTATTTTTGCACTTTTTATTGAAGTAAAGGAATCTACAAAAATACACATAAGTGCTAGAGCTCCAACAGTCATCACCCAGGTCTAGACATAGAATATCACCACAATCTCGGAAGCCCCAATCTGTCTTCTTTTAATTTCTACCTTGCCAAATGTACTATTATACTGACTACTAACACTATGATATCAATGTATTTAAGTATGATATAATCTTATACAATCATACATTAAACCACAAAGTAGTTTTTGTGTGTATACATTTTTTTGTATATTTTATGTTTTTTTCTTTCAACAATTTCTACGTGAGATGCCCCTGTGTAGTTGTATAATATTTTTCATTTATTTTGTTGTTGGTTATATGCCTTTGAATAAGTATATTGCAATTTATATAATCTGCTATTTATTAACAGTTGATGTTTGGAGTTAAAAATATTGCTTCAATTAAAATTGTAGTCCAGTTATTTTGATGCAAATATTTGTGCTTTGCATGCATATTATAATGTACTAAGCAATGGACTCTTTATCTTATTAGTATTAGTAATAATAGTAGCTTGATTAATAAGACTATCTAGGGTATTTTGCAATTTGATTTTGTGTATTTACAAATCCACCAGTAGTATATGAGATTCACATTTAATATTCTCAACAATTATTGACTTTTGAGTTTTCCTTTGTTTTCATTACATTTCAATAATATGTAGGGGTATCTCCCTGCTTAAACATTAAATTCACTGATTTCTAGTGAGACAGCATTTTTATTTTTCATATATGTGTTAAGCATTTGGATGTCATCACTGTGAAGTGGTTGTTTATATGTTTTTCTCATATTTATACTATCATTGTCTCTTTTTCTTAGTATTATGTAGAACATTTTTGGGTAGGAATGAATCATTTGACAGATATATGCATTTGTATTATAATTGTTTTTCAAATTCTATGATTTATATTTGCTTTTCTAAATATGATTTTTTTGATAAATAGGAGTTCTTGATTTAATTTATCATTTTAATGATTACTTTTCTTTCTGCTCTGTTTAAGAAATCTTTTAATTTCCCAAAGTCTAGAAGTTATTTTACCCTCTATTCTAAGTTTAAGGTGCCATGCAATATATTGTGGGGTGTTCATTTGCTTCCATTTTTATGACATTAGAGATTAAATCACACCACATCAAATCCAGCAATTATAAGAAAAGTCAATGTTTATTACTCCTGCAGACATTATACAAAGCAAGAGAAGTCCCAGGGTAAGTTGCAGAGGTATCTCACCAGCAAGATTTAGCTCTCAAATGCCTGACAGAGGAAAATGGGGAAAGAAATATTGCAGTAAAAAGGAAAGGAAATATAAAAGTTACTGTGTTAATATATTAATCTAGAAGATATGTGTCTGTATTATAGACTAAAATAGTGAAATCAGAAAGAAAATGACCAATGAAGACATGAAAGAGGTAAAATCAGCATATGTTGATGTTTAAAGGCTTTGGAAAGTGAAACCATAAAAAATTATTTCAAAGATTCTGAAGAGATGACTAAGTATTAGGAACTGAGATTGAAGACACAAGAAAAGAGATTCTCTCTAGAAAAAGGTCTTAATTGGATTGAATTGTTTTGTGTTGAATTATCTGTGGGATTTTTTATGGAGAAATATGATGATTAGCTGGAAATAAAATTTTGAAGCTCAGGAGGAAACCAAGATTAGAGAAAAAGGTTAGGAAGTTATTGGTGTATAATATTGGTACCTAGGTGGATGAAGAAGTACACACCTATAATTCTAGCTAGAAGGGAGGCTGAGCCAGAAGAATGAAGAAAGAAGTCGTGATAGAAACTTACTGTGGGGCCGGTGAGATGGCTCAGCGGTGTAAGCGCCTGCCTGGCAAGTGCGAGGGCCCGAGTTCGACTCCCGGATCCCACATACGAAAAAAGGGCCGGTGATATCACTTAGCAGCACAGGCGCCTACTGGTGCGTGAGGTCCTGAGGTCGACCCCCGGTACCCACAAAAAAAAAAAAAAAAGAAACTTATTGTGACCTGGAGTTGATATTTTCTAAAAAGAGACTGGTAATGTAGCTCTGAGGCCTTGGGTTTAATTTCCATTATAAAAATATTGATACCTGAGGTATTCTACAAGGAATGATTCGAGATTTGAAAATAAGTAAATTAAGGTACCAGTAAGATATGTTTTTACATAAATCCAAATAGGGCAAGAGTAAGTATGTGAAAAGGCACCTTGAAAAAAAGGGAAATTTTAGTAGCAGTAATAGAATTGGTACTAAATTATTTGGATAATTTGACACATATGAGGAATAAATTTGTTCATTAAAAATTGGATTGGTAAGGACTGGGGGAAGAAGGATTGGCAGAGGTTAGATAGGGGAAATTATATCTCATGCTGTATAGCAAAGTAGGATAACAATACTATACAACAATTTGTTATTTTGCAACAATTACAGGAGAAGTGTTTTGAGGCTCTCAGCACATAGACAATAGTTGAAGAATTGAAAATGTGAATTTTTCTGATGTAATCATTACATATTGCAAACATATGCAAATTATTGTAATGTACTCTATAAATAATTGCAAACATATGTAAATTAAAAATTAAATGAAATTAAAATAACAAAAGTAGAGTGACATAGAGTGATAAATATGAAAATGACATCACATAATAAAATGAAAAAAATACAGTATTTTGATAAATCATACATGCATGGAAGAGTCATGAAACCACATTGTGACACTTCATTCTTAAGATTTGAAGGCCAAATAATTAATTGACCAATCCCAGGACCTATTTAGTTGCAGCTTTAAAAAAATCATATCATGTGTCTTGACTTTAAAATATGAATAACCAACATTGGCCATGAAAAATAAAATAGTGTGTCATGTCACACTAGATGTTCTCTTTAGGAAGCAGTGTATCTATACTCCTTGATTAATAGATGCTAGCATCATTTTTGGTCATCTACAGTGTTCTATCTCTTATGAAGCTTCTAAAGGTTATTCTCAAATCCTAAACATAAATACAGTAATGTGATTTTTTTAAAGGAAGGAAATTGAAAGAAAACTAGTGATATAACCCCAAGAATTATATTGGTGTGAAAGCAAAAGAAAATAATTTTGTGAATGCTTGGAGAAAAAAGACATAATAGATATCAAGAAGACAATAATTTTAAAAGGGTGTAATCAAGTGTTTTAAAGTTGTAATGGTGACAAATAGAAGACTAAAAGTAAGCAATTATCTTTGAAATACACACACACATTTATGTAATTGGAAGTAAGGTAAAAGGTGATAGTGGTGGGTAACTGCATCTACATTGAAAGGTAACATTTTTGAACTTCCATTTCAACTTTCTCTAAGATTTGTTTGATTCATGTAACTTATCATAGATTTTTTAAATGAATGAAACAATTAATAAAAGAGTAACAATAGTATATTTTATTATGTATAGGCATTGTTATATGTTTTATACACTTTTTTTAGTCTTTAGTTCAATAAATAATTATATTTATTTACAGATGAGCAAGTGAGATTTAGAGAGAAGAATTCAAAAGAAAACTAAGTGGGTGGGATTCACATAGTGAGTTTATTATAAATCCTCTGCTCTCTCTAGTCATGACAATACAAAAGTTAAGAAAATAGCCTAATCAGGACTTCTTCTGAGCTCTATTCACTGTTTTGTTAACAGGTATTATTTCCTCAAGAGAAAAAAACTTGGAAATTAAAGAGAAGGCAGGATAATTTCAAAGGGTTACTCCTCCCACCTCAATCCCATCTGTACCTCAATCTTGAGTCATTTATAATTTGGGAGAATTAACAGCAAAGTTACAAGATACAAGTTTGAAATGACTAAATAGTATTTATTTAGGTATCCATTGTCCATGGAATTTAGTCTCTAACAGCTGTTAAAACATCTCCATAAGATAACTGCTTTAAGAAAGAACTCTATATCAGCACAACATGGTGCCATTTGAATATTATGATCAACACTTTCTACCATTAAACCACTCTTACCACCTGGCCACAACCAATTCATTAATACATCAATGCAATGTTAAAAAACTAAATCAACTCAATAACCAACCTGTAGCTAAAGTACAATCCTATAGCAATAACCTTACAGCACCTTCATTAAACTATAACTGGACAGTCCAGAGCTGTTCAGTATTGCCTTCTCCCAAGTCTCAAGTAAAAATTTCACAGGGCTTCTATAATAAGGCTACAAAATCACAGTTATCCCTCTCCAAATGCCCAGTCACTCCTTCACTAGATCACTATAGAAATTCATTGCATCCCACTGGGAAAGACTTGAACTCACTTTTATCACACCCTAAATCTCAGACAACATCTTCATCTGACCTTAACAAGACATCGTCATCATTGGAACCAAGCCAAACATGCCTGAACTCACAGTTATCACCTCCCCAAACCTCAGACTACATCTTCAAGCCTAGAATTTCACCAGACATCACCTTTACTAAAGTCTAACCAAAAAGTTGCACATTCATCATTATCTCATCTCCAACATCAAGAAACACCTCTGCTCAATATCATGTGGACCTCTTCTTTGCGATCCAATCAGAAAGCAAATAGATCAACATTACTTCGATCCAAACCTCAGAAAACATCTTCACTGGATTGTTTTTGGACATCTTTATTGGTACACAATCAAAGATCTTTGAGCTCACCATCACTCAGTAGCAAACCACAAACAAAGAACTTTCTTCAGACATCAGCTTCTTTGGAGTTCAATCAGATGGCTCTAAATTCACCACTAGAGGATTCCAGACTTCAGAAAAAGCCTATATTGACCTCTAAACCCAGTGTTCTGAGTTTACCATTATCCCACATGAAATTAAGGAAATCACCTTTATTGCACTCACCCCACCAGTCTCAGAGTTCATCAGTGTTCCAGCCCAAATCTCAAGCAGTGCTTACACTTGATCATAACTTCCAGACCCTCAGCTCACCCATCTGTCATTCCAAGTTTCAGAATGCCACTTCACTGAATGACAAAGACAGAGTCACAGAACTGTCACTGTCTCATCTCAAACCACATGCTCCAGCTCAGACATTATCAAGCACCAAACACGGCATCAAGAGTACAGCTGCTTCTACATGGGACTCCGGACCCCAGAGTAAGATCAGCTTTCATTCCAGTGCAAGGACAGAATCAGATAAAGAAATTCCATGGACTTTAGATTATGGTCAACCCTGCATTGTGAAAGGTGGAACTATCCCTGACCATGTTGTAAATAAAATCATCAATTCTCTCTCCAAGACCAGAATCCAAAGGGATCTCTCTAGACAAATTCTCTTTCGAAGGATGAGGGGAAGGCCAAATCCTCGTCCTGGTCCCCGCCTTGCATCAACTTACACTGTTTGTTTATCTTGTGCTTCCTGCATAAAATCTCCATGTAACCCTCTCACAGGAAAGAAAAACCCTCATTGTGGAACACTATTTGTCATACCAACACCTGAGACCACTGCTGAGGGCAAAATAGAGGTGAAATTACTTCTTGTCCTTACTCTACCAGAGACTTCTTTCTCACATTTCTTCCCACCCCTATCTATGAAAGGAAATCAGCCTGAGGATGCTCTCAATGACAACCTGGAAAAAATGGAGAAGATATCACAGTTTTTCCCTACATCTGAATCGGATATCTTTCAAGGGCTCAGAATGAAGAAAAGATGGTTGGGAGCATCCACTGAGAACAAAGTTGTAAGTCAAAAGACTCAAGCTCTTGATTGGCTGCTTTATGTTAAAAATAATGGTAGTTTTCATTCACAATCCCAGCTCCCACCTCCTTCTTCCTCTTCCTCTTCTTCCACCTCTTCCATTTCCTCTGCCACCCATTCTCTAACTTCTTCCTCCTCTTCCTCTTCTTCCTTACCCTCTCAACCCCTTCCTTCCAAAGACTCTACTCCATATCCCCTCTCAAACTGTGTAGTCACAAAGATACTTAGCTACCACAGATTACCTCCAGGGGTCTCCTGGCTTGAATTCATATGTAATAAAGTTTACCAGCCACTTCCTGGAAAATCAAATAAAGAGCAGTCACCACATCCCAAAACAAAGCCTGTGAGGAATGCCACCACAATAAAAGAGACAAGGAGACCAAGCATACTGCTCAAATTTTTCCAAGCACAATTTCAAAAATGAGAAACCTTGATTAAATTAACTTGCAGTGTCTTTGAAAGCAGACCTCTTAGTTCTTTGAGACTAGTGTTTGATTTCCTATCATGCTTTATACTATCCTTAGTAAAATTTGTATTTCTGTATTGGCTGATGAAACACCTACTTAAGGAGAACTATTACTTTTAATTCCATTCACTAGTTATAAAATAGATTGATGTAGAAGCAACTATTACTTTTAATTCCATTCACTAGTTATAAAATAGACTGATCTAGAAGCTAAAATATGAATCTTATGTTTTTAACTGAATGCCTGTCTTAAAGTACCCATTATATAATTATTGTCATATGAATTTTTAGTAGTTAGACAAATGCCTCATTCATCTGGCCCTGCACAGTATCTAGCTCATTGTTATGCTCCTTCCCCATAAGATATGATAATGACAGTATTCTGAACCTAATTTCACTAATCTTTTTTCCTGTTGCAAAAGAAAATTCAGCTCATACACAATATGTGAGAAAATCTATAGAAAAAATCTTTCCCATTATGTATTCTTAGAAAAATTATTCTACGTCAATATTACACATTCTGAAATCTAAGGATTTATTCAGCCTTAGTTGAAAAATCTGAAGAGAGACTATCTAGTACCAATAATCCTACTTTGTGCTAACTGTGCCAACATTCCAATTACAGGCTGTGAAGTCACCTGATCATCGCTTCTACCCATACAGCCAAATGGCTTAATAAAAATGGTATTTAAGAAATGCTTTTGTTCCACTGGCTGTGCTGGTGGTAGGAAGGGATGGTAATTTCCTTACTTATTCATCTGAAGTGATCATCTCCATTACCAAGATACAACACTTGTCTTAAATTACTTTTCTCTTTGCTAAGACAAATTACCCAAAAGCCACAAGTGAAAAGAAGAAAGGTCTATTTCACCTCACAGTTTGTAGAGGTTCCATTCCATGCTGAGCTGGGTCCAAGGCAGGGTGACATGGCACAGGAACATGGCAGAGGAGAAACAGTCCACAGCAAGGAAGGCAGGAAGAAGTGAAGCAGCAAGCAGAAAGCAGCAAAACCTGACTTCTTTCTGTCCTTTTATATTCCATCCAGGCTACAAGCCTATCAGTTGTAAACACTCACACCCAGGGTTGGGCTTCCATTATCCACAACCAGAATGATGCTAAAGCAATTTAGTTATCACATACTTAATCCCAGTATCACACCGCTAATCCAGCATCACATACCCATGATCCAGCCAGTTCACAAAAGCCCCACCTATGAGTGCATGAGGCTTTGTGGGGACACCTGGATACAAGCCGTAAGAGCGCTTTTTAATTCACTAATGACTCACAGTCCCGCTTCTCTATCTCAAGTGTTTTGTGTTTTACCAGCATGCAAAACTGAGCATTTGTAATGGAAACATGATATTGGCATCTCAAATTCAACATAAGTCATAATTCATCATTTTTAATTTTAAAATTTAAATCTTTTGTCTGTAGAGTCCTTGAGCCCCTGCATTTTATGTTATAGGCTTCTATCACCATCTACTATGATGTGTGGCTTTTTAAAATTTATTTTCCTCTTCATGCTCATGAGTTCCATGGCTTTATTATTGCTAGAATCCAAACACTTTTTTCTCTGCTATTGTCCCTCTTCTTGATGTGAGCACAGCCATTTGTATCAGTCAGTGTTCACTAGAAGAACATTTAATATAAGATATATATATATGATATATAAATATATTCATATAAGATATTTATTTTGTATTTTAATATGAGATATATAAATGTGTATCAATATAAGATCTAATGATATATAAATATATATTTATATATGGTACATATAAGAGTTTATAAGGCAGGCTTACAATGGCTCCCTACAGAGCCAGGTATGAAAAAATGCAAAAGGACTATTTGTGTGCTGGAGAGCCATAGGATCTAGTCAAAAGTCAAAGGCCTGGAGCTCACTGCAGAGTCCTGTGTGGGTCTGTATCAGGAAGCCTAAGGGTCTACACTGAAAGGCTGAAGAGTCTGCACTGGAAGCTTGGAGACAGACATTCAAAGGCAATGATGAAGACTGGAGCTTCTTCAAAGCAACAGAAGAAAGATTTCCTTTTTCTTTCACTTTTTATTCCATCCAGGTTATGAGTCTATTGGTTGGTGACACTCACACCTGGGTTGGGGCTTTCCTTTTCAGTAAGTTCATCATTCAGTCATATCCAGAACAATGCTAAGCCAATCAGCTGAGCATTTCTTACTCAAATTGCCACATTAGGTAACTATCACATGGTTTTGCATCTGGATTATGGCAATAACATGTGCACATGCACTTTTACATTGAATAATGTATTTCTGAGATATAAATGTGGTAATGCCACTCAATTGTTTATTATCTTTTAATTATTGCCCATGATTTTCTGGACAGTCTAAATTTATTTCATCACTGAAGTATGATAACTTCTTGAAACTGTTTTCTCACTCTTCTCTAGTCCTGTATGGGGTACTTCAGCCACAAAGATTTCTTCACAATATACAGACTATGCAGAGGCCTCACTTATATCCTACATTTAAAATCAACTATTTGTCTGTCTAGAAAGATATTTCCATCTATGCATTTTTATCCTAAAATTTTCTGCTATGTTTTGTCATCTTCTGGGAAACTTTTTTCTTGATCTAATTACAAAGGATTATTTGGCTTTCCTCTCACTGTAGAACTCTGCATTAACTCATTGTACTCATGTTACATAATAATCATTTCTTATCTGTTTTGGTGCACTAGACTAAACTCTTGTTAAGCATTTTATCCCTGTTTTTCTTTTTAACTTTATCTTTGGAATAGAGTAAGTACCTTAAAATCTGGGTTGATATTGAGTTAATTTCATTGAAAACTCCTATGAAATAAACAATATCTCACTGGTCCCCTCACTTCCCACAGGATTAATGCTATATCATTATTTGTCTCTGTTATCTTGGTAAAAAGTTACTTAGGGCCGGTGATATGGCTCAGCAGCATACGCACCTGCCTGGCAAGCGTGAGGTCCTGAGTTCGACTCCTGGTACCCACATAAAGGAAAAAAATGGGCTGGTGATATTGCTTTGCAGCACAAGAGCCTGCTGGCAACACAAGGTCCTGAGTTTGACTCCTGGTATGCACATTAAAAAAAAAAAAGAACTTGTGTAATGAATATTACTGTTGGTAGCAATCATCCTTGCATTATTTCTTATGCTGAAAGTGTTTCCAGTATTTCTCATACTGAGTACATTTGTTGATGTACAGCTGGTTAGTGATGTTGAAAATGAAGCACTATATTTGATAATGTGTTCACGGCTTTCTCCAACCTATTTACAAAGTTCTCAATATGTACTCTGTTCATCTTAAACTTCTTTTCTGGTAATGCTATTACTTGTTTTTTTTAATGTGGGTACCAGGAGTCGAACTCAGGACCTCTTGCTTGCCAGGCAGGCGCTTATACCACTAAGCTATATCACCGGCCCACCACTACTTTTGTAATTACTTGTTTACTATCTTCCCTGCTAGGCTCCATTTCATAAGCAGAGGTCCTATGTCCATCTTTTTCTACTAATTCCTTAGAAACTAGTAGTAACTGGAACATATAAGCATTCAATAAGAATCCAACTGATTTTTATTTATTGGTGCAATTTACATGTTAACCTTCATTTTTAGCTTGTTTTCTATTTATGTTTCTTTGTAGTGTTTTTCCTTTAATTTTAAATTATTGCTTGTTTCTTTTAACTTCTTCATTGTATTGGAAGTTGTTAATCTTCTCATTCCAACAGTGTCTATTTTCAAGGGTTTTTTTCAAAAGAATTATTTAACCTATAGTATTTGAGTTTTTGTTTTTTAAATAAAACTACATAAAATGTATAGGAAAATATCTATATGAACAACACATATTCAACTCTTTCTTCTAGTTTCTATTGATATATTAGTAGAATTCCAAAATGGAGAATAACATGTTACCTCTTTTGTATTTTATTATTATTTACTAGTAATAGCCATTTGTATATAACAATTAAGTATTACTTCCAGTCATCCAGCCTTTCTCATATATATGAAAGATTATGTGCAAATAAATACACAAACAATATATGTGTGAACTTATTTAGTACTTACTAAAATTTATTTTAGATAAATTATTGACTGTAAAGTTATATAAACATGTAATAATGGTTACTTTATTATAATAATTCAGATGTTCATTTATAGATAAATATTCAAATAAACTACCACCCAGGCTTGTGATTTTTCCCTAGTATTTTAACACTACACCAACATTTATGGAAACAGACCTTTGTATCATTGGAACTAATCTGCAAGAATACCGACCTACCCTGAGCACATGTTGGAGGCAGAAAATGAGACTGAAAATATATAACTAAACCACTGTATTTAAATTTTGAATAGAAGCTTTTAGTGAGATAGCTGAGAAGAGGAGAGAAGGTATATTAATGTACCATTCATGATTTAAGTGAAAATATCAGGTTATAAGAAAAATCATGTGGGCCGGTGAGATGGCTCAGCGGCTTAAGCGCCTGCCCGGCAAACGTGAGGGCCCGAGTTCGACTCCCGGAACCCACATACGAAAAAGGGGCCGGTGATATCGCTCAGCGGCACGGGCGCCCGCTGGCGCGCGAGGTCCTGAGGTCGACCCCCCGGTACCCACAAAAAAAAAAAAAAAAAAAAAAAAAAAAAAGAAAAATCATGTGCAGTTTATATATGATTCTATCAGGTACAGTATTAAAATTATGTATGTTTTGTGTAAAATTTATCTTATGTATATGTGCAGAATGACTGGAACTAATACCCATATGTTATACAAAAGTGGCTATCACTAGACAATGGTTAATATCTTTATCTCTCCACTTCTAAAAGATAGCTTTCCTAGGTGTAGTGGATTAACTAATGGTCAACTTGTAACACCTAGCTGAACTGAATCAGCAGGGTGTTGGGTGTGGAAGGCCCACTGAGGATGGCTGCAGCTGTTTTCAGGGAAGCTCTGGTCCTTACCTTGAGTGTCAATTCCTGGCTCCAGTGCAGATCCCTCAGCCCTCTGGCACAGATCCTTTGCCCCACTGGTGCAGACTTTCTAGCTTCCACTACTGAACTTTGGACTGTCCCAGTGCAGATCCTTGATACAGACTTGCATAAGACATTGTTGTAGGCTCTAGACCTCCAGCTGGACCCCTGAAGGACATTGCCATGGGCCCTGGGTCTTCAGCTGGACTCATGTGGGACATTGCTGTGGGATCCAGGCCCTCAGCTGGATTATTTGTGTCTAGTGCATGGACAGATCTCTTGCACTGTTGTGCATTTGACTTTTTGGGTGAATATTATAAAATAATCCTATAAATTTGTGTCCTGTATTAAATCCATTCCCTTGCAAAACCCTGACTACAATACTAGGTATTTTACTCTCGGTTGGTAAGTTTCTCCTTTATTATTGTGAAAGCCCTGTGCCATTGTTTCCTGGCCTATACATTCTGCTGAGAAGTTCGCTATCAGCAAATTGAGGCATACTTATGTATTAATTGTTTTTTTTTTCTCCTGCTGCCTTGGGAGTCTTATCTTTCATCTTTAAGCATTTTATTACAGTACATTTTTGAGTAGACTTATTCTGGTTGAGTTTATTCTAATCAATGACCATTTCACCTTTCTGTATCTCCATATTAATATCTCTGTCTACACTTAGGAAATATCCTACTTTGATGTTTTTGAATAAGCTTTCTAGTGTTTTAGTATTTTCAAGTCCCCTAAACACCAGTAACTAAAATATTTGGTCTCCTAATGCTGTTCTAAAATTCCTGTAGGCCTTCTACAATCCTCTTCATTCTTTTTTTTTCCTACTGTCACTATGTATTTTCAAATAAATTTTTAGATCACTGATATCTTTTTGTTTGATCTATTGTTCTATTTATCACTTCTGTAATTTCTATTAACTTTGCTTAAATTCATTATTTAAATACTTGAGCTGAAAAATACAGATCAAGCCTTTCTGTTTGCTTTGTAAAACTTGTTTCCATCTCTCTTAAGTTTTTCTGGTAGGGTAATGAATTGGTTATGTGTTGCCTTAAAGCTCTTTTAGTGTCTTTTAAAGAGCTGCTTTACGTTCTCCATCTGAAAGTTTGCCTGTATTGGTCTTTGCCATTAGGATGAGGTTCCCTAAAATTTCTTAATGCTTTTTGATGTGTAGCAATGCAACAGAAAGCAGAAACACTGAAACAACACCCAGGATTTGGAGGCAGATTTATTTACATTTGTGGGCACTGATCAGGATCATCCCCAGAATATCAGGTCCTGATCTCTGGTGGTCTAGGGCTTATATGAGATAAGCAAGCAGGAAGTACAGAGGCAGAATGGCTTGTCAACTGGGGATTGGTTTATATAATGTGCATTATAGTGACCAGGTATGCATCACAATGATCAGCTGTTTCTAAGAGACAGAAGCAACTGGAACTGGGACAGGAACTATTATCTGGGCAACTAAGAAACTGAGGTATACTGGCTGGAGGGGGCATTTTCTGTTACATTTCCCCCCTCTTTTAGTTTCCCCAGCAAAGCTGTGCTGGGCATATTACATGTGATCTTTTGAGACAAGGCCCAACTAAAAGCAGTAACATTAGTGATGTCAGTTATTCTAGGATGGGGCTAGCCAAGTTCTCCAAGATTGTCTTGTCACAGAGCTTTCCCTAAATTGATTTTAGGAAGAGACAAAATTTAGGCCTGTCTGTTCTGTAACATTATTCTGGCAAGGTAGTGAGGAATTTAATTTGATCTAGGAAATTACCCAATGTGCCTTGGTGGCTCATCAAGTCTTGGTCAACTGTTTGATTGATTGTTCTATTCTCTTGGGGCAACTGTCCATGTAGTTTAAGGCAAAAAACACAGCTAGCATGGGACAGGGAAGTGAGGACTGGGGTAAGCAGAATCAAGGTCAATTAACAAAAACCACAGCTAGCAGGGGTCAGGGAAGCAAGGACTGTGGTAAGCAGAATCTTGGTAGCTACCAAGGGGGCAGGGAACAAAGGATTGGGCTAAGAAGCATGAAAAGACACAAAAATAAAGGGGAATAGGTATGGAGCCATCCTGTGAATGATGTTCTCAGGCTTCAGCCATGCATGGACTGATAAGCATCCAGAGTGACCAGAGCAGAGCTTTGAGTGTGTCATCAATTTGAGTGTGTCCAGGTAAATTTTTCAGCAGATACAACTCTGGATTTCTGAAACTTGTAGAAGCAGTTAATATGTACCTGGATTGTATGTGTATGAGTTACAAGCTGTTTTTTAACTTTTCTTGAGCTTTGTGGCCTGTATGCTATATGTAGTTTTTATTTAATCTAGTTTTTGAGTTACCTCTGGTACAAACGCAGGCCTGTTGTCACTGCCAATGCTCAAGGGTAGGCCATATCTAGGAATGATTTTTTACAGCAGGATCCCAAAAACTCTTTTTGTCTTCTCAGTTGGGGTAAGGAATGGGAGGCCAGGGCCAGTGACACTGATGCTGAAGCTTGAGCTGGCTGAAGGGGTATGGGTGCCAGTGCAGTGGCTTGAGCTTGCAGAATACATGGTGGGGGGCAGGTCTGGTGGCTGGGGTTGATGTTCAGTCAATCAGATCCCCAGAGGGGACTTAGGCCTCTGGACTGGGTTATCTTGTGTCATTTGTGGTAGGTTTCCAAACAGCAGCAAGAAGCAGTTTGCTGTACAGATCATCCCTGCAGGAGAGTTTTGGCCAAAATAGTTTTGTCCAAGGTGACCACAGCATATTTAGCCTGCTGGACTTCATTCCTGTCAGAGCTACTTCCATCTGTAAACAGGGTGTACTCTGCATCTGTTGGGGGGGTTATTTTTTATTTAAGTTTGATCAGCTGGAGAACAGTTTATCAGACAGTGCCAGGCAGTCATGGTCTGTTGGGCCCAGCTCTGTGGGCAGGTACATGGCAGGATTGAGTGGTTTTATTGCCACAAGAGTCAGGCAGGGATTTTTGCATAAGAGTCCTTGGTACTGGGTGAAGTCCAGTACAGCATGTAGCACCTGGACAGTTAGGTCTTGGCCTAAGGTGAGCTTGTCAGCTTTCTTGGTCTGAAGGACAGTGGCTATTAGAGCACTGAGGCAAAAGGGAGACAGCCCTTAGTGACTGGATCCTAGTATTTGCATAGGTAGTCCAGAGGCTGACAGTCTGCATTGTTTTTGTGAACTCAAGGATCCAGGTTTTATAGAAGGCAGCAGCTCCAAGAAATTTGTAGAATTTCTTTCTTGTAACCAGTTTCTGCCAGATATTGTAGGAGAACTTTTGTCTCTTTCCAGCAGGCAGCTTGAGTGTCATAATCAGAAGCACTTTTTCAAAGAGAAAACAAGTTTTTGAACCTCTGGGAGGTGGAGTCCAGGTCAGTTGGCTTTTGAGTCACTTAAAATCAAAGAGGGGCTTGGCTGACAGGAGCCAACTGAAGGCAGAAGAAGGCATTTTTTTTAGGTACAGGCAGGTGTACCAGCAGGCTGTGGATGGCAGAAGACTGAGGCAATGTATATGAAGTGCAATTGTGGCATTGGCAGCTCAGAGATTTGAACTGGCTTTACAGGCAGGAGAGGTATATTTTAGCAGTTTGACAGTCAATATTGTTTGCTTGGGGGACCATGATGGAGCTGGAAGGTACTGAGAAACCTCAAAGAAAAGGTCCTGCTGGTTTGGACAAATCTGTTGTTAGAATCTCCCTGAAAATAGTGGGAGAGTTCTTAACCCCTTGTGGCAATTGAGTCTAAGTGAGCTGGCCTTTTATCTCAGGATCTTCCAGTTGAAAGGGCTTATGGGAGCAACTCACAAGTAGAGGAAGGCATCTTTTAAATCTAGAACAGTCCAAAAAGGGTGTATAGTTTGGGAACCATGGAATGCAAGGTGAAGGCTGCATTGCTGATGGTGTGGAGATCTTGCCTAAGGTGATTAACATTCTATCAGGCTGATGTGTGGCTGGATGCCTGTATGTGCTTTCTGTGACATCTGGCAGCAATGGGGGTCATGATGAGGTGGCATGGTGGATGGCCAGGCCCAGAGGTGAGTCTTTAGTTTTTACCTCTGGGAGGACAGTTTCCAGAATTTGAGGATTGTGATTATCTGTTTCAGGCTGATGCAGGCATCATCTTCCTCTGAGGGAATAGTCAGAGTTGAAAGAGTAGTGTTAAATGAGAGGGAGGCTGAATGGCTTGGTGCAAAGGAGATGGTCGCTTCTAACTTGAAGAGGAGGTCTCTTCCCAGAAGTGGTATGGGGACTTGCTTATACAGGAATTCATGTTTGGTGATATGTCCTCCCCAGGCTGCAAGTTTGTGCCTGGCAGAAGGAGTGAAAGACAAGAGTCCCAGTTGCCCAGTGAAGGTAGCTTTTTGACAGAGAGGACTTTTGAAGGCAGAGAGTTCTGTCCCATTACCTGCCCCTAACTTTTGTAATGACAGCAGGTTAGGTGTAGATTTCATTCTTTATAATCTATATTTGTACTTCTATAAATTGTAAGCAAGCTGCTTATTTTCTCTGTACACTTCTGCTATTATAGCACTACACAGTACCCTAAATCTAGGTTTCTGTTGGTCAGCTGTTGGTGTGATGTTGGGGCCTTAGCACTAGAGGATGTTTGAAGAGCTTACATTTGTCCCAAATCCACTGTTGATATACTGAGAATTAACTGATGGAGTACCCAGAGAGTGTTGTCTGTCCCCACAAGACTTTCCTAGGGCCTGGTTAGGTCCAGGTCTTCATCCAGTCACCAGCTAGTAGGCATTCACTGAAGATTCTCTTTGGCTGTAGGAAGACTCATTCTGGAGGGAAAAGCACCAGGACAATAGCCACACTAGGGCCTATCTCCATTTTCTTCTTCCAAGCAGGTTCACTGTCCTTGTTATGCTGCCTGGGGTTGGAGAAGTAATGGGATAGGCAGTCTTGTGGACACTAACCTGCCACACTCTGAGCCCACAGCCTGCCAAGACTAACGTGGCATTGGGATAGGTCCAAGGTCCACACAGCTATGGGATGCCTACTGCTGAGGTGGATTTATGCCTGAAGACCCCTGCCACCAGCCATAGGTGATATTAGCTAGAATAGAAATCTGATACATTGGAATAATATGCCTCTGCCTTGAATCCAGGGTGTTGCAGAGGCTCTGTTTTCATATACTGAACTGTGACTGCAGGCCATTAGGGTTTTCCCAGTGTTAGGTATACCAGGCTGGCACGGAGTTTCAAGACAAAGTCCTATGCTTATTTACTTCAGTAAATGGAATTTTGCTTCATGCTATACTGTCTCAGGTTGGCATGGAACTGGTGAAAGGAGTCCTTTGACTATGAACACTAATGCTACAATGTGTCATATCTGAGTGTGATGGCCACAAGTACCAGAATATCTCAGATCCACATCAGAATTGGTTTTGGCACAGGCCAGATAAATCCTTTCACTGGGGTGTAGGTCTCTGTTTAATGCCAGGGCAACCCTAGAGGCTTTATCTGCAAGCATTGGCCTGAGGATAGCTGTAATGCCTTAGGTTGGGGGAAGCAGTGGTAGTGGTAATACTTTGATTCCCAAACCTCATGCTAAGCTGGGTAGCAACTGAACCATTCCCACCCTAGGGATATATACAGTCTCATAGTAAATGTTGTATTCCATGACATATACAAGACAGTTAACAATGTGGCCAAAGCACAAATATATCCCACCATGCTATGCCATCATTACAAGGCCAGGTCTACTGATTCTGCCAGTGAGTTCTGACCTGAGTTTAGGGTCTTTTGTTTTCTGCTTGGTACTCTTTGCAATGACTACACTAAGCTTAGAGGCAAAATCCTATATTTGCATTCATGTTCTGATCTCCAGGTAGAGTCTTGCTTCCCTTTCTGCTGCTCCAGGTAGGGTGTGAGGTGGTGACCACCATACCTTTTTGACTTTCATAATGCTGAGCTTGGAACTATGTTTCAACTCAAAGACCTGGACTTAATTCTGTCTCCATTCTCCAAGGAGGAAGTATCCCTCTCTCAGCTCTTGCATTACATAAATTTGGGGGAGGCAAGCTACAAGCAATATTTTTCCTCTTGCCTTTTCAGTGAATCTTACTATTATACTAATACCAGGCAATGTCTTTTCTCACTGGATTTCCTTAGCTTTTGTGAAGATAGTTTGATGAATAAATAGCTGTTCACATTCATGTGCCCATAGAAGGAAGGTTACTGGAGGATCTAACTTAGTTGCCATCATACTCTACATTTAGTCAAAACCTTTCATTTTTATTTTAACATAAAATATTGCTAACCAGTGCCTTTGGGATGCAGTAAGGTCCTTAAGTATGTGCACACAATATTTTTATAATCACAAATTGTTTTTGTTATTTAACTTTGAAAAGTATATTTAAAATATCCATTCTGGTATATTCTTTATGACCATTCATTTATTGCATATTAGATTTCTTTCCTCTGTTTTTAATATAATTCCTCTCAGTGCACTGTTCCTTTTTCTGAATTGTGGAAATCATTTCAAGATATTTTTTGCATCAGTAATTCTGTTTTATCATTTGTGTTCCTGTCTCCCACTAGAGTTTTGATAGTGCTTTTGTATTGTTCTTAGTTTCCTTGCACTAATTTAAAATTTATTTTGAGCAAGAGATATTGCTTTCGGATTTAGATTGATTTTTTATATATTTTATGAAATATTTAGAAAATCACTTAAAATGCTCTTAAATATTTTTGTCACAGAATATTTATAAAGATTCATGGTTTTTTGATATGACATAAAATTAAAATACATAACAAACCACTACCCCTCCAGGCACACTAGCACATCTCTTCCTTTCTCTGCCTCATCTTGGAGAAAGCAGATATCGTGCTACTCATGCTTGCTTTATGCTGTCTCTTTTTCTCTTTATGGAGAAAAAATCCCTACCTCCTTGCTTCTCTTCTTACCATTCCTCTTCTTGCAACAGAGCTTTTTTTATATGTGTATTTGACAACAGCAATGCTTTCTCCATGTGAAACTGCTGTCAAATAGATTGTTGAAATGGCTTTACTTTCCTAGTTTATAGATCCTTTGGTTCTCAGAGTTGGAAAAGATATGGGGACATTTATAAAGATTCTACTTATCTTTTGACATTTATTCTCTATTCATTTTAAGTGCTTGGGGAAAATGGAAAGCAACTTGCCTGGGTCTCATTATCCAGTTATTCCTCAAGGGGAGAAATAATACCTTCCCCTATCTTTCTATCCATTTCTAGCCCCCTGCAACCTCCCAGGAAAAAAGGCAAATGACTCAGCCTCATTTTATCAAATGGAGTTTGTTTAAACAAAACAATGGCATTTCCTATGAGGAATAATGCTTATTTATGGAATTTGACCTGAGAAAATTATCCCTGTCTAATCAATATTTAAAGTAAATGAACCAAGAGTCTATGAATTTATAATGCAGTGATCACCAGAGAATGCCAAAGGAGTTATACAACTTTCCAGATACAAAATAATGATGTTTTATAAATTAAAACACTTCTCACTGTAAAAGGTAATAGCTCACAAAACATTATTATAAACCTTATATATTATACTTCCAGAATGAAGAGCATATGTTAGAAGCAGGAAGGTAGGTCCTGGGAGATTCCTGGAATGTGTAGGTATTCTCTCTGCATGGTTTATGTCCTTGATGACATATATTTTTGAAATCTTTACATAAACTTTGGTATTAGGTAACATGTCTGATAGTTTGGATCTGATATGACAATCTGTTTCTTTGTGAGAACTCAAGTGACTATTATCTGCCAGGTTCTAATATTTTTGCTGGAAACATAGCTGATGCAAAAACCAATATTCTACTTATGGGCTTTGGCTTTTATTGAAAATAACTGACATTTAGTAGTACAATATATCATATGGCAGATACAAAGGAACATGATTGCAAGTATCAGTATAAGGAAAGGAAGAGTGATGGGTTGGGTGTCATTTCAGACTGGGGCAGCAAATATTTTTCCATAAAGGATCGGAGAGTAATTATTCTATGGGTCACACAGTCTTGTTGCAACTATTCAGGTCTGCTGTAGCATAAGAGCAGCCATGCAAAATATAAAATATCTAAAATGATTTTGTATGTGTTCCAATAAAATATTATTTACAAAATCATCTAATAGACAAGATTTGGCAAATATGGCCCTGGTCTGTGTGTTGCTGACTCGTGTTCTTGATTGTATGTTTTTAATTTTATTTTTATTTTTTATTTTATGGAAAAAAAGTAAAACAAAATTTCATAACAAAATAATAGGAAAATAATAATAGTTAATACATTGAGTATTGTTGTCTTTAAAGTAGTTAATCAGCATATCAGATATGGACTTATAAAATTCTCTAAATGATATTAGCAAAAACCTTTCTTTTCAGTGAACTAAGGGAAACTGGTAGTATAACTATCTTGTATTTTTTTTTTCTTGATTGTATGTTTTGAGAAAGCTTCTTTGATGAATAACCATAGGCCATAAGATCCTTGATGGATATTTTCCTCTCATAATTTACAGTATGCTTATTTGTTTGTCTTTTGTTTTGTGTGTTGAGTATAATATTTCACAGCCTTAATTAAAGAGGAGGAAACATCAGAGTTTGGATAAGAAATTTAAATTAAATTCTTTTATTTAAATAATTTTAAAAGTGGTTCATTTTAAATTAGAAGTGATTATAAAGTTCATTTCATTAACTTTTAAAATATGTTCCCAAATTTAGTTTAATGTAGAGGAAGCAAATGGAAAACTAAGGGAAATGGTGGAGAGCTGGGTGCCAAGAAGATTAGCAAATAAATAAGGGAAGCCATCCCATTGGCATGAAAGAATTTGGGGCAGGATAGTAGAGTGGATTCTCCCATTCTTTCCTGCTCTAGTCTATTAAGTTTTGCTATTCTACCATCTGGCTTTCTTTGAAGTAAATTTTTTGAATTTTATTGCAATAGGTATGATTTTTATTTTCTTCTCTTCTTTTCTTCTACTTCTCTTGTACCCCCTCCTTCTTATTCTTTTGATCTAGAGCAATCTATGCAATATTTTGTCAAATAAATGCTTTAAAATAAAACTCAGTTTAAACTTTTTTATTGGCATCTTTTCTTTGGAAATATTCATGAATTTGTCTTACTGTTTAGTGTCAAACTATAATTTTTCTAGTCTCTTCAATAATTGTAGACACTCTCAGTCTTGTTTCTTCTCTATAAAATCAATAAGTAAGTGATTTTCTTCTACACAACACTGGAACTGGTTTTCACGTTGATAAAAGTATAAGGTCAATGGACAATAATTTCACCTCTTTTAATCTTATACATCTAGATCTTTATACATCTAGAAAGTAAATGAAGTATAAATTTGCTAGGATCCTTTCATGCTTTTCTTTCTAATGTCTTTAAATTACAAATTAAAATCTAAATCTATCCTTCACCTAATTACATATATGTAACATACTTCATGCTTTCGTTTACAATATTTTAAGTCCCTGTGCAATTAATGTCACATTCATTGATCTTATGTTCATTTGATAATACACATGATAACCACCTCTTATATTTTGATTTATTTAGATTAATGAAACATGAAGTCCTAACATTAAAAGATGAAAATGAAACCAGATTCATTTCTTCATTCACTGTGAACATACATTGTTCACTTTACATAAGCCACTTTCCAAAAAAACTACAATCTCTGAAAAATCATTTACCTTAAAATCCTTCCAGAAAAAAGAAACAGAACTGAATTATTGTTCTAGACTATTTAGGCTGCAATAAAAATGCCATGTATCAGTGTCTCATAAACAACTGAAACTTATTTCTCAAACTGGAGGCTGCTGAATCGAAGATCAAGATGGTGATAAATTCAGGTGAGGGTCCACATCCTGGTTCATGCAACACCTTCTCTTTGTGTCCTTACATGGCAGAAGGGGAGCTTTGGCGTCATTATTCTTTTCTAAGTGTGTGTTGAACTCTTCCATGAGGGCTTTACTTTCAAGGCCTAATCACATCCCCAAAGACCCACCTCCCAGTGCTATCTCATTGGTTTTGACTTATAAATTTGGTGGGGCACAGGCACTAAATCCATAGCAATTATATTCTCTCAGATCTAAATATTTTTTTTTCCAGGTTGAAAACATAAAAGATCACTTTAACATTCAGGGATAGTGACTGTGTGTTCTGTACAGACTCTGCCTCTTTCACGAACTGCACAGCTTTGGCAAGTTGCTTAATTACTGTGAAGATCTGGTCCCTCCACAAGGAGAGATAATATATGGTAGGCATCTGGCACACAGTAACTGAAATAAATGGTAACAGTGCTACCTGCATTACAATTGTATTGGCATTTTAAAATACTTATCAATCTGCTTTGTGCTTTAGTAATTACAATTTGGTAATACTACTTATCATTTTTTATGATTTAGGCTAATAATGACCAGAGACTCACAAACAAAGCATCTGCTACATGATTCCTTAACAGTCTTATTTCTTTCCACTGTCTATATTTAATTTTGACCACCATCACTGTCTTAATTACTTTTCTCATTGCGGAGATACGATATCTGACACCCAAAGTTAAAGGAGGATAGGTTTATGGTAGCTCACAGCTTGTAGACATTTCAGTTCATAGTTGGCTGGCTCCAAGGTACAGTGGCATGGCAGAAGGGACTTGCAGAGGAGAAGCAGTTCATGATGGGCTGATGAAGGCAGCAAAGAAGTAAAGTAGTGAAGCAGCAGCAGTAGCCCTGCTTTCTCTGTCCCTTTATATCCACCCAGGCTATCCACCATGTGGTGTGCCTTCCCATTATCCACACCCAGAACTATGCCAAACCATCAGTGGACTAATTTAGTAGCCACATACTCTTAATCCTAGCATCACACTCTTAATCCCAGTATCACACACCCTAGATCCAGCCACCTCTGGAAAGCCCCACCTATGACCACATGAGGCTTTGGGGAGACATCTAGACACAAGCCACAACACTCACCTGGGTAAGGCTGATTATTTCTCATTGACCAAAGTTCCACTCTAGGCTACTACATGAAGTCTTCTATAATCTTGTCCACATCAAATTCTTTTTCACCATCTCTTTTCACAATGCAATTCCTCAGGTATATCCCATTACCTGCCTGCTTTTCACATCCTGCTCAGGCTGCTTAGTCCAATTTAGAAAAATAAACATCTCCACCCAAGTACTTCAATATCCTACCCATTACTTGAGCTCAGTGTTATTAACAGTGTATCAACGCTGTTGTCTCTGAGCCTAGACCGGGGATTTTTCTCACTCTGCATATCTGTGTATCTGGCCAGGATTTCTTTGATTTTACTTACACAAAGAAACTTTCAATTCACTTATTTACAATCTCCATTTCACCTACGAGATTGTAAAGACCCTAATATCAAAGCACATTTTCTTCATTGTTTGTATTATTAGTGATTTGTCCTTAGCAAATTCCTTGGGAATGAACATATAAATGAGATTTTGGTTCTAGAGAGGAAGTGGAGGGGAATGAGTTGACAGTAATATCTTTTACTTAGAGAAAATAACTTTCCTAAAACCTGTATTGATTCCTACAAAGAAGAAAATGGGGTGTCAGGATCATACTTGGGAATGTGTTCCAGACTTGCCCTACATAACAAGAAGTGGTTGAAAAGGTAACACTGAAGTGGTAGAATTTTTCACTGAGGAAGTGATAATTGCAGTATTTTATTTTATTTTATTAATTTTTTATTTTATTTTGGGTATTGGGAGTCAACCTCAGGACCTTGCATTTGCCGGGCAGGCGCTTATGCCGCTGAGCCATCTCACCGGCCTGATTGCTGTATTTTAGAATATCAAAGTTAACTGAAGTATGAGGTGAGATCAACATGCATGGTGAATGTTTAAATTTAAAAATATTCTCCCTTGCTTTGACCACACTTATCCCCTTGCTCTTAACCACTTTCTGAAGCAGTTTTGGAAGTCTTCTTTCATGAGTGTCTTTACCTTGTGTGATCAAAATATGGTGAACACTGCTGCCGAGTGCCATCAATGGAAAAGCTGGCTCATAAAAATATTATAGTATGCCCTTATCCAGCTTATTCATCAGATCTGGAACTATGCAGCTTCTGGGTCTTCCTCAAAGTCAAAATGCCAAGAAAGGTAAGAATTTTGAACTGATTAGGACATTGAAGTAACTATGACACTGTCACAAAAGAGACCAAAGAGGACTCCAGAACTGCTTCAGAAAGTGGCAAGGATGATGCGATAAGTGTATTTGAAGTAAGAGGGTTATTTTAAGAGGGATTAAAGGCAATGTGACTTTTACTGTATTAAATTTTCTAAAATGTATACATTCATTATTTTCATACATGCCTTGTATAACCACGTATTTCTCAGCCAACTTTAAAAAAAGTGTAACATAATATTTATATGATAAATTATAGTTTTAAATTTTAAGATCATGCTGTTATTTATGATAAAAAGCAAGACATTAAGGTCTTTAATGTGGAATAGCACCATATTATGTAGTACTTAGTACACCTATTTATAAGTAAACTTTTAAATTAGCCTTTATCTAAGAGGTTTGCAATTTCCTCAAACTGTTATAGAGAAAAAAATTAATTTTCTCATTTTCAATAATAATTGGGACAAGTACAAAGCCATTTTTATTGGTGGAAAAATCTTTATTATGGATTAGATTTTGTATTTTCAAATTTGATTCCACAAAAATTGTCTAATATATTTACAATAAATCTTTAATTCTGAGTAGATCATAGCACTATCTTAGAAATGAATCAAAACTTACCCAGAGAATTTCTAAATCACTTTTAGTAAAAAAGATATCATCATCATGATTATCATCTCCAGGGTACCTATGTTCTTGAGAGTTGCATAATATTCTAATGAAATTGAAAAATGCATACTATTATTGGAGTATATATGCTGTACATGGTCATCCTTTCCAAGGCTATGCATCAGCAAATCACAGATCTGGTTGATATCAATGGATTTATCTTGTTCAAATAATCTTTTGTACACATGTAATATTGTGAAGAGTTTGAATATTTTATGTGGATACTGCAAGGAACAGTAACATTTATGCTCTTGTAATTGGTAATTAGATTAAAATAATTGTATTTAATTGTAATTATATGTTACTTCTAATTTACAAATAAGTATGGACAAGTTTAAATTAAAAATGAAAACATTGATCTGCCTGTGGAATGGAGATGCAGAAACTGTATGACTCAGAAAATAAAAAAAATGAAGTTTAACCAAAAATTTATGAGCAATAGCAATTGCAATATGCTGCATCAGGACAACACAAAAAGAGCTTTGTTTATGATGTTAAAAACTAAATACAGGGCCGGTGAGATGGCTCAGCGGCTTAAGCGCCTGCGTGGCAAGCGTGAGGGCCTGAGTTCGACTCCCGGAACCCACATACGAAAAGGGGGCCAGTGATATCGCTCAGTGGCACGGGCGCCTGCTGGCGCGCGAGGTCCTGAGGTCGACCCCCTGGTACCCACAAAAAAAAAACCAACTAAATATAATATAATATAGTTAACAATAATAAGAAACAGTTTCAGCAAATACTATCATTAGTCAAAATAGTCAATAGTATCACCTACCTGAAATCAGGATTAAATGTGATAAAATGTTTTAAAATTATTTTAAAGATTTGAATTCATAGTCTTGGCACACTTTAAAATGTTTTGAATTCTCACACAATAGAGAACTAGTTTTATATGGAGAGATGAAGAAGTCATTTCAGTTATAGAAACTTTATTACAAAACTATAAAGACAAAGATAGCATAATTCTAAAGAGAATATTTAAGCAGCCAAACAATGATTCCTTTTCTATCAATATAATAAGCTTACTTAAATTGAAAATTTGCAAAAAAGAAGAGCTGTGAGTCACACATTTATGACAATATCTAATTAATAGTTTGGGTTTTTCCCTCAAAGGCATCTGTGCTGACAAAGAAAAATTAAGTTAACAGCCTGAAAAATAGAATTTGTACTTAAATATTTTTGGATCTTTTTCATCAGGTAAAGATGGATTTCAGTTAGAAAATAAATAAAAATTAGTTTTTGTCATGGTGAATGGTGGGTGCTGCAGTTCAGTTTGGTAAAAATTTCAGATTTATTGAAGTTAAAACAGGTGCTTTCTTTATTGCTTCATTCCAATAAATAATATATGTTAAAAAGTATCTGTGCTCAGTTTCCTGAGGCAATTCTATTAAAAATATAATCTATACATTTCTTAAACTCATTCAGCATATACATGTTACTACCATGAATTACAGTCAATTTATAGAACCTGTTGAACGGCCTAGGCGATAATGAATTTAATGATCTTGTGTTCCTTGCCAATTCTTGTTGTTCGAGCTGTGGATAAGTGTTACACAGATTATTTTTATTCTATTAACTTACATTTAAAATTTTTCAGAAGTAAAAGAAATGCTTGCCAAATATTCAATATTCAAAAACAAAAATGACAGTATTTAAGTTACTTTTTTTCATTGTTATGACATTACCTATGAAGTGAAATTTGCAGCACCAAAGGAAAGAGCTTGTCTGTAATCTAATGAGATATGTTGAATTTATGCTGAAGTGAAAACATTTCATAAAGCAAATCAATAAGAACTTTACACATTTTACAATGTGATTCAATGAGCAGATTTCAGTTTTAATTGACAGCATTATGCAAACTGATCTCAAAAACTGCAAGAAAAAAATTTCAGGACCATACAATACTGAGTTGAACACAAGAGTTACTAAACACACTTAACTTGGAGAGACAGATTTGAGGGTGATGTGTTTTGGTTTAAAAATAAAGCACATTCTTCCATAAAAGAGAAACCAGTGTTATTGATTTGAATATAAATATTAAAGCAAAATGATATTTGGTATTTGAGTCAGTTATTAGAATTTTAAATATGTGAACTTCACCTGTTTTTAAGTGTATGTTTATCAATTTTAAATACAGATCAAGTATATCTGTTGAAAATTTTCTATTCCCATTAAAATTATTATGAGTTGAGCATGCACCAGGTTTTGAAGAATATGAGACAAACCTATAAAATATTTTATTAGTAATATTTATTTTATATTGATATAATAATTTGGATACACAGGGTTAAATAAAACATATTAATTCTAATTTCACATTTATATTTTCACTATGGCTACTAGGAAATCTGCAGCCACATGTGGCTCATTTATATATTTATTGGAGATTCCTGACCTAGAATATTAACTCCTACAAGGCAGGTATTCTGATGGTCCACCATTTCCCCAGGCCTGAGCAAAATATAACTGGCAAATAGTTGATAGTTAAAAAATATATTAGAGTAAAAAATGTTGACAGTGTGTTTAAATCTCTGCTGGAAATTTTATGGGATGTCTAAGCAGAAGATGTTTTTCTGTCTCTGCCTCCTACTATCTCTTCTTCCCCCTTCCTTCTTTTTACTCTGTTTTTTCACAACAAAAATGATTTTTATGAAAAATTCATGTTAGGAACTTTAATATCTGTTTTGTGATGCCACTCTTAAGAACCCCTTACTATTAATGACTTGGTATATCATTCTGAATCAACCACAACTATCATTTCATTTCCACAATATTTTAAACACAATTGGCATCATTTAATGCACTCTTTAGTATTACTTGATCCAATTACACTTTTATAAAATTTATTGATAGAACTAGTCCAGGATTATATTAATTCAGGCAATAACCAAATGTACCACAAAGAAATCCAACATTGCTTCTTTTTTATGAAAAGTAATTCTTAGATTTTAATATCTTGGTACATTTTTATGCATATGCAAATATGTTGTACTTGTTTTAAAAATGGGTGAGATAATGGTGTACATATAATGGGCATCTTAACTCTCTCTGTCTTGATGCCATATGATTGATCTCATTTTTTTTTCAGTTGTTGAGAAAATTTCATGTTTCTAATCATTGTCATCCTTGGGCAGCACTGTCATGCATTATTGCACTGCCTTTTGTTAGCCCAACCTCTTTACTCTTAGTCCAATCATGAAACACTTCTTGTGTGTCCCATGGCATAGCCAGTTTTCAACAACAGTTCCTGTACTACATGTTCAGTTTGTCTCTTCCCTGTAAGCTAATTGGTTGGAACATAAATCTCTTCTATGGACACTGCAAAAGTCATTCTTCCTTCAAGGTGTTACATACCAGGCTTTTTGTAAAAGGATGAGTTTCACTCTTTGATTCTCAGAAGGGTTTCCATCTTTTTCCAGAAAGCATGGTTTCCAATCCATTCTTCTACTCTAATCCCTGACTTCTTTCCCTCTGTTAGAATGTCACGTTATCAGGCTAACCTAGATTGATTGACTGATTGCTTGATTGATTGATGGGCTGATTTGTTCATTTGTCATTTTCTGAACATGGTGTCATGTTTGTATCTTACATAACATTCATCCACTTAGCTACTACTACTGTTAAAACTCAGTATCCTTCCAATATTTTGAATTCTCATTTCCTTAATAACTTTACCCTATATGCCCATCTTCCTTTTAAAGCCGTAATTATAAACTAGATCTTTTTAGCATCAAATATTCTAAAATCTCAAGACTTTCACTGCTTTCACTCTGATAATATGAAGGCTTCTGCCAGGGACCACAATCCACAGAACATACAACATTTCAGTGTTCTTTGTTTCCTTGATTACTTCTTATCTTAATTTTGGTCCTTTACTATAAAGACTATTATGTAGTCTTACTTTCATGTAATTCTCTAGCAAAATCAGAATCCCAGCTGACTCACTTATCTACCTATTCCAAACTTTCATCCCTTCAAGTAATAAAATAGATGAAAACGTCCATGTTTCAATGTTTTACTTGAAACCTGAAATGAGCTTTTGATGGTATCCTGAAACTAAGGCTATATTTGCCTAAATTCATCATATTTTCTAACTTTGTCAGTAACTACTGCCTAAACATTTTTTCTCTCCTGAAATCTTCAATACCTCCTTGATCATTCGCATTCTCAAGTTCAATACTTTGTGTTTGAGCTTTCTTTACTATGATCTCAGCACAAAAGCCTCTCACTTGAAACATCTGACCCCTTTTATAGCAACTCAGAGATAATTATCTACTAATTCTAATTTTGCATGATCAGTTTTCCCCTTTCCTAATTTGTTTCTATTACCAAACCAAAAGTTTGTTTTTTCTACCATTCTAAAAAAAACACATTTTTTTCTAGCTTTAGCTACTTCCCATTTTCTGCCTTATCACTCTCTTAGAAAACTTGTACTTGCTCTAAATCTTGTTTTTAGTTATTTCATACATCTACTCCAATCAAGGTTTTACCCACATCACATGATAACAAAAGTCACCATTGTAAAGGTCACTATAACCCTTCATGATACTAAATAGCCCCATTTTAAAATCTTCATCTCAGTTGATTTTTCAAGAGGTTTTCATTAATCTTTCTGTCTGAGACACATTTTTTTTTAACTTGGATTCATAATAATTTATCACTTCCTTTTCCTTACTTTTGTTCTTCTCATTCAAGTGTGCCAGTCTCCTCCTTGTTGCCTTATCTGAATTTTAGAATGTCCCGAACTCAGTCCTTGGCCATTATTTCTGTCTATACTCAGTTCTACAGAGTGGCTTTCAATATCATTCATTAACCGATGAATCCTGACTTGACCCTTTAGATATTCTGACTTTGAAATATTTACTAAATGTGTGGTATGATAGTAGTCAACCCCTGTTTATCAGATTGCAAACCAAACCTCCCGTGTGTTTTACACCAATGCCCCACCCATGGTTTTGCACCTTCTGAAGTCTTCCCATCATAATCTGGTCTCCCAGATTAATTTGTGAAGAATTGGTAGCATTGCACTTTTACTTTAAATCAAGAAATGTAGGTTGTTTAAAAATTATTCCTAGTATTTTTTTCACATTGTTAAAGGTCATACTTGAAACTAAAATTTTTACTCAATATTTATTATTATTACTCATAAATTACAGGCATTTCTATTGAGCAAATTAGGCAACTCAGCTTTCTTGGAAAATCTGTTCAATGAAGACATACATTTGTTTGTCCTTAAATATAGTTTCTGTAGAAAATCCTAGAATTTAAATCATTTTGTGCTGTGTGTTGTTTCAACGTATTAAGGTGGATACTGAACATCTCTTTTCCTGAGTTTTCTCAGTACAGATCAGTTAGAGGCCACCAGAAAACACTAAGGGACCTATGTTCAAATGTCTCAAACTCCAATGGAAAGTCATAAAATAATTCCCAAGTCATTTGTGAATTTTATTTATTTATTTTTTTGAGCTAGGCCTCACTATGCAGTTCAGGCTGGCCTTGAACTTGAGATGATCCTCCTGCCCCAGCCTCCTGAGTGCTGGGATTACAGGCATGTGTCACCATGCCCAGCAGGCTTTTGGGAATTTTAATAGCAGCTTGAAAATACACTTTCCATAATTGCTAACGTTACCATAAAACAATGCATTTCTGCTTGACTAGGTAGGAATTTGGATGAAATAGTTTTTACTAAGTCCTTACCTCTGAAATCTGGGTTTGTGAGTCCCTGAGAAGAAAGGGAAGACACACATAAATCCCACTGGTTACTTTCTCACAGGATGTACTTATCACAAGACTCTAAATCAAGCAATGAGAAATAGAAATGTCTATTCTGAAAAATTTCTACTGATAAGTCTGAGAGAATTTCCATTAATTTTAGAATACATAGGAATGTACTTTAGATAAAGGTACAATCAAATGGCTTGAAGCATATGAGAAGTAGAAAAATGGAATTCAAACTGGACTTGAATGGAATTGAGAATTTAAATGAGAAACTAAAACAAAGGGTTAAGAACACTTGACAACAGAAATGATATAAATGCTGAAATTAAGAGATAAAGAACCAACAATTATACTGAGGCAGAGTACAAAATTTGTTAGATCTAGGTACAAATCTTTCCATTTATCTGCAAATGCTATTTTGTCTTAGAAATTTGATAATTTATGAAATTAAATGTAAAATCCTAAAAGAAGAGGAGAATGAAAAATTAAAAATTAATATTTTTGAGGAATTGGAAAATGAAAAACTTTATGCTAAATGCATCATTTAATTCTCAAAAGCCTGGGGGGAAGCTGGCAATATTATTTATCCTTTTGACGATTCAGAGAAATGAAGCAGATGGGTTACATAACTTGGCCAAGGTCATACTAAGTGAGTGGTGTACCGAAGTCCAACTCAATGATATGCCTGTATATACATACTAACATTGTTAAAAATAAAGCAAACCAAAAAACTAGCATTTTAATTTCTGCCTAGGCTATGGAGCACTTGGAACCTTGAACTCTCATACAGTCCTGGAAGAAAAGCTAATTGTATACTTATTTTGAAAAAAATATACTGCCAGCTCTTAAATATATAACCATGAATCTATCATACATCTAGTAATTCCATAACTACTTATCTGAATAAGAAAAATAAAGATTATTCTCACACATAAATCTGAATCTGAATGGTTATAGTACCATTATTTTTATTCTCCAAATATTGAGAACACCCAGATTACATTAAATGGATAGGTCCATCCCTAATATGGAATACAATTTAGCATGAAAAAGGATAAATAGTTGATTTATACAACAGCAGGAAAATCTTAAATATTCTTTGCTAGACATAATGGCCTACATATTTCATGATTTTACTATGTGACACTATAAAAGGCAAACCTTTAGAGATGAAAAACAAAAGTTGTCAGAATCAGGAGTGGAACAGTGCTTTATGGTAGAGACTAGAGGAAGGAATTTGGGGGATTAGAACTGTTGTGTATGAAACTTCTTGGTGAAGTTTGGCTTCTCTGTGTGAAATTTTTGAATATTGGATTATATGCATATTCCAAAACTCCACAGAGCTGTATATCATAAAGAGTAAATTGTGTGGAATGATTTAGTTATCTTTTTAACAAGCAGCAAGTTGGTATGCGAGTGGGTGAGGGGTGGAGCTCTGATTAAGAACAATGAATTAAATGTGTTACAGGAGAATCACCTAATCACACTGAAAGAGAGGGGAAGAAAAGAGTTAACTGAAATAACTTGGAATTAATTTGAATAAAAGACACTACAAATACTGTACTCCAATAAAATTGTTTTTCACAGGGATATATGTTAGCAATTGCAGAATGACTTTAGTTGTACAGTAGGATAAACTAATAGGAAGATGATGAGAACGAGTTTTTAGTTCAGTTTGGAAAAGATGTTACAAGTAAGGAGTGGTGGAAGGTTAGAAAAAACTCTGTGGTGCTGGATTGTGGTGAGATATGTTAACAGAAATTTTTAGAATATGAATTATAAGCACAGATAAATACAGAGATAACTCCAGATGTATGTGGGTGACATGTATTTTCTAACTCTGTTCAATAAAAAAGAGTAGAAATGGTGACATCCAAGTAGCAATGACCACATCTAGTCTTCAGAACATGATTTCCAAATACTTTTCTTCAATGAAAGTAGAGGGCTTTTTGTTAATTTCATGACTGAGATAGAAAATTTCTGAATAGAACTGAATGAAATGGAAAATTTTGGTAAAACTGGAGCATTTTGTCATTATGGAAATCCAGGAAGAGCTAAAAATAAAGAAAAGCAATTACTAGAAGGAGCAAATCATATGACCTTCAGTGTCTTTAGTTTTAGACCTTCAATGGCTAAAACTAAAATGACATACAGAACAGAAGAAATAACTATAATATTGATTATAATTCTAATTGAAAAATAGAAGCAATCCATAGAGACAGAAATAAATAAATGAGTGGAGAGTAGAGATGACTTCTCTTTATATAATAATTCTTTTTAATAAAGTTAAATGAAGTAAGCAAAATAGATAATCACTGTAGTAATAGAAACTATAGACAAGATCCCCTGATGGGCACTAAAATTACAGGGCAAAAGTCAAGAGAAACAAAACATTTATATAGTCTTGTGACTATTAATCATGATATTTTAACTTGACTGAAGTAAGAAATTTAGCAGGTGAGTAAACATAGATCTGGTTATGTGGGAAATGATTGGCATGTATGTCAGCAAATTAAAGACCATTTTGATTGTGGGTCACAATAACCAATAGGCTTACAACATGCATGGAATGAAAAAGGAAAGAAGAAGTACGTTTGTATGATTTTGAAGAGCTCCAGACGGCTTGAGAAGGTGGGTCTTTTGCTGTTACAGCCACGAGACATTAGTCTCATTTCTTCTGTCTTCCAATGTAGACTCACACCAAAACCCCTCAAGTTACTTGTAAGCCTTCAGCCTAGGACTTCACCCTCGATGCCTCGTGTTCTTCACCTTCCATCTTTGCAGATGAGCAGCTACTCGGTCCTCATGCAATGCCGATGGTCTCTGTGGTCTGCCTCATGTCTGATCATGTAGGACTACGTAATAAACCCCTGGTATATTAGACCAATACTTTCTACTGATTCTGTTCTTCTAGAGAACCCTAACCAATACAAGACTCAGTGTATTTTATCCCAGGCAGTAATCATTAAGGGAGAAATTATTTTTCACACTGGCACGTCATCTCTGTGGTATTCTGCCCAACAATATACTGCCTCAATCTTACAATGAAAAAACATCAGACAAGTTCAATTTGATAGACATCTTACAAAATAACTGACAAATATCCTTTTCAGTAATGAAGAAAGATGACAGGACTCTTTGAAGAAGAGTGCAGAAATACAATGTAAGGTCCTGAATTGCATTCTGGGATGGAAAAAGACACCAATGAAAGAAAAGGTGAAAGCCCAGTATGTTTTCTAAATGGTATTGCTTCAAGATTAATTATTGTTTATAACAATAATTGTTCTATGGTTATGTGATGTTAGAATAAATGGTGTATATTTCTAGAAGTGTTAAGTAAGTACAAATTATCTAAAAAATTTAACAACGATGAGTGCTTCTAGTCAAAGTAATATAACGGCATAGTTTGGTCACCTCTCTGTTCATTCCAAGCACATTAATGATAAAGTGTAAATGACAACACCACGTTCACAAATATAAAAATCTCTTCATGGATCAAAAACAGAAAAGTAGTTAAAATGTCTGAGGCTGTGGACCTACTGAATTCTGAATCTAGGAACAGGCCTAGGTGTCTGAAATCGGGAAATAGAAAATAACAATGCTTTATGTGAGGCAAGGCAATGAATCCAGTCTTAGAAACAAGGCACCAGAGAAGAGAGACAGAATACATGATTATCAACTAAATTAATGAGCAGGGACTACAAACCTATCCTCATTATCCTTCTTTACTACAAGTTATGTAAATAACAGTACTTGATTCCCAGCCTCCTATAGAGCTAGACTGTGATAGTGGCTTGGTCATTGATGATATTAGTTTGAGTGAGGGCTTCATGGACGAACTCATGTTAAAAGAAATCCTTGTAGCATTTCTATTATTTCCGCCCCCAAAATAATATGATATTGGGAGTATAGGTGTCAGTTTGAGACTGTAAGGATAAAGCCGCACATTATGAATGACAGAGCATGAAGACAGAACAAGCTACCATGCTTTCATGTTCGAGTTATTACAACAGTTATGGCTTCTTAACTCTGTACCTCTTGTTATGTTGGAAAAGCAAACACACAAAAGCCCTCATACAAAAAACAAAGCCCACTTCATTTATTCAAGCTACTGTTTTCTTTGAAACTCCCAGGAAAATATAATTTTAGCTAGATCAGAGAAAAGTATAAATCATGCTAATCAAAATGAGACACAACTCAAGGGTTTATGAATACATTTCATAAAAGAGCAAATATAACCCAATAAGCAAAATACTATTCACTCTAGAAGATGAAAAATCTAAAAAAGTCTTTAGAATAAGTAGTTAGAATTCAAAGAAGTAACTGGAAATATACACCCATAAATAATAACCTATGAAAAAAAGATACAGAATTAAAACAAGAATTGGTGAGTTTAAAAAAATTTGAAATCATAAAGTCAATGATATAAAGCCCTAGCAAAGTAGCATAGGAAATTTCTTTCCTTCATAAGAGGTACTTATGGAAAACATACTAAATGCTGAAACAGTAAAAATATTTTATAAGGATAAATTGAAAACATGAATGCACATATTCAATTCAATTTGGGCATTTCAAAAAAAATCACCAATTTAAAAATGTATATGGAAGAATTATGATCCACAACAATGAATGTAATTTTGAAGAGAAATAAATTGTAGAGATGCCATTTAAGAAATATCAATATTTGATTTAAAGCCATAATTACTAAAACATTATGTTATTGTTATAAGAATAGGCCATAAGGACAGATTAATAAGTACATGAAAACTTAACAAATGAGGGAGGTGACAAAACAATTTAGCTGTTAAATTATAAACACTTCAGTAAACTTTTGGATAACTGCGTCTCCCAATGGAGGAAAAATGAGATTCTTACCTTGTGTCATAAATGTACAAAATAATTCAGGTAGCACTGAAGAATAAAATATGTAAAGCTATAGGTTTAAACTGTACTTGGAAGAAATTACCATGTAATATTTTTACAATCTCAGATAATGTAGCATTCGCAAACATGTCACCATAAGCAAATTCATAAATGTGTCAATATGTGGATTTTAGTAGTTGATTGGATAGAAAAGCATCTAGCTTTGGTCAAGGGAATTGATACAGGTCTATTGCTACTCCAAATCAAACCCCTTATTTCCTAAGATTAAAGCCACAAAAGTGAGGATCTGTTTAATTAACACAAATAATTAGGAAGTTTCTATATAATATATAAAGTCTGATTGGATACTAGAGTAGAAAGCCATGAATAAACCTTGGCATCTCTTGTCACTTACTTTCACTTTTATATGCTACCTTGGCTCCTCTGTGAAGCTAACCCTAATGTTCCAGGTTTGATATATAAAATTCTAAGTACTAGGAAAAAATAACAGCAAAACTAAGAATATAGAAATCAAAGAAATTAACATAATACTGTGGTAGTAACAATTTTTTTTATATGCTGGTACCAGGAGCGGAGCTCAGGACCTCGTACTTGCCAGGCAGGTGCTTATGCCACTGAGCTATATCACTAGCCTAGTAGTAACAATTTTGTAAACATTTATTTGTAATCATTTTTAATGATACCTGACAATTTTATCTACATTTTAGTTTTTACAGTATTTAAAAAAAGATACATATTAAGCATATAAGGACCATAATGTACTCTGTAATCCTTGCTCAAATATTCTAATTACCTAAATAGAATTTATTGATTTGTGACTTTTAATCATGTCACACTGTAGATTTTTTGAGAAACCATGTCTAAAAATTAATAGTCATTATCTAAGCTTCAAAAGAACATGAATTGAAATGTCAAAAAGAAAAGAAAGATTGATATAATTGGCCACATTAAAACTGATATCTTTTTTACCAGGTGTGGTGGTGCACGCCTGTCATCCCAGCACTCAGGACACTGAGGCAGGAGGATCGCTGCAAGTTCAAGGCCAGCCTGGGCTACATAGTGAGTCCAAGGCCAGCCTGGACTACATAGTGAGACCTTGTCTCAAAAACAGAACAAAACAAAACAAAACAAAAAACGTAAAACTAAAACCCCAAAAAACAAATTTTTATGTGTACACTAATCTTGCAACAATATCCAACTAATGTTTTAAAAGTTTGAGATAAAAAAGGTAAAAGGAAAATATATACACCAACTGAAAAACTGCTAAATAATAATAGAACAGCTTTGTTAAGTACAAATAAATACATGCAAATTATTAGCGTTCCTGTATATAAAATAAAAGCATTCAGAAATAAATGGCTTCAAAAATTTCCAACAAAATTAATAAGTAAAAATAATATACAGATGCAAAATTTAGAAAAACAGTTTAAAATAATATTGAAGAAGAAAAAGCAATTTATAGAATAGCCTATTTTATTTGTATACCTATTTTTTAAAATTATAAATATGTTAATTTTAACTAATGTATATATTTAAAATCTATCCATATGAAGTATCAAGATTTTCTTGGATATAGCCAGACTTTTTTAAAGTTCAAAATTATAATTAGAGGTGGATAAAAATCTAAAACTGTAATGAGAAGAGATCAATTCCAAGAAAAATGGAAAAATATATCTCTGGAAATTATAGCATGTAGAAAACAAATAGATTTAATAAAGTGGAGAATCCAGAAATTGAACCTAATTGTCTAGTTCATAATGAAGGTGAAATTCCACATTGAAAAGAAATATATCTCAATGAGTACAACTGGGATTACTGGCTAACCATATGGGAAAAATAATCCCCTGAATTACAATCTCATTTCTAATGGGGAGATAAATTTCAGATCACTCACAATTATTGTAAAAAATGAAGACATAAAAATAAATAATAGAAAGCATATGATACTTTTTATATGATCTTGAAATGGGATAACCTCTGTAAACACAAAAGTAAATTTAAAAGTCATAAAAGAAGTGCTACATCTGAGGGTCCAAAATTTTAAATTGCTAGTTTTTAGAAAAAAATTGAAATTTTATTAAAAAATGCATATGTTCTTTTATTTACTTTAATGAATGCCCATAAATCAACACATTCCTGATAAAATTAGGTTTAAAAGACTATTAAATTAGAAAAAAATTTGATTTTAAATTTGTAAAATCTGCCAAAATTTGACTACAATAAGAAAAAAACTTTAAACATTATTTTACCAACATTGTATGGATGAGAATTTTGGGAAACAGTCATTCTTGTATGTTAGGAAATTTAAATTGAAACAATATCTTGAGGTAATAACTTGGCAAAACACATCCATGTAAGAGTGCATATCCTCTTCTATTTAGCAATTTTACTATAGAAGTTAAACCAACAGTTATATTTTGCAAACTATAAAACATTTATGTATGCCAGTGTATTTTTTCAGTATTATATGTCTTAGCAAAATAATTAAAATTGTCTAGATGTGCATTATTAGGCTGCTAGTTAAATAAATTATGATACATTCATACAATGAAATGCTATAGTCAAGTACAATTATTTTCTCAGACCAAATAATATTTGAGATATATTGGTTAGTGGGAGAAGTAAAGTAGAAAATCATCTGTACTTAATGTATTAGAGTCACTGTGTCAGGTATGAGAGGTTTGAGAGTGAAAAGAACAGAGTTCTTGCCCTCAAATAGCTTACACTCTAGCTGCAGAAGATAGGCAACAAAAATTTTAATAAAATCAATTAATTTGTTCAAAATAATCTCAAATACTGAGAATTACTAAAGAGAACAGAAAACTAGACAATGTGACAAGAATTGGGTACAGATGCTGCTTTAGCTGGGATTAGGGGAAATGCTTGGGGAGAAATGTTTTATTTAAGGTTTTGAACAAAAGTTTAGTTAAACACAGCAAGTTGCCTGATAGACAAATAATCATGTGATTATGTATAGAAATATACTACTTCTTGTTTTTGTAAATAATTCTATATATCTATCTATATTGATTTCATTTATATTTTTACAATTTACTTCTGGGGTTCAAAAACCCCAAAATTTTCCTGTATTTCCATTTATACTGTTTGCATTTTTTTGGAAACAACATTGAATATATTAGTTAATGAAATAAATATAGATATATACATACATATATTTAGCAGTCTTATGATAACCTATTACTTTACATGTTGGCAATGATTGAGTGCAATTTGAAGATGGTGATAATAGGAAGGTAAAGAAGACTGTTCTTTCCTGTAATATTTTAAAGCATAATTAAAAATTACTTTTGGAAAATCCTTGACACAATTTTCATGTAAAATATTTCTTTATATTGAAAAGTGTCTTGGTAAGAATATTATTTGTAAATGAGAACTTTGTTGGTACCAAAATTTGAAGTTAAACATTTTGGATATTACTAGATACATAACTTTTGCCCAGTTTTTGTTGTAGTAACTTTAATGATATAAACAATGAATATTTAGTTGGGCTGGAACACAGAGTAGTTACGTCTTGTCGTATGACATCCCTTCACATCAAAGGCGATGCTATACTACAGTGTTTGGGGAAGTCTCCTGTCAACTTTATTCAAGTATCTATTGATGGAAGGCTGATAATATGTTTATAAAAAGAGAGATCTATTCTCAACTATTCCATATTTCAAAACATTTGAGCTATAGTCATTAAGCAGAGAAAAACTGCTTATTGCTAATTACAATTGTGAGGATGTACTACTCACTGGACATCAATATATAATGTTTTTTTTTACATAATTTCAAAATACAAATAAATGAACAATTCTTCAAAGAGCTGAATATGTAGACTCAGTCTCTTCTCAACAAAAATTTTCATACTCACAAACATTTTCTGGGAGTCACATGTTAAAAATTTGTATATAACATTTTGAGAGGAAATAGAAAATGAAAGAAATTCATTCCTTATTCTACTTTGGTTATATGGAACGTTAGCAGGCTGGCGAAATGTCTATTGGAGAATTTACTGGCTCATAAACAATTTGCTATAGAAATTTTCCAGAAATATTCTTTCTCAAATACACCATGAAGTTCTCAGTTTTAATTTCAGATATTTCACTACTATTCTCATAGAATATTCTCAAGGATAACATTTATTTAGAAATTGGAATCCAAGTGAAAGTTTAAGTGAGTCTGATCCAAGGCTAAATATATTTTGTTATTAAGATATTCTGATATAATTAGCAATCACCAGCAGGAGTTTATAAATTAAAGGTATGCAGGTGCAAACATATTTTATATTCTGTGCTATGTGGTGTGACACTTACCTGTCTTTAACTATTGTGATTATTTCAATTAAGAACCTTAAATTAATTTTACTTTATTTAGAAATTTCAATTACAACATCACACATAAATAGAAACTTACACCATTTCGGAATGACTCAGTGTCATTACCTCTGTCTCTTTCTCTCTTCCTCTTTACTTTTCTTTCTATATATATCTAACATACATATCAAATTATATATGCTTATAATTTTCCTCATGCTGAAAAGGAAAATACACAAGATTTTAATGTGGAAAGTAAATCAAATATGTTCTTGTTTGCTACCTATCTTAATAAAAAATCATCAAACTGAAAAGCAGAGACCTTTTTAGATTTTATATTCCCTCTGCTTACTATTCCCATTTTTATAGTCCCTGTTTGAGATAAGCCTCTAATACCAAACATTATCTTCATTTTCTCACCTTTTTTATGCTATTTTCTTCTGTTTACTACTTTCACAATCTGGTAGAATCTTTATGTTCCAAACCATTACTCTTGAAAGGCTTTTTGCTAAAAGTCACCAACGGCTTTCTTTCACTTATCCCAATGAGCACATTTCAATCATTGACTTTCTTGATCTCTAATAAAATTTCTGACATGTACCTCATTTTCAAAGTATTCTCTTACACTGGTGTCTCACTACCAAGTTTTCTTGACTTTATGTGATGACTGACTATATTTAGCAGGAAAAATTTACTAAAACAATGGTTAAAATAAGGCTAAATGGCTAAATTAGCGAAAATAATGGCTAAAATAGTTTGTATCTATGTTCATTAGGGATTTTAGACCATAGTTTTCCTCCTTCACGTTTTCTTTGTATTTAGTATCAGGGTGACTCTGCCTTCAAAATGATTTTGGAAGTGTTTCTGATTCTATTTTTTAGACATAGTTTAAGAAGGTTTAATAATAATTCTTCTTTGAATATCTGGTAGATTAAATCTGTGAGGCCAGCTGGTAAGGGATTTTCTTTGTTGAAATGTTTTGATTATGGATTCAGTCTCATTATTTGCTCTCTTTTTGGCTTCTTATTTCTTCATGACTTAGTCTTAGTAGGATGAAGTTTGGTGGGAATTCATCTGTTTTCTAGATTATTCAAATTGTTGGCATATAATTGTTCATAGTAGTCTCTTATGATTTTTTTTTAATTTCTGACTCACTCAGTAGACTTTCTACTCTTTAATTTCTAGTTTATTTGAGCTTTCCTTCTTTTTCTTAGTTTAACTAATGGCTTCTGGGTATTGTTTTATCTTGTCAAAGATCCAGCATATTTTATTTTTTATATTTTCAATTTGATGTATTTTGCTCTAATATTTATTATTCACTTTCTTCTGCTCTTTTTTGACTCATTTGTACTTTTTCTAGTTATTTGAAGTCTAAGTTATATTTTTTCTTAATTTATCACCTTTTTTCTTTTAATGTACATGTTTATTATTATAAACTTCTTGCATACTACTTTCTTTGCTCTGTCTCACATGCTTTGATATATTGTATCCTTTTTGTTTGTATTGAGAAAATTTTAGATTCCTTTTTATTTTTCTCTTTGACCTAATGGCTCAAAGTCTTAGTTACTTTTCTCTCATTGAAGGGACAAAATACCCAACACCCAAAGTTAGAGGAGGAAATGTTTATTTGGCTCACAGATTGTAGAAGTTTCAGTTCATAATTGGTTGGCTGCAAGTCAGAGTGGTAGAGAAACAGTTCATGGCACCAAAAAGGTAGCAAAAGCAACAAGAGACCTTAATAGTGTTTTTCTGCTCCTTTTGTACTCTGTCCAGGCTACTGGGATTAGGGTGGTGGCAAACCAATCAGTGCTCTGATTTTAGTAATCACACAGCCTTAATCCCAGCATTGCACTGTGAATCAACCACTCACTCTAGATCCAGCCACCTCTGAAAAAGCTCCTCCTATGACCACATGAGGATTTGTGGGGACACCTAAACACAAGTCATAACATTGTATTAGTCAGCTTTTCTGTTGCTGAGACAAAATATTCAAGTTTTGCTTCCATGTACTGTATTTGTTAATTTTCCTATTTACTTACTGTTATCTATTTCTAGTTTCATTCCAATTCTTCCGCTGTGATTGGAAAAGATACTTGGTGTGATTTTGATCTTTTTAAATTTGTTAACCTGGTTTTGTAACCTGAAATTTGATTTATCTTGGAGAATGTTCTTTGTGAAGGTTGGAGAAATGTTATTCTTCTGCAGTTCTGTGGAATGTTCTGTTTATGTCTGTTAATTCTGTTTGCCCAATAGTTTTGTTCAAGGTAGCTATTGATTAATTTTCTTTACATGTATTACATCCACTATTTAAAGATATAGATATTATATCCAGATATTTTCAAGTGGAATATTGAATTCTTTTATTGTTATGGTATTCATACCAAGTTCTACCTGTAGATATGTCAATATTGTTTTATTTTAAATATTCTGATGTTGAGTATACATCTTTATAAAAGTATATCTTTCTTTTGAATTGGTCTTTTTTTTTTGTGTGGGTACCGGGGGTTGACCTCAGGACCTCAGGTGCCAGCAGGCGCCCATGCCGCTGAGTGATATCACTGGCCCTTTTTTTGTATGTGGGTACCAGGAGTTGAACTCAGGACCTCACGCTTGCCAGGCAGGTGCTTATGCCACTAAGCTATCTCACCAGTCCCTGAGTCGGCCTTTTTAATTACCATATTATGCCTTATTTGTTTCTACAAAGCTCTTAAAGTTTTTCCAGTCTTCTATAATTATAGTATTCACCTATGATTTATTTTGGTTGCACTTGTATTTGTTATTTTTAGCTTTTCACTTTCAGGCTATATATGTCTTTAACTCCAAAGTGATTCTCTGATACATAGTATATAACTGAATAGTGTTTATTACTTTAAACCCATTCACCAACTCTATAGTTTTGACTAAAATGTTAAATCAGTTTCGATTTAAAGTGATTATTTCTCACAGTTCTGGAGGCTGGGTAGTTTAGCTCAAGGTGCAAGCAAGATAGGTTCACTCTGAGGACTCTTCCATGGTCTTAGTTTGTGCATTCTGTAAAAGGGGAAGGGGAGAGAGAGAGGGAGACAGAAAAGGTCTCTTTCTTCATTTTCTTACTAATTTGCCTATTTTTGTCAGAAAGAGTCCCACATTCATTACCTTATTAATTTTACATTTTCATAAGTTCTGTCTACAAATGCAGATATGTTAGAGGTTAGGACTTCAACATATAGATTTTAAGAGAGGCACAATTTAGTCCATAGCATATGCTCATATGAAAGCAGCATCCTGCAAAAGGCACAAAGCAGAGGGCAATTTGATGTATGTAATAAAGGGAAAACATTCATAAAACTAAGATCTTGACCAAAATTTGAACATCACCAGAACCTCAAATAACGGCTTGAGGTAAATCTAAATCCAGCCACCATTCACCTCAACTTATTTTTAATACCATAAATTAGATTTCTCCATGTCTATTATATCTGACTTAATTTTCCCTCAAAATCATTTTGATTAGATTCAGCCACATTGTAGGCAATATAATACTAGATTAGTTAGTAATAATATAGTGCTCTTTATTAATCTACTGCTATAGTTTTATAGTTTCCTATTGCTGGGATACAATATCTGACACCCACAATTTAAAGTAGTAAATTATGGAGATTCAGTCCAGTCATTCCAAGGCAGAAACATTATAGCAGAAGGATGTGATGGATAAATGCTCTTTAGTTTACAGCAGGCAGTAAGCAGAACAGGGAAAAAATGCCTGCCAAGAAATGGGCCAGGGAGCATTTCTAGTGCCCAAAGTTCCTCCATGACCTATCCAGAAACATCCAGAAGTGGGATCCACCCATCCCCTGGATAGATTCCCAAAGCCAATCAATTTGATGATCCACTCTAACTACTACGGTGGTGTAAATATGAATTGTTCACCAATGACTCATGAATTGATGGTGCTAACCTCTTCAATAGTTTTATCCACTGATGAATCCCTTGCTGATGGACTTTTGAAAATGATTGGATCAAGACGGCACTGATTTTGTCACATTTTTGCAATGAAGAAATCATAATTTGATGGCATTATTGGGAGATATTTGAAACTTAGGAGATGGGCCTGGTTGAAGGGAATTCCTTATGGAGGTGAGATCTTGGGAATTATACCTTGTCCCTGAACCTTTCGTCTCTGGTTAGTTTTCTTCTACATCTGCTTCCTAGCTGCAGTAAAGTGAGCAGCTTTGCTTCACCATGCTATTCTGCTGTGATGCTCTGCCTCACCACAAGTAGAACCAGTCAACTTCTCCAATTGTGTGTTTAAATAAACTTTTCCTCCTTTAACTTGTTTTTTGAAGGTACATGGCCACAGCAAGAAAAATTTGACTAATATATCCACCATTGAAAGAAGCAAAATTATTAAGTCTAATTTGGAATTTATAGTGTGATTTGATTTATATTGGCAACTATATACCCCAGACTGTTGATTTTTAGGATAGCAACCATGTCTAACTTTACTTGTTTTATCCCTAAATATTTGCATTTCGACTCATCAATAATTGATATTTGGTTAGTGTTTAGAAAATAAAGAATCAATTAACTGCCTTTGGGAAATATGATCCACTTTTGTGGCTTTATTCATTAGACCCATGTATTCTTAGCTGCTTGAATTCCCTCTTTCCAAATAGCCAAACATAAAGAGAAATAGTAGAGAAGATGATGATGGTTTTAAAACTGTAGGCTTGCATCCATTCCTTAGCCCATTGTAGGCAATGGTCTACAGTCTAGCTGATCAGACTCTCTGTTATGTGGATAGCAAGTAGAAGAATTAGAAGTGGCAGAGGAGACAGAAAGACATGCAGTGCAACAGTGCACATTCTCACTATTTGCTGAGTTAGCATGTGAGAATTACTTTAGACCAAAGAACACAACTCAAGATATACAAACTTGAGAACCCATAATTATATAGCAACCACAGTATTGCTTACTGGGTAAAGGGAATCAAGCAGAAACTGCAGAACTGAGATAAAAGAAGCTGAATCCTTTTTCAGGTGAACCTCAGGGTTTTTCACAAATGAGACAACCAACAACTCATGCTGGCTCGTGGCATCAAACAGTTTTTTGGATGTCTGACATTCTCATAGGTTGCCGATGGTCAGGTCAGTGTTAAATGCCATGATCTGTGCATCCAGCAGGGTCCTGAGAGGGGGCGATGGGAGATTAAGGAAAAACAAGACAAATAGAGAAAAGCTGGGACCAGGTGGGACCTGACCTCTCTGATGGAGAGGCAGTGATTAACCCAGCATGGTTTGTGTCTTTATTTATACACAGTAAAAAGGGGGGAAGTGTGCCACAGGGCCAAAAATGCAAGGTCTCAGTGTTTTGCTGAGAACACTGAAAGGAAAACATTCTCTGAGCTATGTGTGCTGTAGTTAACAGGGAGGAACACCAAGGTTAGACACCTGCTGGACTGGCTTTGCTTCAGTCCCAACAACTTGTTTGCATGGCTTGCCTCTGGTGCTCCATGTTCTCAGGGCTGGCCTTGCTCTAGCCCCCAGTGTGTGGTCTATCTCCAGCTCAGCTACAGCTCAGCTGTTCTCCACTGTTAAGCAACAGTGATTAACACAAAGGATGAAAAGTAATCCTGTAACCCTAGAGAGGAGGGTCTTGAAGGGGGAGAGCATATGAAGATCAGAATGATACCATGATCATTCCAGCTATTTCACAGCAGTTGTAGGTCACTTACAATTGAAATTTCAAACTGAACTAACATTTAAATAACTGTAAGAATTTAAAATACTCTAGACAATTCCCAAGGTGATGTGGATGAGCAAAAAGAGATCCAGCAATCGTAGCTGAAAAATCAGTGACTTGAAATATATTTTAGCATATTATTTTTAGCTGAAGCTTTTCTATAAACCAGTTCTATCATCAGGCACTTTTACTTTAAACCTTAATGTTATACGTGTATTCTTATTTGATTTTCACAACCAAACCATCTTACTAAGTGAGTCATAGGATAAAAATAAGGTTAAGATTCCAGGTCATTGAGTCAGTTATTTGGGCTAAAATTTTATAGCAATGAAAGATGCTAAAATATTCCAGAGACAATGTATTCTTACCAGAGACTATTTTTATAGTTTTTGGGATGTGTTTGTGATGTGATAAACCTGTTAGCAAAAATACAATATTATTTTTATTTCTGCAATCCACAATCAAAATTTTTTATTTAATCACATTTATGTTAGTGGCAGGAAATATTTGCCTCAAAATATCGTATGTAGAAAATGTCTAGTATACAAATCTCAATGATATCAGGGCAAATTAAATTTATAAGACAAATAACTTTGCTTTAAATTGTTTAGGGTCAGGTAAAACTAGGAAGAAGCTGTTCTGACAAAAATAAGGTATCACTTAATGAAGAAATAAGATATATTTGTTTTCGATGCTTGTGGTGGTTAATTTTGATAGTCAACTTGGCTGGGTTAAGAGCTTCCTGAGTGTTTCCTGAGATGATTGGCACATAGGCCAGCAAACTGAGAGGAGAAGGCCAACCTTGATCGTGGGTGGCAGTGTTCAATAGGCTTTGAGCCCAGAGAGAAGGAAAAGGTGAGTGGGAAGTAGGCCTGCCTTGGCATCGCCATCTACCTTTAGTGCTTCTTTTGCTGCTGCCATCACCTGTGGGCATCAGACTCCAGCTTATTCAGCCTCACACCAGCTGCTCCCAGGGAGTTTCAAGATCTTCAGTTTTATACTGGTACAACATGACTGACCCCTCCTTTTTAGGCTTGGAGTTTCTAGGACTCAACAGGTACTGGGTTCTCTGGGTCTTTAGCATGCAGACAGCCACTATGGAATGTCTATGCCACCTATGATCATCTAGGCTAATCTAATATATAAATTATAATATCCATATATACATACACATGGATAAACATATAAATCCCCTATCTGTGTATGTCTCTCTATGAAATCTATATCTCTGTATGTATACATATAGATAATACAGTTGATATGGATTATATGGATGACACAAGTGACATAGATATGGATATGGATATAGATGTAGATATAGATACAAATATAGAAGGGGATGTGGATATATACATATAGATATACACATGCATGTACATATAGGTAGATGTAGATTTTGCTTCTCAAGAGGACACTAATTAGCTGTTTTTCTAACCCCCCAAATTCTCAGAATGTCAATATGATTGTTAAATTGAAATAGACTAATAAAGAATTGTTTTGTAATATTTATAGCTCCATTTGTTATTTTACTGTGGAGAACATATAATTTGAGATTGCTTTCTCTACTATTACAAATTGAATTAATTGTTTTCTTCTTTATAAAAGATCCAGAAGTGGAAATCCAGAAATCTGATGTTGGAGTTTGTCAAAAAAGCTATATTGTTGAAAAAATGTATCAGTTTAAAAAAAAATATGAAGAAGCTGATGGAATTCCATGAGTAAAATCATGAATGTTCAAGATGGATGCTGTTTGGGAAAAAAGAGTTGTTTTTTTCTCTCTTCACATTCTCTTCATTTTGTGTAGAAATAGTTGTTCTAATGTGCAAAAGCAATGAAAAGTAGAATGAGCTATTTGGTAACCTTCTAAATGCAAATTGATCAGATCTCAAAATTAAACCATAAATTTTGCCCAGGCAGACCAGAGGCTGCAGTAAAGTTAGAGCCACATATAGAGAATTAACTGGGTCCTAAGCAAAGACAATAACTTATTCATAAAGTATTTCTTATTTTTGTTGTCTCTGATTCCATAACTCTAGTTTAGAAGCCATTTCTAGCTATCATCTTAGGACCTGTACTTTCTCCACTACAGCACTTGTCAAATTATAATTTTCAGTTCTTTTCAAAAAATTTTTTACTATATTTTAAGTTCCATATGGAGACAGACTGTGTTCATCTTGTTCAATATTGCATTTCCAGAAAAGAGCACAGATTTTGGCACAAGCTAAGTTCTTATTTACACATAGAGTTGAATGAAAAAAAGAAAAGGGAAGTGCCCTAAGAGAATAATGGAATATGATAAATGAAAATTAAATATGCTTTTTCAGGAATAGTTTTTAAATCCTTCTCTTTTGTAATCAAATCCTTTCCTCATTATAAACATGAGTAAATATAGAAATTAATTGGGAAACTAAATTAGGGTGAACACATTTGACAGAAGGAAGAGCTTGTACCATAATGATTTAAATAAAACCAGCAATAGATTTTGGCATGATTATAGACTTCAGAACAGATGCACATATTTGAACTCTGAGTTTCTCATATTTTTCTTATTTAATTAATGTAGTTAAATCATCATGCTTTTTCTAGTGAATATTCAATTCCATGCCCTAAATATTGTTAATATTTTTGAAGCAAAATATTGAAGTTGAAATTTGAAAAGTCTTCAACCTTTAAAAAGTCAATAGTTTATTAAATTGTAGATATTCTGAAATTGACATAACTCGAACTTTAAAAAGTCAAATGTAAATAAAACAAACTAGAAAACCAACAATGAGGAAAAATAAGTTATTGTTACCCAAAAGATTTCTTAACATGTAACATTTCTTTTTTTTTTTTTTTTTTGTGGGTACCGGGGGATAGACCTCAGGACCTCACGTGCCAGCAGGCGCCCGTGCCGCTGAGTGATATCACTGGCCCCTTTTTTTGTATGTGGGTTCTGGGAGTCGAACTCGGGCCCTCGCGCTTGCAAGGCAGGCGCTTATGCCACTGAGCCATCTCACCGGCCCAACATGTAACATTTCTTGACAAAAGTAAAATACCAGATACTTCTAAAATAGCAGTGATAGAATAACAACTTTGACTTTATATTAAAATTGAGGAAGTAAAGCATTTTAATTCAGTTTTTGTTTTCTAATGACCCCATAAAAAACAAACAAAAATAATGATGAGGAAGAAATATGGTCTTTAAAGAAACAAAGAAATTTCTATAAGTTTGGCTCCTAAGTAGTGAAGAATTTGTGTCAAATACATGGAATTGGTGCCAAAATAAGAAAAGGATATTTTAGAAGCAGCAGATTTCTCTTCAGATCTTCAGAGAAGTTCCATTTGTGTGTGATATCTCTGAAGGTTTCCCACACATCCTTTCTCCATCCTCTCTACAAATATGCCCTAATGTGAGCATGTGTTGACTTGGAACTTTCTGTTAACTCATGCAGTATCACTTCCTCTCTGCCTTTCAAAATACAAGCATTTTAGTCCACTGTAGCTAATTGTATTTGGGTATTTGAGTGTAAATATCATTATACAACATGGCTTCAAAATGCAAACAAATATTTCAGCTGATGTTGAAAGAAACAGAAATTTATTTCAACGCTGGAAGTAAAACTTGCTGTATTAGATTTATTGAGAAATGTTTTATCAGGCTGGAAATGAAATATTCCAAATAGATTTTTCCAGACTGATTATCCTATTCCAGATTTTATCATCTGAAATCACAAAGGATGAGGCTCTGCTGTAGATAAACTCTTTCTTAATATAATCAAAAGTGTGAGAATCTAAACTGTATAAATTTATAGTTTGGAATGGGTAAGAACAGTAGGTTTCGAGGAATTTTTCCTTAGTTTCATAAAACACATTTATAAATATTTTTGAAATGGGTAATTTCCTAAGGACATTGAAATGATCAAATCAATAGAGGTGGAAATTCAAAAAAATCAATAGGGTATAACTATAGAAGAATTTTTTCAGACACTTAAACATGTGAAAAATAATGGATAGCTCCAGATGGATCAACAGATGATCTCTTTTACAACTCCAAGGGAAAATGAAAATGAATTTAAACTCTTTCAAGCCAGAGAACAAGAACTCTTCCAAAATACTTTGCATAAAACTAAAATAATCCTGCTACAAAACTTGACAAGTATCATACACACGTGACTACAGATTTGACTTACTATTTAATTACTATTGCAGAAATGTTAAATAAAGCAATTTTTAAAACCTCTTATATACTAAAATTTTTATAAATTGACTATAAGAACTTTATACCAGAAATGCAAGGATGGTTCACTATAAGAACATTTATAAATTCACCATATTCATATATCAAGATAGAAAAATACTTAAGTAAATCTCATTTGAAAAATAAATATGCTATTCTTTTCTGATAGTAACATAAGAACGTGAGAAAATTAGAATTTTCTACAACATGATTTTTAAAAAGCTAAAAAAAATCTTTAACTGAAAACAGAAAACAATCTGCTTAATGCTGATTTTTATCAAAGTGAGGCATGATCTAAGGTCTTATGTACTAAAACAATCCACAAATTTTGTTTCACCATTTAGAGGTTAAGCTCATTTTGTGTTTCTTACACTGACTCTGTAACTGTTTAACAGAAGGAGCACCAGTTCTAGTAGGAGACTTAAAAACAACTTTTATTTTGCACTTTTTGGGGAGCTTGAAAACTACTATGCAGGAAATATAACTACCCTGCTGGAGAGACCATATAAAGAGATCACATGGAGAGAGTTGGAAAACCGTTGAGGCTTCATGGAGCAGCCATCGCAGGAACCCAGTCCAACCTCCAAATGACTCCAGCCCCTACTCTTGCCATCTGACTACAGTCACAGTAGAAAACCTAAGCAAATGCAGCAGACACGCTCCCAGCTGTGCCAAGGCAAACCATCCATCTGTAAAACACACCAAAAACGGCATTTGTTTAAGCATCTGTGATTTGAAGTAGATTGTTAGAAAGTGAAACAGGTGGAAAAGAACTGGTCCTTGGAAATTGTTGCTGTAGCAAAAAACAAACACATGATTTATTGGCTTTGGGGCCTGGTAGTGAGTAGAAGCTGGAAGTTATCAGAAGCTGGAAAGAGACAATTTGTGCATAAGGGCAACAGAAAGTTGGGCATCAGGATCATCTATGGTCACGTAAAAATGTTTACATATATGCAGGTGTTCTTCATTTTTCATGGCTGTATTTGTGAATTTGTCTACTCAATAAAATGTCGTTGTAATACTAAAATCAATACTTGTAACAGCATCATTCACAGACTTTGCAGGTCTGTTATAATCTGGATGTGGACTAACATAATTATCTCAGGTAAGAATAAATGTCTCACTCATAGACATGGATAAGATGAGTTCCAGAAAGAATATTTGTAGCGTTGATTTATGTATCTGGGTTGGTAAAGAAGAAAATAGTATTTAGCAGAATTCTGAGAAAATATTCCCAACTCAGGTGTTGTTCTTTGGAAAATAAAATTATTTCTTATTTGCAGTTCTCCAGGCATCAAAAGACTATCAAAGAAATACCTTCAAGATAAAGGTCAAACCTATGACATGAAAAAAAAGAAGTATCAATTTGGATATGAAGATTAAAGGCATAAGATTCTTTGTTAGCACCCCAGAATGACTTAAAATGCTGTTTATCCATCTCACTGTACTAAACAACAGGGCTCCTAAGAAACTTTAATGGTGTAGGTGTTATTCCATTGTACTTCGAGTCTCAGACCAGTGTAGAAAGAACCTGATTGGAAAAGAGAAGTGAGTGTGATTTTTGCTTACTGGAGTAGATTTTCCTAATATGCAAGAAACTTGCATAATCTTTAAAGAAAATGTACTAGCAGGCTGTGGAAGGAAAAGAAACTTTTGTAAACCCCAAATCTCAGGTGGGAATCACACCAAAAAACTGAGTTACTCAACTGTATATATGTTTCATTTCTTGTAGAAAAAGTGTAAACTCACAGGATGAAGCCAAGAGCCCACAGAGTAGAACCGTAAGCCATAAGAACCACCTGCAGGGAATGACACCAATCTCTATTTAAGAAATCGACCACTTGTGCCTGCCTCGATTTCAGAATCACCACATACCAGTGACTACTACTGTATGAGTTTTGTTTTAATACCCCTCTCCTTTTCACAGTAGTGGGGCAATGGACTCAAGAGCATTGCCCTTAGCTATATCCCCAGCCCTTTTTTTATTTTTATTTTTAGTCAGGGTCTCACTAAGTTGTTAAATTGTCCAGTCTGAGCTTGAACTTGTGAATCTTCTGCTTTTACTTCCCAGAATGGTGGGGTCAAACCTCATCTTTTAAATGGAAATGTATGTTTAGTTTCTTTGTCTTATCATGAGAATGCTCGCTGAAAATATGGAAAAGACATCTTGAATCTTAATTCTAGGGATTTCAGCTCAAAAGTAACTACACCTAAGGTTTGAGTTACATTCAAATTTGTTTCAGATAGTGACTTCTTTTTTTTTTTTTTTTTGTGGGTACCGGGGGGACGACCTCAGGACCTCGCGCACCAACAGGCACTCTTGCTGCTGAGCGATATCACCGGCCCCTTTTCGTATGTGGGTTCCGGGAGTCGAACTCGGGCCTTCGCGCTTGCAAGGCAGGCTCTTACGCCGCTGAGCCATCTCACCGGCCCTCAGATAGTGACTTCTTGAAGTTAGAATATGCAATGAAAATTTTCAGTGTTCTGGAAATGGGTTAAGTATATATTACTTAAGAGAGAATTACTGTATAAATAATTGTGGGTACAAGGCAATGTATTAGTAGCTTTTCATAGCTATAATGGAATAGGGAAGTTAACTTTTCAAAGTAAAGAGGTATATTTAGTTCACAGTTCTGGAATTTAAGGGTATGCCATCTAACCTGTTTAGTTCTGTTGAAGACATTTTTGATTACCACACCTCGTAGCAAATGGCAATGACTGGAAAATGTGGGAATGAAGGATCACAGCTCAAATAGGAAGCCAGAGAAAGCTGAGTGGGAGCAGTCTCAGCCTTTTATAACAATCCTTTTTTGAGAACTAACTAGGTCTCACAGGAAACCTAAATCCTTCTTGAGTGCATGGCCCCAGTAGACCCAAGGACCTCTCACTAGGCCTAACCTTGTAAAGGTCCATTTCCTTCCAGTTCTACCACTCTGAAGACCAAGCTTCCAACTCATGAACCTTTGGGAGAGACATCCAACTCATATCCACACAATAGCAAGCAGATTTTGAGAAATTAAAATTGCTTCAAACTGTGTGTTTGTCCAGTGGCTACTTAACCAATAGAAGGAGACAGAAGTAATTCTCAGCCAGGTCCAGACTTAAGACTTAAAATCTCGGCCACTTTCATGGGTGCACTTTTGTAGAGCTTTCAGTTGCCATGTAAGAAGTCTTATACACTAGAAGAAAGAATACATTGAGAGAATAAGAATGGTGGAAAGGCCCTGACCATACGTGGAGACAAGTGCAGCTCTTGGGTCCACATGAGGTCTCCAGGTGACTCTGGCTCAAGCTGCAATTTAAGGACAACTGCATGAGCAACCCTAAGTAAGAGCAATAGAGGGATTTCAAAGTTACGGTCAACTCAAGGAACCATGAGTGAAAAGAAGTTATGGCTATGTAAAAATAGGGTTTAGTATATAGCAATAAATAACTGGAAATAACTATCATCATTATTATTTAATATGGCTTGAAAATTTTCTCCAACACAAATTATCAAGAGAAACATGTAGTAAATATAGAAGTGGAAAGGAAAAAATAAAATTATTACTCTTATTTAATATGATTGTATGAGTGGGAAATTTAGGAGAGAGACTTTTATTGTTAGATGTTCTCAAAATCAGTATACAGAATTTATTAGCATTTCTATTTTAAAGTAATCATTGAGAAATGCAATAGAACAATGTCATTCATTAAAATAATCAAGTGATAAAGGATTTAGAAATAAGTTTAACAAAATATTCAAAATGTTAATAAAGAAATTAGGATTGTTTTAGGATATAAAAAAGATAATATAATTCATATATACCTTGATTTTCAATGAAAATACTCAATATTTTTAGTTTCAATTTTATATAGTAATAAATAGAGAACCACATTTTCTCAAATGTCATAAAAGTATAATATATTTATCTGGAAAAACAGTTATGAAAATATGTCAAATGTATACTATATTAAATAATATTTATGAAGAATGAATAGAACAAAACCATTTAAAATCACAACATAAAACTGGAGTGTCAAGTTTTTCTCATTTTGTTCAATAGAAGGAAAAAGAAGAACTTAAACTTTGTTCCTTTTATAGTGAAAAGTAGAAAAAAATGAGCTAAATCAAAAATATAATTTGAATTGTCAAGAGAAATTGTAGGTATTTTAAATTTTGATTGTGAATAAAATTTAATTTTACTTGAAATAAACGCCATGCTTCATACAAAATTTATATTTCCTAGAAGATGTTTTCACTTGACTAAGAGTTTTCTAATGGTTTTCCCATATGTTGCAAGGTGTACATAGAAACTATGTGACTTCTGGATTTTAACATGCATTTCAATGAATAATAGTCCTCCATCCATATGCATTTAGTTTTCTCCAAACTCAAGTAAGAGAAATTAGACAAACTGTAAATTTATATGACATGAAAACTCATTTAAAACTATGCATATGCCAAATTAAGCTACTTTAATCTCTGTATCATTACTTAGTACTTATTGGCGTCATAGGACATAATATGAGTGATTCACAAAATGAATCAAAGATCTGAGTGTTAAAACAGAAACAATCTCCTGCAAGATAAAATAGGTACAATTCTTGAAGACATCAATGTAGGCAAGGACTTTCTGAACAGAACACCAGGGACTCAAGAATTAATACCGAGAGTCAACATATGGGATCATATCAAATTTAAAAAACTTCTGCACAGCAAGGGAAGTTAACCAACAAAGTGAAGAGACAACCTAAATAATGGAAAACTATTTTTGCCACAGAGGACTAACATCAACAATATATAAAGAACTCAAATAAATTAAGACTCCCCAAAATAAAAGATCCAATCAAAAAATGAGTAACCAAAATGAATAGACACTTCTCAGAAGTACAAATGGTCAATAAATACATGAAAAAATGTTCAACACCGTTGGACAAAGAGAAATGCAAGTTAAGACTATACTGAGATGCCATCTTATCCGAGAGAATGGCTATCATCAAAAACTCCAATAACAATGCTGGAGAGAATGTGAGGAAAAAAGAAGTTTTCACAGTGTTGGTGGGAATGTAAACTAGTACAATCACTATGGAAATCAGTATGAAGATTTTTCAAAAAATTAAAAGTAGAAATTTCATTGAACAAACCATCCCCTTTCTAGGTATTTTCCTAAAAGATTTAAAATCACGTTACACAGACACATGCATATCTGTGTTTACAGTAGCACAATGTATAATATAGATCTTGGAAACAGTGTATGTTCATCAACAGATAAATAAATAAGGAAAATATGGTGTTTATATACAATGGAGTACTCTACTGCCCCAAAGAAAGATAAACTTGAGACTTTCATAGGTAAATAGATGCAACTCGAGAACAATGTTAAGTGAAATAAGTCAGACACACAAGGTTAAATATCACATGGTTTCTTTTATATGACAAGCTCAAAGGATATATAAAGATACAAATAAAGAGTGAAATAGAAGAGAAATAGACAGGAAGTACGGAAAAGTTCAAATACTTCCCTGAATTACATATTTTGTTGTTTCCAAAATATTTTAACATATATGCTAATTTGTTTCATTTGTACTACTAGTTTATCTTAGATAATTGAAAAGAAAATTTTGTGCTTTTTTTTTCTTTTTTGAGAGAATCTTTTTTGGTATATGTCTTATACTTTGAGTTATGATATATAGCATATTAACTATTGTTATTCTCTTATTATTTTGTTATGAAATTAGGTTTTATTTTTTCATAAAATAAAAAGATAAGTAAATAAAAATGGGATCAAAGTTTATAATAAAATATCTGAGTCATTGTAACTAAGTTATAATGTTAAAATATCATTTACTAAATATAAATTTAAATACCAATGGGGAAAAATTTGAGCAATTCACATGGGGAAATCTTTAATTAGATAAAGCTCAGGACTATAAACAAACACCATTTGCCAAGAGGAGCATTACTTTCTAAAAGGTTCTTTGGCAGCCTTTGGGATGCAAGATTCTGTTAAGGTATTAATTTTTTTCAGGTTTTATTTTTTATTAGTACATGTTTCCAGTACATAATGATTACATTCCTTATGGGGTGTTGGTACATGAGTATGGTACATCTTAGTTCTTTTTTTCCAACTCTTTTTTCTCCCCCTCCCTTCTCCCTTCATATATGAGAAAGATGCATCTCCCTATTTCTCATTTTCTTTCTTTTTTTTTTTTTTTTGTGTGTACCAGGGTCGACCTCAGGACCTCGTGCACCAGCAGGAGCCCGTGCTGCTGAGCAATATCACTGGCCCTTTTTTTGTATGTGGGTTCTGGGAGTCGAACTCAGGCCCTTGCGCTTGCCAGGCAGGCGCGTACACCACTGAGCCATCTCACTGGCCCTATTTCTCATTTTCTATGCTTTATTTTGCTCTTTATTTTGAGGAGGGTTAAGCTTATGTGTTCGATTTACTGATAAATTTAAACAAAAAATTATCATATAAAAAGTTTTCAAGAGAAAAATTACATGTACTAATCTGAAAAAATACTCAGGACTTTTCATTAATTGAATGACAGAGAGTTATTGTGATAGTTAATTGTGATGTCAATTTGAATGGATTAAGAAATCCTTAGTGAATTAGTGGATCGCAGTTCTGCTTGTGTCTGTGGATGAATGACATGTAGAACGGAAGCTGAGGAGGGAAAACCCATTTAGGATGTGGGTGGCACCAACCAATAGGTTAATAGAATGAAAAGAGAAAGAAGGAAGTCTTTCCTTTTGCTTCTTTGGAGGAGCTTTGGGCTTAGCCCATTGCCTTGGTTGGCCTTTCCTCTCCAGCTCCTTCAGCTTTCAGTGCAGATCCCTTAGCCTTCCAATACGGATTGTTCAGCATTCTGACAGGGACTCGCACCTGAGTTTGCAGTGAGTTCCAGGCCTTTGACCTCTGACTGGATCTTTCCTCACTACAGCACAGATGGCCATTTTGCCTTCTTCAACCCCTGATTCCACTGCTAAATCCTTTATTTATCATACATAACATATCATAATATATATGTATCATATATATAACATATATTAACTTTGTTCCTATAATAAACCTTAATAGTTATTTAAGTTAACCAGATATGTTAAATAAATCACTGCCTTATGTAGTTATATACAAAACATGCTAAATAATACATTTAAAAATCACCCTAAAAATAGTCTACCATAATTAGAGACAAATATACCAATACAGCCATGTCATGGTATGTGACTGCTTGGAATGTCCTTCAATTTGGTACTCACCAAGCTGAACTTGTTGGTGTCAATTGCCTCATGATTTGCTGTCCTTTCCATCTAAAATAATTTGTTTGGTTCTCATTGCTTTTATTCCTTTTTTTTTTTTTTTTTTTTTTTGAGTGCTTGCTAGGCAAGCACTCTACCTCTGAGCTACATCCCCAGCCCTGTTTTTATTCCTACTGGAAACAATTAAAAAGTACTGAGGTACCATTGTTGTGACATTTACACTTGGAAGTCAGTTTAAAATGCCCATTGGATTAAACAATAAAAAAAGAAATGATTTTTCTCCAAGTGGAAGTTTACTTTGGCTATGATTTGAAACACACTAGATTTTAATATCTCCTTCATAGACCATAATGAATTTTCTTTGGGTTTAAAAGTTTTAGGCCATTTTCACCTAATCCAGTTCTTATTTTCAAGTACTCTTGCTTATTCATTAACTGAATTATGATTAATGGAGTAATAAAGAAGAATAATGAAGCAATCATATATCAGCAAGAGAAATAAGATTTCTAAAGTAAAATGTATTTTTAATTCTTTTACATATTACTGAGTCAGCTGAGTTGGCTAGGTATCCAGCTCCAATTTTTTTATTTCCACTTGGACAATAAAATAGTGTCATAATGAAGATCTGGATTGATAATTTGATCTATGCCATATAAGAATACTTCTTAAATAATATATCATGACAGACTAAATACATCCACAGAAAGACCCAATTTTAATTGAATTGGAACTATTTTCAAAGTTAAAAACTAGAGGGAAAAGCTTGCTATTGTATTAAAAGAGAAAACCTCTTCTTCAAAAGATATTTTTGAAACTAAAGTCTTATATCACTATGCTGTCCATATTTTTATGGGATACTCATGCATGTATAATATGTAACTATATCTATATTATGCAATGAAATTGCTCACAGGAAAGCTTAAAATGAAACAAACACATGGAAAACTTTATTAGAAAAATAGATGAGTGACTTATTTTATTAAAATCCTCTTAGTGAATAGTAGTATCAGCTGCATTTTTTTAAAGATTGTGGAAACTGCTGCTAATAATTATGTTGCATCCTGGTGGGCAAGTTAATCCTTTTAAAGTGCTTTTGGAGACCTGCTACACACAGGCCAGTTGTAAAAAATCTTTACTCATTTAACGTTCTTTCTTTGCTCAATAATTTTAAAAAATCATGTGGATTTTTCTCTCCGTAAATGTAACTGAACTTGTCATAACACTTTATGCATAATAATCTTCAGAAATGCCAGCCATCCCTAAAACTGAAAAGAATGGTGATGCTACCTTTAGTAATATTTCTGTTTGAAAAAATATAGCTAATTTTTTTTTTTTTTGTCTTTTTGAGACAGGGTTTCACTATGCAGTTCAGGAAGCTGGCCTTGAACTCAGTATGTAGTCCAGGCTGGCCTCGAATTTGCAGTGATTCTCCTGCCTGAGCCTCCCAAGTGCTGGGATTATAGGCGTGCACTACTACGCCCAGCCAATATAGATAGTTTTACATATTTTATTCTATAACAAACTATAATTGGATATAAGCTCGCTTTTGCCAAAACATTCCTAACTTCTGAAAATCTGCAGCAAATAGTCATAACATCTATGTGTCTAAATTAGTACAACTAAGATTATCTCACAGCATAACTTCATGAAAAATGTGTGAATGTGATTAGGTTTAAAGCACAACAGCCACTAATAGAAATTTTTACAACTCCAAGAACATGTTTGTATGGATGCACACCTCTCATCAGCTGTCAAAATTTTGTGTTATAAACTGGGCCAGGAAAACATGCTATGACTGTTGATATAATTACATATTTAGATATAATGTAGAACTAAATGCTCTTGACATTGGCACAAAGGTAAATGCTAATGGTAATAATAAATTCATAGATTAATGTTGCTTTGAAACTTATGGCTTAGCAAGCATTTACTTCTGCAAATAAGAACCAGCTAAATAAATTAACAAATACCTTCATTTCTTCAAATTTTTCAGGCAAGGTTCAGATTAATTATTTCTGGATGGTTGGCAATTTCAGATTAATTATTTCTGGATGGTTGGCAAATTTCTGAGCTGAATATCTTTCTTCATATTATCATGTAATAAAATAAAAGAAACCAATTTCACGTAAAGAAGAACGTGTGAATTTTTATTAGAGTATAATTGTTGGCTGATACAGAATTTGATGAGATGAGCTGTGTAAATTTATTCATCAAATTAGCTCGGCCATGGTGTCTGATTGTGGCCAAACATTATTCTGGGTGTTTATATGAGGGTGTTTTCAGGTAAGATTAACACTTGAATCAGTGGATTTTGATGCTGTGCATAATGCAGGTGGACCTCACTCAACGGGTCGAGGGCTGAGACAGAACAATGAATACTCATCTCTGGGCAAAAGGAGCTTTAACAGTAGCTGGATTTTGGAGTTGAATTACAACATCAGCCTTTCCCAGGGGTCTAGCCTGGAGGTCTATCTTGATCTTCAACTTTCTGGTCACAAAAATCAAGTGAGCCAATTCCTTATTAAATCTCTTTCTATATAAACACTCTGTTGGTTTTGTTTCTCTGGACCATCACCACTAGGAGATGCTTTCTGGTAACTGGCAATCCTTCCTGGTCCTGGAGGCTATTTGGATCCTGGATGATCTAAAGCATTTGATCTGTAAGAAGGAAGCTGAAGAGTACCTTCCTCTCTGGAGACTTCCTTAGAGAAACTGCTTAACCTTAAATTATGGTTGATTTGTTCTTCACATTATTGCTATCATGGTGGTTTCAGGTAGAATTTTATATTTGTGAGTGTACAAAGCTAGAGATCTTCATTTCCTTTTAATTTGTTGCTAACTTTTGGCCTTATCCATTATTAATTCACTATAGCTGGCATTTCTTTTAGCTGCTTCCCTTCTTTGCCTCCTTAGTTTTGTAGACAAATTCAGATTCCTTTGGGAATCAGATAGGTAATGTAGATGAGGGAAGATGCTTCAGGAACTGTATGTTAAGCAGAAAAAATATGCTTTCTCCCTTTTCTTGAAATATGTGACCTTCTACTATTTTGTTTTTCCCTTTTGATAGAGGTATAAGTACAGATAATATTTCTCTCTTTTAAAAGAAATAATGTAAATATGATGATGAAAGGTCTTTGAAAACAAGACAGATGATAGGGAGTGGTGGAACTAAAAGTTATGTGCCATTTGAGTAATAGTGCCACTTAAAAGTATTTTAATAATTAACTTACCAAGATATTTTATTGCATTCAAAATACATTCAGAGATGTTTGATTATATTTATAAAGGGATCATTGGAGAATAATGTAAAATATTAAATATCTTAGTAAGATGTCATTTGGGCCCCACTTCTTCCATCATTTCCCTTCCTCTCCTTGCCCTTGTCCTGTTCTGTCCTCTCCTCTCCAGCTCTCCCTCCCCTCTCCACTCTTTTCCATTCTTATTTTTCTCATAGCTCTTCATTCATTATTATCCTGTCAGCATTGTCAATCATGTGTCTCCATCTCTTATGGTACTTGATAAGATCAAAATCAGATTTGCATTCTACCATATGCAATGTATTTTCATAGAAATTTTTAAATTCTTTTTAAATTTTCTTAATCTCATCATTTTATTTTAGAGAATATATATATATATATATATATATGAATATCTCTATCTATCTACCTATATATATATTTATCTTTAGGATGTTGTCAATCTTTGTGGAATTTGGGTTACAAATTCAAGGGAGGGGACATCCATATATTCAAAATAGCAGTGTAAGCAAATGAGAAAAGGAAGACTTGCATGTGAAGCAGAGTATTACATTATCCAAACATAGTCAAATAGAAACTGTCTTAAAATATTATAACTCCACAGCAAACAACAAACAACATCCCTGAGATGAATTCAAATTGTGAAAGTATGCGCTGCTTTTCTCACAGTGTGTGACAAGTACACACACAACAATAAATATATATAAATAGATAAGTAGATAAATAATTCTATGACTTTAAACTTCTATTTGTTTAATCTAAAGTTTTTTTTTTTACTGCAGTTTCTACCACTCTAATTAAAAGTAGGATATTTATAAACCATGAGTTAAATAACTTAATTCCTATCACTATCTCTAGTATCAGTTTAATCTAATCCCATCTTTAAATTGATGCCATTTTAATTCTGTTCCTTTTTGAAATTTTTGAAGTTTTTGAAACTTTTTCAAGTTTTTCCCTCACAGATTTGTTTCATTAGTTGTCATCTGTGATATCATTTATTATGTTTTCCTTGCTTCCTCTATTTTAAATTTCATATTCAAACTTACTGAATCCTTCCTGTTTTCTGTTTGAAATATTTCCATATTCAAGGTTACTCTTTGTTTTCTGGACTATTACAATAGCATCCTAACTGGATCTCTGCTGTCTAGTTTGTTTTTACAACTTATTTTCTAGTAATACTTAGAATAGTTGTTTTATAAAATATTTATTTTGAAAAGTTAAAATATTTATTGCATTTAATGCTAAATAATTAAAAGGTCTATAGTGATATTTGATCTCTCATTGATATACTTCCTACTCTCCTCTCATAGGTTTCATTCGTCATAGATCTTATTATTCTTCAAAACTTAATTTTTAAATTTGTTGACAAACATAAATGTAGATGTAGATGTAGATGTAGATGTGGATTTTAATTTTCATTTTATAAAACACCACACTACTTAGTAATGAGTCTATACTTACGAGAAATTTTATCTATTCCTTCACACAACACACCTTCCTTCTTTTACGGCTACCTTAAAGTAACTTATGTATCCTCTCCATTATTGATGTATATTTATTATGTTATCACATCTTGCATTGCACATTCTGTTCTAATCCTACAGTATGCATAGCATTGAGATAGACCGATTCTGTTTCAAAGGATATTTTCATCTAAAACTCTTGTGGATATGGTCTAATTGGCTTCTATGGTAGTTATACAAATTTGCCTTTAGTAATGGATGAGGGTGCCTATTTCCCCACACACTCAGCAACAATGTGTGTTACCAGTTTTTACACAGTCATGTGATGCCTCATAGTACTTTGTAGGTGGTAATCAGTACTCAGTATAGTAATGTGATGCCTCATAGTGTTGTGTTGGTGGTAATCAGTACTCAATTTTTTTTTTTTTTTTTTTTTGGTACTGGGAATTGAACTCACAACCTCACTCTTGCCAGGTAGGCACTGTGCCACTGAGCTATATCCCCAGCCCTCAGCAGTGGTTTTTGTACCAAATTGATAGGCATGCTGTTAAAATTTGCTTCACATAGGACAGGCCTGTATTTATACAGGATGTGAAGATAATACCACAATGTGTGGCTTAATGGGGAGGAAGTTTTTTTTTTTTTTTTGTGGGTACCAGGGGGTCGACCTCAGGACCTCATGAACCAACAGGTACCCGTGCCACTGAGCGATATCACCGGCCCCTTTTTTGTATGTGGGTTCCAGGAGTTGAACTCGGGCCCTTGCGCTTGCAAGGCAGGCGCTTATGCCGCTGAGCCATCTCACCGGCCCCTTTTTTTTCTTTTTAAATGTAGATGATGCTGATAGCACAATCCTAAATTGGTGCAGGTGTCTTTTTTTATTATATGAATTTGAAGAAAAGAAAACTAAGTGTATCTTAAATCAATTTTATTCCAATATCAACAATAACAAAAAAAGATACAGACAGAAAGACCTTGATCAGCTTTGAGAAAACTGATTTAGCAAACAATAAAAATTACTATTTATAAATGTGTACGAAATTCCAAGAACTGAGTTAAGTTCTTTACAATTATTATCTTATGTTACTTTTACATTAACTATGTATGGTAGGCCATACTAGGATATCCATTTTGCAGATGCAGAAACTGACTTTCAGAGTGATTAAGTCATCTAGCTTGCCACAATATTCAAAGAATTTTTATATAATTTCCTTCCTATTTCAGGACAGCTGACATATTCAGACATTCATAAATCATTATTTAGTAATTATAGTTGGTGAGTTATGTTTTCTTCCTATGATACATGATATTTTATAAATTTTTATGGAATGTCAACCTGATTTGATAGCAAATGGGCTCCAAAGTTACCTGTTTTCCACTTTGTATATTTGAAGAGGAGTGGAGCTATCAAGTAAATCCAACTTCATTTACAGTACTTCAACAGGTAGGATAAATTGTGGGTTTTAAATTTCCTGTTTCATAAAAAAGAAAAATGATCTGGCAGGTGATGTAGATTTGTATTTCTTTTGTAAGTATGTGAGTTCACTGAGAGATAATTATATTTTCATCTGATACTTTTCAATATACCTATTCTTACCCTATGGCATGCTATGCTTTCCTGCTATTTATTTTGTGGTAATTTAATATAAAATGTTTCTATGTTTCAGACAAGAGAGCCTCCCAAAATTTCAGATTTCATATCCAGTACATTCACTTGCTCAATATGTAATTCAATCATTTTTAATGATCTCATGTTTTCTATTCAAACTATATAGTATTGGACCAAACAAAAATGGTTAGAATTCAAAATTTTTGATGTTTGAAAATATTAATAGACCCATTTATTTTGAAAAATATGTCCCTTCATAATAACTTTTCTTACATATATAGAAGGGTAGTAATAGAAAATACATGCATTTTTTTTGTTCTAGAAATAACTTTGAACTAATTGGCAAAATCTACCTGAATATTATAAATGATAGAATATCAAGGTCACATTAAGCATAGCTGACTGAAAATAAGAATACATTTAAAATACAGTTTAGAATATTGAGTTTTATAAATGGGTTTTTCAAGCTTTTAAGATTTTTCTATCCACTTAGGTTTGGTAGTATGGGGCACAACCCACTTTTTAAAAATGAGAAGTTTCCCTTCTCTTCATTTGTTCTTATAACTATGATTAATACATATTTTTTAGAAGGCATAGTTTCTAGTGTGTATCACACTCCTCCACCTCCCCCTTCCTTATTATGTTTATTTTAGGAAAATTAGGGTGGGAGAACCAATATTTTTGAGTGTCAAAACTCCTGCTATATGGATGAATCCTTCTCCAGAGGTGACTAACTTGGTTTTATTTGCTGCAAAGGGTGACAATACAAGATGAGATCAAAATATATGGTGAACGTTTAAATTTACAAATGAATTTACTACAGTGATAAGGAGATTGCCATTAACCACCTTCAGAATACTCTACCTCACTTTGAAAAAACTTATTTTATCATTCTTGCCATTTTCTGAAGCAGTCCTGGAATTCCTCTTTCATGTTTTTACGAGATTTGATAAAAAACATTTTGAATGCCATTGCCAAGTGGCATCCAGCTGAAAGGCAGGCTTATAAATACATGAGAGTGTGTTCTCATTCACCTTATTGACTGAATGTTGCACCATCTGGTACCTTGGGACTTCTGGCACTTCTCCAAAGTCAAAATGATCATAAAAGGTAAACATTTGCATCAGTTGAGGACATTTGAGGCAGCCACAACAGCATAACTAAAGACATGTAAGAGGCTTCTAGAATTTCTTTACAAAGTGGCAACAATGGTGGGATAAGTGTATTTGAAGGAAGGGGGAGTACTTTGAGGGGAATATTGACAATATGTCTTTTGCTGTAATAAATTTTTAAATTAAAAAACTGACCATAGTTTTTGATCAAACCTCATAGCTGGGTGTCGTGGCACATACCTGTAATCCCAGTTACATGCGAGGCTGAGGCTTGAGGATCAGTTGAGTCCATGAGTTTGAGACCAGCCAGGGAAGTATAGGGAGTCCCTAGGTTAAAAACAAAAGGCAGTCCTGACTGCTTTGCCCTTTGTTCTTAACATAATGTTAACTATTGTAAATAACGAGAAGCCACTGATATCTTGGTGAGTCCATGACAGGCTCTTTTGGATATGTATGACAATGCCAGCAAAATTTTTTTGTGAAACTGTATGTTAAATTTAAGAAGATTTGTGCAAATATATAGTCGCAACTGATAGAAGACCTTCAGATTCTGTAGACATTTAGAATAGTAAGACTGATTTGCTGTGGTATTCATAAACTCACTTATGGTCAATGAATCTGTTCTTATGGACATAATGATGTTTTTCAACAGAAGTCAAATCATCATTGTGTTCTCATTATACTTTCATCTGTACTTCCATGTATAATGATGCTGTCAACATTCTGGATTCCAGAGAAATCCACTTCCTATTTCTTCATAGAAAAGGAAGAACCTTCATATAAATTCAAGACACCTGGTTACCCTTTACATATTAATTTCTTTTTGGCTTAGCACATGCAGACACAGTGTGAATTAAAAAATGAAAATAAATACTGATATAACAGAAGTAATATAAAAAGAACCAAAGTAGGTAAATTACATTTTGAGTTTTACAAGGGAACTCTACATGCTTTTCAAATATGCATTAACATTTTCTACAAAACATAATTGCATTGGGGAATTTCTGGCTGAATATTTCTTTTTAAAAGTATATGCAGAAACAGTTTCCTTGGATGAGACTGCTTTGTGAGGTGGGCATTTATTTTTAAATCTACTTTATTTCTGAGAGCAGTTTTAGGTTCACAGTGAAATCGAGAAGATAGAGATTTCCAGCGTGTACACACTTTGTCCTCACATATGCATAGCTCCCCCATTGTCAGCATCCCCCACAGGAGTGGTACACTTTTTACAACTGATCAACCTGAAATGACATGTCATTACTGGGATGGCATTTTTGATGGCTAATAAAACAAAATATCTCACTTTTGCAAATGTTCCAAAAGCAAACAATCTTGTGAACACATTGCAATGCCTTCTTGAAACGGATTTGAGTATGGGCCCCTGAAATTTCAGTGTCATTAACTTCGTTGTACATCTTTTTCTATATGCTCTTGAAAGAACATCTTGATTCCCTTAGAGAAGCAGAATGTTTTTAAACTGACCTTATAGCCAATTAGGATATAATGATTTATGCACTTTTACATTTTAATTTCAACCAAGGGCCATCTTCTACTTCTACTCAAAGTTTACACCAATTTATGTACTCAGCAGCAGAGGGTAGCAGGACTGCTTTCCCTTTGTTTGCCAACCTGTACCAATAGCTTTAAATATTTAGCAAATTGTTAATTAAACAAATATTTCACTGCTTGTTTCTGTTTGTGTGTCTTTGATTTCTAGTGAGGTAATTTATTTTCTATATGTTTATTGAAGCTTAATTATTTTTAAGTGTTTATGTTTTATCACTTGCTTTCTATTAGTATATTCATTTTATCTTTTACTTCAATGATTCTTTCTTTCATATAATGTCTAAAATTCTTACCCTTCTTGAAATTAGATGATCATATACATTATTACAGTTTTATTGTTACTTTAATATATTCAATTAGATAGCTTACTTATACTCAGTGCATTATAAATAATTATTACTTATTTTATAGGTTTTCAATTTATATAGAAGGTGAATTTTTTTCCTAATCTTTCATGGGTACCTTATAAGGAAATAGAATTTGTTTGTATTGCTTAATGTTCAATTTATTTATTAAAAAACCCTATAGATAAGATAATTGAATTATTCTGTTTTAGATTAATATTTCTGAGTGGTAAAATTTAGAATCATGATATTATATATCCTTGTAAAGCTGAGTTTATATTAAATTTTTATTTAATTTCTGCAAACTTTTATTTGCATAATGTAATTCAAAGGCACGTTTTGTATAAAATGAATACTATTATGCACTATTTAAAATGTTTATATTCCAAAAAACTGAACCTGTTAATCTAATTTAATATTTTTATTTTGAAATATATGTATGAATACATTTTACTTGTTTTTACAAGATACTTATATAACTTTTATAAAGTTTGCATAACTAGGTTTTTGAAGTGTCTAGATGAGACATGATTGAAAACTACAGTGAATGTTTAAATTAAAAAAATTATTACAGTAAAAGACACATTGCCATTAATTTCCTTCAGATTATTCCCCTTTGCTTTGAATTCACTTAGTCTATCATTCTTGCCACTTTGAAGTGGTTCTGGAAGCCCATTTTTGTGTCTTTAGTTGCACTGTTATACCTGCCTCTATGTCTTGAATCCACTCGAAACGTGTACCTTTCATGGATCATTTTGACTCTGCAGAAGTTGCACGATGCCAGATATGGTGAAAAAAGTGAGGACACATGGTAATGTGTTCACAAGCCTCCTGCTCAGCTGGATGACACTTGGCAGATGCATTCACTGTAGTTTTGATCACATCTCATAAAACACGTGTAAAAAAGTTGCTTCAGAAGGTTACAAAAATGTTAGCATAACGGTGTTTGAAATAAGGAAAATTACAAGCAAGTATTTTAAGGCCTTTTGATGACACTGTGTCTCTTACTGTTTTTTTTTTTTTTTTTTTTTTTAAACATTCACCATATGTTTTGGCCACACCTGGTACAGAATTAGTTTTTATTTCAGTTTGAGAGTCTTTAACTTTTAATAAAGAGATAAATGCATTCCTTCTGTTGTATAGTCAGTCTTTTTCTGTAGCATTTGATACATTCTGGTTTATTATTTTCATTTTCTGTTTTTTTCCTTCAAATCACTTTTTACTTTAACTTTGATGAGTTTTACTTCCTTATTTTATTGGAAATATGTTTTATTTTATTGTAATTATGTATCATGTATGTATCTAGTAATCTAGACATCAGGCTAAACATTTTTTCTATTCTACTTAGAGTCTGATTTGGGAACATAAACTATGAGAATAATTTGATCAGAGAAAATTTAACACAAAGAATTATTGCCTTTTGAAAAGATCAGCTGCTACAAAGGGAGAGATGGACAGGACTTTGAAGACATTCCTCGGGGCCCTTGAAGCGTAACCAGGGAAGTGATTCACTTTCACAAGGTGAGACTCAGAGGTCATCGCAGAGGGTTTGCTAACGTGTTTTGGATGGCAGAGAAACTTGTTGGCTGCCCCAGGCTACAGCTGGTTCAGAGTGGGTCCATAGTCTGGATCCAGCAAAGAAAACTTGTTGCAAGGAAGCACCTGACAAAGATGTAAGTCATGCTGCAAAAACAAGAAGAGCGAAATAAATAAAGCCAGATGTTGTGGTGTATGCTTGTAATTCTAGCACTCTGTGAGGCTGAGGCAGGAGGATTGCAATTTGGAGCACAACAAAGGTAATTTAGCAGCTTGGCAAGACCCTGTCTCAAACTAAAATAATAAATAGAAAGTATGTAGGTAGATAGATAGATAGATAGACAGATAAAAAGGGAGGAAAAATCAAAACAAGATCATTCTTCTTTTTGCTGTGTCCCTTCAACAGCCTCCATGACAATGCATAGAATTTTTCTAGCTAGTAAACAAAAAATACTCACAATTTCTAGCTCCAGTATCACAAAACAGGCCAAGGAATGAGTTGTGTACGGAACCCCATTTTTTCAGGGTTTTCTCCCAACTTTTGCCATAACAAGTCTTTAGCTAGCACAATCAATCAGACAAATCATTCCCAAGTGGTGAAGAATGTAGCAAAACTAGATAATACCATGGGTAGGGTAATAGATAATACTATGGGAAGGAAAGAACAATAGATCTTTTATGTAAAGTGAATACCTTGATATGAAGAAATGTAATATGGGGTGTCATAAGAGTGGGTCATGCATAAGGAGTCCCCAAATGGTGGGACTTCCCAAAACATTTTAGGCAGAAAAAGCAAAACTGTACATAGAAAGTTGTATATAGTCCAGTGAGGTTCTGCTCTGGGCTTGACAAAGAGGACCAAAAATCTCAACAAGGTAAATGGATCACACCTTTGAGAAATGGTGCCCATTTTTACCGGCTTCGACATTAAAAATGGTATTCAATAGTGGGTATGTACATACAAGCATAGAGATTAAGATACAGATAAAAAGAAAAAAAAAGTTGAGAAGCCCTATAGCAGGTGAAATCCCAGAAGAATAAAAAAGTGAGCAGAGATTGAATAGTTAGAGGCTGAAAACAGAGACTAAGAGGATTTTTCTAGAAAGAAAAGATATGTGTGTTATTAGGAAATTCCCTCTTCCTTCTCTCTTACAAGAATGCTAGGTGAAATCTCCATCAGTTGCTTCTGTTCTTACAATGTGCTGTTTTTTTTGAAGTGTTGGAAGGGGTTTCCAAAAATATTGAGAAAGATTGGTTCAGGTTGCAACCAAATATACAGGGTTGTAGTTTTTATAAAGAGAAAGACAATTTCTCCCAAGACCAGTAGACAGTGTTGGAAAAATATACACAGTACATCTATTTGCTTATGTAGTAACAGTATCAGTTCCCTTGGATGTTTTCTTGTGTTTTACTAACTCTGCACCCAGCCCTGGGACTCAGGAAGTTGAAAGAGATAAAAAAGGAAAAAAAAAAAAAAAAAAAAAAAAAAAAAGGAAGAGGTGCAGACAAAAGGAAAAGAAAGAAATAAGCGAATAACAATGGTCCAACATTTATGATGGGAAAATGTATAAAAAATGAAAAAAGGAAAAGCCAAAATAATTCATTGTTTATAAAGTCAGTTTGAGACATTTATTTTAAAATGTGGATTCATGTTTTAAGGCAGGTGTCACTTTCAATACATATCCATGGCATGGATTCCCACTATTGAGACACTATGGTCCTGATAATTTGCGAAGGGTGAGTGTGAAGGTTCCATCTTTGACTAGCAGGTGCAGATTGGTTTGTCTTCGTTAATACTATCTCCGAGCGGAAGACGGGTGGCAGCTGCACCTACTCACTCGGGCTGTTCCCTGTGTCTCTAGCTTCCCCAGCATTTCATCTCCTTTACCTTCTACCTTTATGGGTAAATTTTTATTTCTACTGTTATATTTTTAGAACTAAATGGTCACGTTTCCTTTAGTTGCTTTTTCCTAGTTTCTCTTCTCAGGGAACTTTTCTAATTAAATGAGTAGTAAGAAATTCAAGCATAAATTACTGGATTTGATTATCAAGAAAATTCAGAGGCCGGTGAGATGGCTCAGCGGCGTAAGCACCTGCCTGGCAAGTGTGAGGGCCTGAGTTTGACTCCCGGAACCCACATACGAAAAAAGGGCCGGTGATATCGCTCAGCGGCACAGGTGCCTGCTGGCATGCAAGGTCCTGAGGTCGACCCCTGGTACCCACAAAAAAAAAAAAAAAGGAAAATTCAGAATAGTGTGTTTAACAAGAAAGTATCAGTTCAATGTCTTTTAAGTTAATTTTCATCAAATTTAGCACCAATGTATTTATAAACCACTTTATTAATAATTTGAAGTAGTATCTTTATCTTCAAATCCATTATTTTGATCTTCTGTTATTATTGAAATAGTTTTATTTTCATTTTTAATTATTACTTTAATATTTATAATGATTATTCACCATTAATTTAACAAATAATTTTGTTATCTTTAGGAAGTCACAATTAGGTAATTATTGGGCATTCAATTACAAGTCTCTATTAGAAGCAAAAGTATAGGCTATTTAAATTATGTAAGATAGGAAACATTAAAATTGAATACTATTTTTATTTAATTTGCTATCATTTTCAATGATTTTTATTTTGAAGTTACAACATAATACACTTTTTTTTTTGGTGGGTATCGGGGGTTGAACTCAGGACCTCGCACACCAGCAGGCGTCCGTGCCGCTGAGCGATATCACTGGCCCTTTTTTCGTATGTGGGTCTGGGAGTCAAACTCAGGCCCTCGCACTTGCCAGCCAGGTGCTTGTGCCGCTGAGTTATCTCACCGGCCCCATATACACTTTTAAAAGAAGTTTGATTGAATTCTATGGACATAAATTTTGCCACTGCTAAGTGACTGTTCACATTGGTATTTGCTGTTTTTCCTTCAAATGTCATTGAAAGCATGTATCTTGCAAGGTAACTAGGAAATTCAAGTCAGAGAAAACAAAACAATCTCAAGCACATTAGTAGGCACATATTAGGAGCTAAATAAATGATAGTTATAAGATTGTTTTAGACCAGTTAGGCAAAGGATGTGAGAAAATCTTACTTATCAAAGTTTAATTTGTAACCCCATAAAGGAAATCTATAAATGTTTTAGCCACTAGGATGCTAACGTTAATAGACTTTGTGACATTAAATAAGTTATGTATCCATGTATGAGGATAAAAATAGTGCTTCCTTCTAGGAGTTATTGTGTAGAAGAAAGGCATTCATAACTGTAAAATATGATATGTGGAGCAGAGCTTGGCTTATGAAGTATCTAAATATATAAAGCTTATACAAAGATTTGTTAAATAAATTATTTAAATTAATAGGGTAGAGATTTCACTAATCAATAATTACATGCTGGAATGAAACCATTTATCAAAATAAGCTTTTCTATTATGCATTTCTAGATTAAGAATTATTCTGCAAACTACTCATCTCATTTATGTATACAGTATTTATGATTTGAGAGAAATTGTTTACTTACAGTGGACACAATTTTCTGTTTTTAACTAGCTCCCTGCTACTTAAAATTCTAAGACCAAAGTTATCAGCATCATGTAAAAGTTTAGGCTGTACCATAGCACAATTGACTCATCCGCACTTTAACAGGTTCACGAGGTTTTGTTTTGTTTGGTTTGGTTTGGTTGTACTGGGGATTGAATCTAGGGAACACTGAGCCACATTCCCAGTCCTTTAAAAATTTTTTTTTTGATACAAGTTTGGAGTACACTGTAATTACATTCATCATGAGATGTTAATACATAACATTTCTCATTTCTGTTTTTAACCCTTTTCCCTCCCCGCCCTTTCACTCCCTGCACATCTTGGACCCTTTTTCTATTTACACATGTTAGTAGTACATGATAATAACATTTCTCATGGGACCTGGTATGTGTACATAGTGCTTCATAATATCTCCCACCCTTTTAAAAAAATCTTCTTCCTTCCTGTCCCTTCTCCCTCCCTCCATATCTTGGTTCCCTTCCCATAGGACAAAGATCCATCTCATTATTTCCTACTATTTATTCATTATTTTAAACTTTATTTATATATTGGGGTTTTAATATAAGAGAGACTGGGCAATATTTAAGCTTGTGTGTTTGATTTAGCTCACTTAGCATTATGATCTTGAGATGCATCCATTTTTCTACAAATGACTAAAGTTGGTCTTTCCTTGTGGCAGAGTAATGTTCTATTGTGTATAAATACCACATTTTATTTACCCATTCATCTGTTGATGGACATTTAGGTTGTTTCTGATATTTAGCTATTATCAATTGTGCTGCTATAAACATGGGTATGCATGTGTCACTGAATATGATGTCTTGACTCTTTCAGGAAAATACCTAGTAGGGAAATAGCTATGTCAAATGGAATTCCTAGTTTTGGTTTTGTGAGGAGTTTCCACACCGATTTCCCCAGTGGTTACACCAGTTTATACTCCTATCAATGATGAAAAAGCGTTCTTTCTTCCCTACTGCCTCTCTAGCATTAGCTATATGTTTTCTTGAATATATATAGTCATTCTTTCTGGGGTGAGATGGAATCTTATTGTTGTGATAATTTGTGTTTCTCAGCCAGTGATGTTGAATATTTTTTCATGTGTTGGGTGTTTGTATTTCTTTATCTGGGAAATGTTTACAGATTCATTATTTGTGCTATTTTTAGGTAGAGTCTCCCTAAATTGCCAGGCTGACCTGGAATTCGCAATTCTCCTATCTCAGGCTTCTGTGTAGCTCAGATTATTGGCATGCTCACCATCCCCAGTTTTTACAAGCTTTTGGTTTTGAAGTAGTACTTGAAAGTATACTGTCACTAACATCCTACTTTTAGAAAAACAAAGGAGTACAATATTAAAGTAAACTTAAAATAGAGTTTATATTTTTATTTTTAAGAACTTTTCTGTTTAAACAAGAGAAAAAGCATATACAATTTAAAATCTCATACTCAATATTTTCTTCTGGCTACAGAGATAACTACAGAGGTGAATTTTTTCAATTTTCCATTTTTTCTGGTTAGTATAATAAATCATACTAGTTTGATTAGTATACAAACAAAATATTTTTATTATTACCAGCAGCCACTTACTTAGTTTTTAAAGGACTATTTTATGCTTTGTTTTGCATTAATACACATAGGACAGATACACATTTCTGAGGTAATGGATAATTATAGAAATTAGAGTTGAAGACCCCTGGGAGAAATAGGGCTGTCCAAAGGTGAATGAGTTTCCTTTAAAATGTAGCTTTGTGAAGGCAATCCATGGTGGCAGTATTTTAATGGATTTGACAGCTTTCTTGCCAATTTTGACACAAAGGTCACTGGGCCTCTGCACAATGACGTCTACTTTCTTGAAATGTGAAAGGAAGAAGTATTTATGTTATTTGTCCATGGGAATCATATTGTCCACTGGAATGCTTGGATTCTGAGCCTGTAAATTCTTAGATATGTGAAGTCAGTCTAGAACTGGATTGCTGAATGTATGGCAAAATATTATGACAGATACCACCCATATGCGCACATACCACATATACTTTCCTTAGCAGCTGTGGTAGTGTGGTTGACTTGCGTCATGGAGTAATATAAGCCCTCACAATTTTGTGCTTTGTAACTGAGAATCTGATGAAAAACTAAAATACCTGCCAATAACATGGTAGTTCTTGTGGACTTATTGTTTATTTTCTCTTTTTAAAAATTTATTTTAGAGAAAATTCATATTTTCTAAAAGAAATCCTGCTCTGTTATACTTTGTACACTTAAAAACAGGCCAGGGACACTTTTAAGAAACATATATATATACATACATATACATATAAACTTGAATACTTGCATAATATAATTTGGCTAAAGGGACTGAGGTGAAGTTTAGCACTGAATCACTTTGTATCATTCTATATGTTTTCTCCTCTTTCCTGAAGAGTATTTATTGGCCTCTTCCTTCCCATCTCATTTCACTGCAAATGAACAGCCCCCTGTCCCAAACACACTGTGACTTTCGAAACACTCATGAAAATCAGGGAGAAGAAACTGAAAAAACTCAGTGTTTCCTAAATTTCTAGCAATGTTATAATGATATTTATCTAATACTATATGTATGTATATACATCATATATATGTATATTTGCTATAATTTTCTAATGTGGAAAAAGTAAGCAGAGAAATTCAATTTACATAGACTGGATTTACAAAATTAACTCTGATATAATACAACTGTGAACACATGACTTGCAGTTTGCTGAACTTTGATTCATTATTTAAGGTAGAAAAGTTACAGAATCTGCTTAATGAGTCTGTCATAATAACATTGGGGTATACATGTTTAAATGAGATTTGAGATAAAGATATATTTTGTGTGTTTGCTTAGGTGGTTCTCTAAAGCACTCACCATTCCTCTTTAGCACAAACCAAGTATTTCTTTCTTTCCCATGATTTACACGGTATCTCAGAATATCTTCATTCTTTTTCTCTTTTTTAATATGCGGGTACTGGGAGTTGAACTCAGGACCTCGCGCTTGCCAGGCAGGCGCTTATGCTGCTGAGCTATATCACCGGCCCTCTTCATTCTTGATAGGAAAAAAAATGTTCATTCTTAGGATTGGCTGAAATGCACATACACATGTTTGAAGGAATGTTGTGGCTATAAGAAGTTGGTAAAGAAGTTTTTATTTTATATTTTTATTTTTGTTTTTTTGAGACAAGGTCTTCCTCTGTAGTCCAGGCTGGCCTTGAACTCACTATGTAGCTCAGGCTGTCCTCAAACTTTCAGCAACCTTCCTGCCTCAGCCTCCTGAGTGCTGGGATTGCAGGTATGCACCAGCTTGCCTGGTAAGAAGTTTTATGGGGCCGGTGAGATAGCTCAGCGGCATAAGCGCCTGCCTGGCAAGTGCGAGTTCCTCAGTTTGACCCCCGGTACCCACACAAAAAAAAGAAGTTTTATGTATGATGTGGAAAATCCCACCTTCACAGTCTTGAGAAATAGTTCTTCCTGAATGAGCTAGACTTAGCTAGAGGCCCAGTGGGTGAGAAAGATGGAGAAGTTCCATCCTTGGATCTAATTTGACCAATCTTGTTGTCACTATATTTTTCTGGTTAATAGAAGTTTTTGGGCCAAAGAAATCTTCCATAAAAACTTTATGTTTAAATCCAGTGTGCCGTGAGGGTCAAGTGCATTTGTAGTCAGAGAGGGTTAATGGGCAGACTTCCTATCTTATTGCCGTTGTTTTATCCGTAGCCTGAATTATATCCATGACTAGATTTCCAAGTGTGTGGAACCTCTGCTTGGTAGAACCTTAGTTCAAGAGATAGTGATGATGATAATGAATTTTCTCTACTTAGGATAAGAAGAAAGTTATAAGCAAAACAGAAACAGTTCTTGGAATCTGCCAAAGCATCTCCTGGGAGCCGAAATTTTCATGGGGCTGCACTTAACTGCATGAGAAGAAATGTGTTCAATTTAATTGTTACATAGCATTAATTGTATAATTGCAAGCTAGTAAGAATTGGGAACACTAATTTCTTGTATTACGGACAAAACAAAATAGCTGATATTTTTGGTATTTAGTGAAGTTTTTCAACTTCTTTTGATACTTTTTCTTTCTAACACCACAAACAATAAAATGCATCTTCAATTACAAACAATAATGTAGGGCCGGTGAGATGGCTCAGCGGCGTAAGCGCCTGCCCTGCAAGCGCGAGGGCCCGAGTTCGACTCCCAGAACCCACATACAAAAAAGGGGCCGGTGATATCGCTCAGTGGCACGGGTGCCTGTTGGCGCGCGAGGTCCTGAGGTCGACCCCCGGTACCCACCAAAAAATAAAAAATAAAAAAAAAAAACAAACAATAATGTATTAAAATTTAACAAATACTCTGTGGTAAATACCTGATACAATAAGGACATAATTTGATGATCAAAATATGTCAAATGTTGTTTGCAGTTAATGCACACTAATAATATATGTATATATATTTAATAACTTAATATATTTAATAAAATACACACTAATAATATATGTATATTTATTTAATAACTTAATATATTTAATAACTGTGAACTGAATATTCCTTTTTACATTTTACAGATGTGTCTCACAAAGGTGAGTAGTTCAATAGAAAAAAATTAAAAACAATTTTTAAAATGTATTAATATCAATTATTACACAGCAGAAAATATATGTTCATATATTTTCAAAGAAAATATAAAAAGCAGTACATTTAAAATTAATATAAATTTATATGCTTTAAAATTTTTTTTTTTTGTGGGTACCGGGGGGTCGACCTCAGGACCTCGCGCGCCAGTAGGCACCCGTGCCGCTGAGCGATATCAATGGCCCCTTTTTCGTATGTGGGTTCTGGGAGTCGAACTCGGGCCCTCGCGCTTGCCGGGCAGGCGCTTAACCCGCTGAGCCATCTCACCGGCCCCTATGCTTTTAATTTTAATGTAGTCAAGATTTTGCTTCCAAAAAGTTTTCAGGTATAAAATATCATGATAGGGCTGGTGAGATGGCTCAGCGGCATAAGCACTTGCCCGGCAAGCGCAGGGTCCTGAGTTCGACTCCCGGAACCCACATATGAGAAAAGGGCCGGTGATATCGCTCAGTGGCATGGGCGCCTGCTGGCACACGAGGTCCTGAGGCCGACCCCTGGTACCCACACACACAAAAAAATCATGATTGCCAATGTTTAACACTATTTCATTGGCATCCCAAATTAGTTGTGCAGAAGATGCTAAATGAATGAAAAATTACCTGAATTCTAACAATAGGCGGATATATACTAACAATTATTTAGGGGGTTTTCATTAGGATCTTCGATCTGCTCTTTCTTAACATCTCCATAAGTGAGAAAAATAATTAGTAAATATTTCTTGGCTGGAAAATAGTACTAAATTTAGTCCTGTACTAATGAAACACAGATAAGTATGAACTTACTGTGGTGAAGCAGTAAAATTAAATTCCACTTACAACCTAATATGCATTAGTGGATCTGAAAAATGAAATGAAAGCCAAACAATATTCAGTGGACCAGTCCAAACAAAGTTATCAAATGTGAAGTAGCATGAATACATGTTTTTAATGGATGTTAGAAGCAAATGAGCGCTGGCAGAACAGATTTCCTGAAAATAGGACCCTTTTAGTCATATCCATGTGCTCCACATGACTAAAAAATAGTGATAATTTCGATGGGTTCATGGTGCTTTTATTTTAACATGGGGTAGGTGAGGGAAGGAAGGATATAATTCAAAGGAAATAATGAAAACAATTAACTTTTGTAAAGAATTGACTTGAAGTATCTCATTTCTTCTTATAAGTCAATGTACATTAAGCTAACCCCACACTAGTTTAGTTAGAATAGAAAATGTTAATACTTGCTTTTGAAAACAACTGCACTTAGAAGGGTAATAACCATGGTGCTAAATAATAAACTAGGCAGCAGATTTTAATCATCAATGTGGCTTGATTTTGATTGACGGTATACTATTTAATACTACTTTTAAAATATATAATTCAAGTATTTTGAAAATGTGATTCCAGCAGAATTTATTAATAGTCAATAATCCAATGATTTCTTCAACTAATGTACAATTTACTCTCTAGTTACTTAATGACTTTTCCTAATGAAAACTCTCCACTAATTATATACTTAACTCTCTTCACGTATTTAAATTGATGGAAGCCCCCTGGGAATTGACTTTTACAATGTTTGTACTTATTTTGTAGCTACATATTTTGCTATAGAAGGCCAGATGTCAAATATTTTAGGCTTTGCAGGTCATGCTGTCTCTTGTTGCAACTACTCAACTGTATCATCATAGTGCAAAAGCATCCATATGTAAATGAATGAACCAGGCTTTGTTCCAATTACATTTTATTTATGGCTGAATTTGACTTGTAGGCCATAGTTTACCAACCCCTGACCTATACTAATTAACAATAACAAAAGACTTTAATAAACATGCCATATAATATTAGACAATATTTAAATGTATAAATTCACAATAAAACAATAAAATAACTATCAAAATTTTATTGTTAAAAATCAAACTAGTTATATCTCTTTTGTGCTGGTTTATGAGAAAGGCCTAAGTAAATTATTAAACATGCCAATTAAATAGCCCCTTAATTGTTAATTTTATTATGCTTTTGTGTGATGTTAGTGTTAATAGTAAACATCATGGGGCTGGTGAGATGGCTCAGTGGCGTAAATGCCTGCCTGGCAAGAGCGAGGTCCTGAGTTTGACTCCCGGAACCCACATACGAAAAAAAAAGGGGTCAGTGATATCGCTCTGTGGCACGGGCACCTGCTGGCGCGCGAGGTCCTGAGGTGGACCCCCCCCACACACAAAAATAATAATAATAAACATCAAATACTTTCTTAGGTCACAAGTAAATTTAGGGTAGTATGAAGTCAGTTTCACACATGGTTTAATATGGAGATAATTATTAAAGCTATATATTCCCTTATCTTATGAATATTTTAACATGTATTTCAGTTATGTGCTGAAAAGGTTCATACCATTTTTCTCGGTGATTGGAATACTTTTATCTTTCAAACAACCAAACCATTTGAGTGAAGAAAACTGTAGAATTTTTAATATTAGCAGCTCTAGAACAAGTTGATCTTTGGTATGACTCTTCCATATGCTGCTTTTGTTTCCTGTATTTTTAAATTAAATATGTTTTAAGTGATGTAGAAAAATATAATTGTCCATATTTTTTGGTTATGATGTAATTTTTTCATAACTGTGTACATTGTGTAATGTTTAAAACAATAAACTTATCTGTCACCAAATAGTTATCATTTTTTAAATAACTTTCAGAGCTCTTGTCTTCTTTAAAATATATAATGCATTATCATTAGCACCAGAACTTCTTCTCCCATCTGACTGTACTCCATACCCCACTGATCAGCCTTTTCCCGTTCTCATCCTCATTCCCCTTAGCCTCTCCCCCTAACCACCATTCTACTTGCCAACTTGTATGTGACAAACTTGTTTAGATTCTACATGATTGTTTTTCTGTGCCTGGTTTATTTCACTTAATATAATGGTCTCTATTTCCATCAATATATTTACTGTTCAGAATTTCACTCATTGTTGTGGTTGAGTAGCATTCCATTGTACATATGTGTATCTCTTTTTCTTTATCCATTCATTAGCTGATGAACACTTAGATTTTTCTATTGCTATTGTGAATAGTGCTGTAGTGAACAAGGGAGTGTAGCTCTCTCCTTGGCATTATTTTATTTCTTTTGGATATATTCCTGATAGTGGGAGTACTGGATCCTATATTAGTTTATTATAAATTTTTTGGGGAAACTCCATGCTGATTTCCATTATGGTGTGCTAAATTACGTTCCCACCAGCAGTTTGAAAATGTTCCTTTTGCTCCACCTGCTCTCCAGCAATTGCTATCCTTGTCTTTTTGATACTAGCCATTAGTGGAGTAAGGCAATAACTCATTGTGATTTTGATTTACATTTCCATGATGATTAATGAAGTCGAACATTTTTTCATATAACCCTTGGTCATTTGTGTATCTTCTTTGAAGTCATTTCTCATGGACTGTTGAACAATTGTATTGCAAGTTCTGCATTTATCTCCAACAGCTCTCCTAAATTCACAAGCTGTCTGAATTTAGATATAGAAATGCAGCAAAGGATTGCAATGGCAGAAAAAAGTAAGAAAATAGAGCACCTATGCATCCTACAAACTGTATCAAATTCATCTTTTTCAAGCATGTATATACAAACTATTCAAGACTTAATGGTTTGAATTAGAGCAAAGTTGAATTAGGGAAAATCCTAACTGATCTCTCCACTAAAATGAAACTATTAATATAATTTATGAATTTTTTTGTTTAGAATGTGATAACTAGATTAGAATAAGATACATACATTTGCAAACATTTAATTCTATTAGTGAATTTCTCTAATAATTATTGGCTATGTAAGTTTTCCTCTATATCCCTTTAGTACCTATTTATAAGTGTAATCATGAAAGAAACAATACTATCACAAAAATACAGAAAGTGTAATAGAAGAAGAAAAGCAATAAACATTGTTATTGGTTTTTTTTAATATTTGATCTCCTGTAATTCAAGTAGCCCCATGGGCCTTTCATTAGACTCAAAGTAGGAAGCAGAGAAAAGAGTAAAAATCTAGTATAGTAAATCTTCTCAAAAAAAGAAAATCTGACAGTAACAGCCTGGACAGAAAGTTCCTATCTGGAAACTATAAAATAGATAAATATAAAGAAAAATTAAAATCACTCTAAATTCATTAGACAAAGAAAATGATGATTATTATATTGGTATTAATGCAAATACATGTATATATAAATAAATACAGCAATGAATAAGTGACTAAACTAAGAATAATGAACTGACCTCAATTTTTACATAACATTGTATTATAAATAAACTTTTATTTTAAAAATATATAATTTGATAAATGCATCTGAGTGCTTTTTATTCAGTAATTTGAATATTCCATTATTTAATTAATTCCTTATTGTTTACCACTTAGATTGCATCTGAATTTTCAGTTAAATAATCCTCGTATGAACAACTATTTTACAATGCCTATAATTTATTTTAAAACGCTAACCTATTTTATTAGTTTCATATTTTTCCTCTAACAAATGCTCACACTTTGGTAAAACAACACAGATTTAGTAGCTTACAGTTGTTCAGATTAGAAGCCCAACACAGACATCAATGCACTGAAATCAAGATGTCTTTGGGAATTTGCCCTTTTTTAAGGGCTTAAGAGAGAACTCATTTCCTTGTCTTTTCTACCCTTGCAAAGACACTTGCATTTTTTTGCTTGTGGTGTCTTTCCCCATCTCCAAAGACAGCCAAGTTTCATCTCTCCCACCATTCTTCTATAGTCAAATCTCCATCTCTCTGATCACCTACAGAAAGGTTTTTCAGGTTAAAGGACATATGTGTGCATATTGAGTTTATAGTCTAGGGTAATCTCATATCACATTGTTTAATTGTCATCATGCCTGTAATGTTCCTTTGCCATCTAAGATAGCATTCATAGGTTCTAGGATCAGGACTTGACTCTCTTTGAGGAGCCATTATTTTGCCACATGTATATAATAAATTATTTATTATTATTTAAGCCAATATATAGGTGCTAAATCAGAAAGTTCTGATGATTCAATGATGAACCAATGATTCAAGTCATAACCTGAATGTGAAGGTGTAAAAACCAGGAGCACACATGCCAGGAAAAGATGAAAGTATATTTCAAAGAGAGAGTAATTTCACATTTCATCTATTTTGTTTCTATTCAGTTCCTCCAGGGATTGGTTGGTGCATCATCATGGTAAGGGTGACTTGACTCAGTTTACCAATTCAAATCTTTTACAAACACTATTCACTGATGATTGAACAAGTGTGGTTTTTTGGTAAGGAATGTTTTAGATGTTGAATCAGTATTCCAGAATAATATTTCTGATAATGATTGTAAATAATTAAACATGCACTATGCATTTGTTTTATTTTAGGATATGAATTATGTGGGATCCTTGAGTCTGTACAGCACAATCTTCCAGGAGAATGACAAATACTGAGGATGCCTGTGTTTGAAGCTCTCTGTTTTATACATCCACCCAGGCTAGGTCAAGGCTCAGCATGTCATTACCAATATCTGTGAAACTAAAGAAAATTTTTCTGAGCTATCAATTCTAACCAACAAATTTTAATCAACTGTGCTAGAGAATGACTAAACTATTTTTCTGTTTTCTCTATAAAAACAGGCATTACAAAACCAAGGACATATGATCACAAAATACACAAAATATATAAAAATGTTAGGATATAAAGTATTGGGAATAGTATGTATACTTCATTTTGGGTAGTTTGTATACTTATCAGTAGTTTAACTTCAGAAATTTGTAGTGAATTATTTTTCTCTGTAATTTTATACTCGTGTGAACCTGGTTTAATGAATAGAATTCTATTTTAAATCTAAATTTTCTTGATTTTCCTTGATGCATGAGACTTATTGTTCTTTTCTCTTGTTACTGTTGTTTTCGCAAGAACATTCTGTCTTTTTTCCTTTCTTTAGTTGTAATAATGACAGCTTTGACTAAAATTAATTTATTGTTTAAGCCAAATGCACATATTAACTATTTTATTTTTAATCTATAATATTCATGTTCATTTATCAAATATGTCTATGGTTTGCCACAATTTTTGTAATAGTAACATTTGACATTTTATTAGCTCTGGCATTTTCCATGGGTTTTACTCTGATGTCTATGAAGACAGGGATATATTTTTTTCTCCTTAATCAGACACAAAACAGCTTTATATTATCATCACGGATTTCAGTTGTGAAATTTTCACATTGTGCACTGTCACTTTTTCCTGTAGGTAAATTATGATCAGTATCCTAGCACAAAGTTACTTGCACTGTATCTACTGAACTTAAAATCAGGTCACCCCCCTCAGACAACACAGCTTGAAAACATCATGCAAAGTATAATCTTTATGTAGATCAGAGATGTCAAAAGCGATGGATTCTAAAAACAACAAAAATAAAACACTTACGTGGTAATTAATTTTTAGAAGTCGTACTTGAAACATAAGTGTGGAGTTTCTCTTTCTAACTGTAGTTTGAATGTGCCAAAAAAATGAGTCAAGAAGGGGAAAGTAAGATTTCTGTTTTCCTTTTCCCTAATCTGTCACAGGCCAGTGACTGGGTTAATCACCAGGGAGAAAAGCTATCTCATCAAGGTAAGCTGAACTTTCATCACAACCAGGTCCCACCATCAACGAGTTGTCAAAACACAGAAATAAAAAGGAAAAAAAAATCTCATGATCTTTCATTTTGTGGAGCACCTGCTACCCCAAATGATGCCAAACTGACTGAGAGTAGGTAATTTTTAAGAAAACCCAGCTACTTTTTCCCTCTAAGTTCCTCTTGCCTTTACTGAGCTTTTGGCATGGGATTGGCTAGTGGGAAAAGTCAATAGTGCCTGCTGTCAACACAATGTGTGCTGTGCATTTTAAAAGGCTCTGCCTTCTTGAAGTTCAGTTGTCAGGAGCTTTGCTTTTAAATAGATTTCAGTGTCAATATGTGCTGCTTTCCACTAATGTTAAGAAATGACCACAAAGAGCAGGATCAGATGCTTTGCCAAGATGTTGGCAGAGCTGATACTTATTGGCTGCTCCGCCATCAGGAAACATCTTTAGAAACGAAGGTCTGTATGAAAAGAACACCATCATAGCTTTGTTTTGTGAACTTTTCTCATTATCAACAGGAAAGATTTATATGATACACACGTGAAATATATTTTTCTCCTCGCTATGAGTGTCAGTACTATGTAAGAAATGAAATGGCACAGTATGAACTACATGTAATAATGTCAACACTTGCTAACACATTCATTATTACAGAGCCAGGAGCATCAGGCTGTCAATTTCTGCAGACGACATAGCATTTTTTTCTGTTTAGAGTAGTCACTGTTTAGTTTTTAAAATATTTTCCCCAAATTCATATATAGGTAGAAATTTTGTTGTAGGAAAAATATAATTCCACAGTTTTATTTCATAATCTACATGATCTGGTCAACTTAGTTTGACCTCATGTTTTTAAAAGGTAGATCAAATTAATTAAATAGAACTTCAAGTGCTTTTAGCATCAAACCCTCTGAGCATCAATGTTATTGTGGATTTTTACTGAATTAGATTCTTCTATTCTTTCCTTTCTACCACAAAAATATTTTAAGTACCTTAAGCACACAATGCATTGTGGTATGTACCTCACTGTATTGAAAGATAAATTAATTACTTTTCTAACCAATCTACCTGGGGACAAAAGGACATAAAATAAAGCAAATAAGTAGTGTAACAGGAATATGATAGTAGCGATTGAGAGGAAACAACTCATTCATTATGACTAGAAAAACAGAGTTTTGTGAAAGAAATATTTTTTTTTAAATCTGAACTTTAAAAAAGAACAGAATGTCTGTGGTTGGAATTGGGACAGGGAATGGTGGGGAAATAATTTCATACTGAGAAATTAGTATAAACATGGAGAATAAAAATACCTGGTAGGTTAAAAAAGTAGAAGTAATCCATGTCTTTATGTATTACATAAAGTAGTGAGGAAAAAGCCTATATAGTGGACCTAGCAAGTAAAGTATAATTTATAACTTACATATAAAAGGTGCTTTTAAGATACAATGTATACAATTAGGACTTTATCAACCTTTTCCTTCCTTTATCCAGTCATTTTATAAAATTATCTTTGAGATCCTAGTACTGACTAGGTTATGTTTTAGGCAGTGGTGACACAGCAGTGAAATTAAATTCTTCTTTCCATGGAATTAACATTGTGGTAGAGGGAACCAGAAAATGCATGACTAAACAGGAAAATATATACAGCAGACTATGTGCAAAGAAGACAAAGACAAGAAGACAGGATAACAAAGAGATTGAGGGCATGGGTGGGAAGTGGTGTTCTTTTAGCCTATGAGCATAGATCTTTCCGATGACATTTGACCCAATATCTAAGAAAGCAAAATCAAGATCTACAGAGAAGGGAAGTATATTCCAGGCAGAGAGGAGTGTAAGTACCAAGGCCTGAAAGTAGGAGAGAAAATTATATTTCTATATTTTTTAAAAAATTAAATAAGAAGGTATCAGTGCATCTTTTTAAAAATGTATAGTCCTTAGCTTGTCTAAGTTTCTATAAGAAACAATATGTTGTAGTAAAAACAATTGAGATATCTACGTTTTAGAAAAAAGGGAAATTTTTATTCCTCCATAGAATACTAGTTACTAATAGTTCTGAAAATGAGGTGAAACTTTTTGTTGGAGCATGGGTACACATTTTAAAAATGTATTTGCTATACTTCAGCAAAAGTCATTTAGTTTTATACTACTCACAGTCAGAAAATTCACACACTTATCACTTCAGTTCTAATTCGGCTAACTCTCCAGATGGTGTTGTTATTTCAATAGTTCATATAAAAAGAAACAAAATAGTAGAGATAATTTCAAGTTGAAAAACTTAATGAATACATTCCATTAATTGTCAAAAATACTGTATGTTTGTCTAGTTTCTGTGTTTTTTTCTTTTTTTAAGTAAGGAAACTGTAATTATGCCACCATTTTGAATGTTGGCCAAAAAATAAGGAAACTGTGTAATTATGCCACCAATTTGAATGTTGGCCAAAGCATCCTGAACTCAAAATATGAATATTTTGGAACCATGGCCACCTGGAAGGCTGACAGCTTGCCTATGCATGAAAAATGGGGAAGGAAGTGATAACTATTGAATTAAGATTCCCAGCACAGCTAGACTTGGGAGAGTTCAGGATTTAGGAAAGGAAAATTTCAATATACCCACAAATTAAGTCAATCAATAGATATTTATCTTTTACAAAATAATAAGTTAAAAATATCTTTTACAGGGGTCGGTGAGACAGCTCAGTGGCATAAGCGCCTGCGTGACAAGCTTGAGGTCCTGAGGTCGATTTCTAGTACCCACACACACACACACACACACACACACACACACACACACAAATGTTTTACATAGCATGCTAGTGACTAAAAGCAAAATTTCAGAATAATATGGTTTGCTAAATATTTGGAGGTCTTCTTTTGGTGGTAGAGGGAATTGAACCCAGAACTTCTGTAGTGAGCTACATGCCCAGCCCTATTTATTTTATTTATTTTTTTATTTTGAGACAGAGTCTCGATTAGTCAGTAGGCTGCCTTGTCTGGGCTCAAACTGCAATCCTTCTGCCTTGGCCTCCCAGATGATTTTATTTTGCCATAACTTAATGCTCATATTTATGGCTAATCAGGAGTATTTGGAAATTAGGCAGGAGGGAAAGCACACAGATATTGCCCAGAATATTAATTTTAGAGACAGGAAATCCTGAGGGTTAATGGCAGATACATTTTTCAGTTTATCAACAAAAGCATGTCTCAAAAGAAAACATCATTAGAGACTTGATACTTGAAACAAAACTTTAAAATTTAAAGTAGCCGAAACAAAATAATCTATAAAGAATAAGAAGGTCCCTGCTTTCACAAATTACCAATTTTAGGAGAAGTGAAGGGAAACAACAGCATGGGAACCGAAGTATGATCTGCCCAAATGGGAGGAAAGAATTGGATTGGAAATAATAAACGAAGTGTAGCTATTACAATTTTAGAAGAAATAATAAATTTATAATAAGAAATGTTTTGCACACACAATTGTATGTAACTGTAGTTTCTTTTCTGCTGAAGTTAGGCATATGTATTTCTTAGTCAGGAAATTTCATAGAATCCTGAGTCACACTTCAGCTATTGCTCTACAGAAGTATTTGTGCTACATGGACTTCCAATAGCTTCTGAAAAGGATAGGTAATACGTCACATTTTAGATATTTATATCTTTAAAAGACTTAATGGTGTGATTTCTATTTAAGTTAATATAATATACTATAAGAGACATATGGTGGCTGTTTAGGCTTGTATCTGGATGTCCCCTCAAAGCCTCATGCAGTCATAGATGGGGCTTTTGGAAGGGGCTGGATCTAGGGTGTGTGATGCTGGGATCAAGGATGCAATGCTAGGATTAAGGATGTGAGTGCTACCCACCCTAAGGGTAGGTAGCCTGGATAAGATATAAGGGACAGAAAGAGGCTTGTCATTTGTATCTTGCTGCCTTCTGCTTTCTGCCAGCAACGACCTGTTTCTCCTCTGTGATGCTCCTCTGCCATGACAACCACCCTTGGAGCCAGCCAATTATGAACTAAAACTTTTACAAACTGTGAGCTAAATAAACCTTTCCTCCTCTAACTTTAGGTATTCGTATTTTGTCTCAGTAATGAGAAAAGTAACTAAGACAGTGGCTGTAAGATTAATAATAGCCGCAAGGCCCACTCAGACATCTCACGGGGCATGCACTAGGTGTCACTTAGTAACGTGGTGTAACCTGGCCCAGGATTTACCTGATCTCTAAGTCAATGGGGTCTAAAACCTTACTTGCCCTAGAAACAAGGCCACTTGAGCACAGATGCAACTTTTTAAAACTTTAAAACAAAACTCACCCTTAAAGAATAGCCTAAACTCCCTTTTTTCAAATAACACCTGGTAAGTGCTCTAGACTGAACATAGGTAGAAGAAAGGAGAGAAAATCTCAAATTTTGAGACTAGGCTCTGAATGGAGACTCTTTTAGCAGGTCTGTCCTCTGATGCCTGACCATATCTGGCCCATGCCACTGGTCTCCTCTTGCTATCTATGCTGTGAAAGAGTTGCCAGAATAAACTGCCTGAATAGCAGGTGGAGCCTGACACTGATCATTAACATGAATCAGGCCAAAAGAAGCAGGTTAACTAGGACCAACCACAGCAATCAGGCTATCAAGGATTTGTTCCTACTAGTCATAGTGATTGGGAAAATACTTAAGTGTTAGGGACAAAGGTGAAAGCTTTATCCCTACCACTTTTTCTGTAACTGATTCAGGATATTTTAATTTATTTGTACTTCCTTTAATATTCCTTCTTCAAATATATTTGTGAGTGACTTTGTTAAATTCTTTGTTGTATATGCAAATATATGAAATAGAATTAACCCACCAAGAGATTATAATTTATACATTTTGCAAATATTAAATGGGACTCTGGAACATCCTTGTTAATTGTTATTTTTGACTATAAATCTTATTAGCAAAGGAAACATAAGAAATAGATATAGTTGGTTTATATCTATAGGGAACACATTAAAATAAGGTAAATAGTTGCAAACCCATGATTTGCCATTTGCTAAATGAATAAGTAATTATTATAAAATATTATCTGGTTATTTATAGTATGAAGACGTTTTATATTTATTGAAAACTAGTCAGGAACTCATTTTTTAGATATATATAATGGGCATAACATTTTTCTCAAAAGTGTTAATCTAAAATAAACTGCTGAGCAGAATACTCTGTGTTATGGGAAAACACAGAAAAATCCCAAATGGCTTAAGGTTTCATTGCAACTGCATTTTTTAATTTGATCCTTAGATTTTTCTGAAAAATTTCTGTTATAATTGCCTTAATATGAAATGCTAAATTGACAATGATCTTGATAATTATTAAAATATAACAGTCACAGAACCCTGACTCTTCCATTCTCTGCACTCAGATCATTATGCTCAGTAATCCTCATTACCACAGTGTACAAGGTATTGCACTCACATTGCTAGCCATGAAGAAACAGTAGAGCAGATAGATTCATGATATTGCCCTAAAAGACAGTTTATTTCAAATATTATAAATTTCATATTGAAATAATATAAAAGTAAAAGAAATGTTACATATATGACACATTTGAGTATTTTAAATATGTTATGTAAATGTGCCTTGATTGATACAGGTTATAAAGTATGCAAAAATGTATATGCTTTAAAATTGTTTTGCAATAAAATTAAGATGTGCAAAATTAGAAAAATAAATAATACATATACACACATATGTGCATACGTGTATATATGCATATATACATATACACACATATATGTATGCATATTTATATACGTATATATAAATATTTATTATCAAATTAATATATGCTAATATGTACTTATCTCACATAATAAGTTGACCTTTTTACTATTTCTAAATATGGTGCATTAAATTTTTATAAATTTTTTAATAGGTCAAAATACATCAAGAAATTCCTTTATGTTGTTCACATTTGCCATGAATAATACTGAAATTTACATTCTAAAAAGTAATTTGAAAGAGAATATAAAACAAGTTTGACCTCTACATTCACAAGGTACTTCAGCATACAAGTCAAATTAACAAAGTATCTGCTTATGTGTTTAATAAAAAGACCAATATAAATATAAAATTATAAACAAAGTGAAGGAGTTTCTGTTTCTTCTATAGGCATAAACTAAATTTGTTTAATTGACACTATTTTGTCTCATTGTTTCTTGTTATAAATATGGTATCGGGATGATAATACACTTCTGGTATAAAATAAAGGCAATATAAATACAGAATTGATAAGTCACAAAATAATAGCATAAATCATTTTCTACTGTATCAATAGGAGAAATATACTAAAATGAGTGAAAATAATGGGGATAACAAAAATAATGCTTCATATTTTCAAACCTTGCTGTCAGAAGATAACATAATGATTTCAACTTTCTACATTCACAGTGAGGTGCAATAGCAAAATAGGTAAACAGCTTTGAAACTCTATGAATTTAAGGGAAAAACACTTTTTGCCCTGTATTAGGGGTTACTGCATTCCAAGTACTGTATCAGCTATATCAACACATGCGGGTGACATTGCATCTCTAATGTGCCCCCCTCCCTGCCGCCCTTCCAACCATTACCACCACCACTAAGAACAGCAACAACAGTGATGGCAAAGACAAATGTTTTTTTTTTTTTTTTTTTTTTGTGGGTACCGGGGGGTCGACCTCAGGACCTCGCACGCCAACAGGCACCCGTGCCGCTGAGCGATATCACCGGCCCCTTTTTCGTATGTGGGATCCGGGAGTCGAACTCGGGCCCTCGCGCTTGCAAGGCAGGCGCTTAAACCGCTGAGCCATCTCACCGGCCCGGCAAAGACAAATGTTAAAGGACATTATTCTACAGATACTGTAAAAGATGTAAAGCATGGAGATTAAGAATTTGATACTATAAGGATACAGACATTTTAAAAGGTAAAATCAGTTTTCAAGCTTGAATCTGTCATTCCCTAAGGACTTTGTTTTTACTTTATAGTGTACAGCATATAAAGTTATTATTTATTAGTCCTTCATCATGTCTTCAGAGTTCTTATTATGTTTTACTTCTCTTATATCAATATCCCATCTTCCTTACTTTAGATAGTAATTCTCTCATGCCATCAATATTGTAAAAAAAAAAAAGGGGAAAACCAGTTTTTTATGTTCTTCAGTTTCATCATGAAACTTGTCATCCTGAAGTTAAGAAAGAACCATATTTCTTACAAAATTTGCCAAATATATGAGATACCCTGCTTCAAGTACAATATGAGATCAGTCAATCTGCGTAATGTAACTTTGGATGGCAATTTTGGCACCACCTCAAATAATCATGATCTCAGTTAGGGGTATACAAGCTCCTATAATAAAGAAACTCCAAATTTCAAGGGCTTGAAGGCATAGGAATTTCTTGTTAGCATATCAGTGCAACATGGATATTTTTACTCAGGGACTGTGAATATCTGTGCTATAGAATCATTTAGACTGATGGATACATGAAAATTAGAAATCATGGAGCAAAAGTGAAAACACAGCACAGAGAAACAACTCACTTCTTAAGAGGCCCCGCTCAAAATTACAATGCACTTGCATTCTCCATCTTTTGGATGAGAACTAACCAAATAGTTATACCTGCATATAAAAATGGGCTGGAGTTACCAAATACTGTGGAAGCTGAACCTTTCTTTTGTAAAAAAATTATAAATTACTCGTACAAAAATGAAGTGTGAAGCTTTGGAAAAAGCCTTTGACAGTGAGGGGACATAGCTTAAACATCATTACTGTCTTAGACAGATTTTGGATTCTAGCTAAGTGCAGTCCCTGGCTTCAGCTACCTTCAGAGACAACTAACTTCTATGGAAGAACAGAACAAATATTTGGTAAGCAGCTTTCTCTCTCTGCCATATAATTAGATGTCAACCTTCTAGGAGGGTAAGCTACAATGTAAAATAATATCTATTATTATCTATCACTTATTAAACAAATTTATAAATGTAGCTATTTTTAAGGAACTGTCATTAAGATTCTGGAATTTCCTGAATCTGACTGAGATCAGATGAATCCAGTAGATGATAAATGAAAGAAAATATCAAAGCAGAGTCATTGTTAGTTTTTTGTTTGTTTGTTTCCTATGAAAACATTATTTTGTGAGCCCAGAGATTTCTTTGACTTGGGTTCTAAAAACAAGATTAGATGTGAAATTTTAGTCATAGCTATTATATTCATAGAACTACACTAAACTATTACTTAAATACATGTTCAGTAAGTGCCAATATGATACAACTATATTCTCATTTATAGTTTCTTAAAAAGTATGTGAGGGTTGGAGATATAGCTCAGCGGCACCGCGCCTGCCTGGCAAGCACAAGGTCCTGAGTTTGATTCCCAGTACCCCCCCAAAAAAAAACCTGTGTCAGTGTGTTCATGTGTATGTGTAAGTGAATGAATGGAGTCTTTTAGACAAGTAATTTTGCTGCAGTGAAACAGTTCTGTAAATTTTCATGCACTGGGGAATCACAAAGCAGCTTCCTACTCTGATTGTGCCACATTATTTACTGGCCTACAGTTTGTGAAATGGAAATAATAATACTTAATCGGCTATTGATTGAAAAGTTTCTGTAAAAAGCAAACATATTGCTGGATGAAAAAGCTTTTAGTGTTGATAAAGCACTTGATACTATGTTACCAATTATGATAGTCATGATAATAATGACCAAGTATTAACCTTGTAAGGCAAATTACCTACAGTACGCTAAGTCTGATGTCTATGTGAAAGTTTCGTATTCGCCAGTTATCAGACCTTGAACAAGATATGTACTTTTTCTGTGCTTCATACTCCTCCATTTTTATCTGGATAATCATGTACTATTTACTTCATAGAATGTTATAAGGATGATATATAAAGACCTTAAAACAGTGCCTTGGTCATAGTACCCATATAATATATACCAGTGTTCACTAAGTAAAGAAATTATTTTATATGAACATTTATTTTCTTTCAAAATCATCTGCTTTAAAAGGATAATTTAGGGCTGGTGAGATGGCTCAGTGGCGTAAGCACCTGCCTGGCAAACGCAAGGGCCCGAGTTCGACTCCCGGAACCCACATACGAAAAAAGGGCCGGTGATATTGCTCAGCGGCACGGGCGCTTGCTGGCATGCGAGGTCCTGAGGTCGACCCCCGGTACCCACACACACACAAAAATACAATAAAAGGATAATTTAAATCTAAATTTTTTCATCCTAATTCTATCTACATACCTACTTTATATGATTCCTTCAAATTTTTTAAGTTCAATAATTATGTGATCACCTCTACTCACACATTTTTGGGTGTCTGACTACAATTCGGACTCTATTTTGTTATCCTGAAGAGTGCAGATTTGTTTATGAAATGGGCTATGTTAAAAAGAAAAAAAATGTGGAAATACCCAACTCTTTAGTTCTCTGCTTTTCTCCCCAAGTGTTCTCTGCTCAAAATGTATAATTATAAGAAACAGCAAAAGGATCTCTTCTTCCAAGGTCAGTATGACTTTAACATTCTTTTAAACGTTCAGTTAGTTTAAGTGAGAAAGCCTACAATGGATAACGGTGAACTGGGATGACAATTTTTCAGATCTGAACATTTTTTGGATTACAATTAAGCAATAAAGCATAAAGTGAGGGTGTGTTACTTCCTGATAACATACTTCTTAGAAAGTGCCGTGAGGCAGAAGAGGCAAATGAGAGCCTTCAGTGAGCTGGGGAATGTGTTATCTCACTGTAGCACAGCTCTCCGAGTGTATTCATACCATATACTTCTTGTTAGATGCACTAGTTTTATGTGGATTGATTGTACCATGTAAAACATATGTTTAAATCATGTTTGCTGTTATGGGCTAGGTATGGCTGCTGATTTGGAAACATCAGTCTTGACATTCATTATCAAGTGATAGGTGAATGGCTGTGATTTTAACAATGGGACACTGAGAGCCTTAGGAGATGTGTGCCCAGGGAGCTGGGGACCAACCACTCACAATATTCCCATGTATTTCAGTATTTCAGTAGAGCTGTTTTTGTCATTTCTTGCACTTGTCTATTCTGTATTTATGTAAATGAATGGGGTAAGATAATTTTATCCTGAATTTTAAATGGGGGGCTTCTTTTTCTTTCTATATCACTTTGTCTGATTTTCATAACTAGGCTTCCAGTTACTGGGCTTGTGCTTGATTGATGGAAAGTGATATCTAGTTCAGCCAACATCAAACATTTCAGCACTTCATCCTGGAAGATGTTTCGGTAGTTAAAGAGACCATGTTGGACAAAGAATCCTTTAAACCTGGCTCTTTCCTTCTCCTAGTGAGTACCATAGTGAGACATACCAGGAGAAAAGAAAGATCTACCTTTAATCTGTGCTGCTGAGAGAAATCAAAGGGAGCGAATTAAAACTGAGAGTCGCTTCTTATGCTCATTGTAGAGCCCTTTTTCTCTGCTCCATTGGATATAACAAATGAGATCATCAAAGCAAGTCAAGCACAGGTTCGGAACCCGCTGATCCCTGACCTTGGCTTCCTCCCTGCTTGCACGGCCTCCCCTGGAATTTCTTGTGATGTCAAATCACAGAGCCACATGAAGTGTTCACACCCCAGGGGCAGAGAGGGAATTTTATTTTTAGATTCCTTTGCTGTGACTCTAGTAAAATAATATGAAGTTCTTTTATGGCTCTATCTCAGAGTTTTGATAAATCTGCTGCCTTTCAAAGCATGAAAGGGATGATAAAAAATTCTGTCCAGACTGATTCTAGCCACAAGGTCATTTTAGGAATATCTGTAGAGTCTCGGTGGCACGGTGCCAACTGGTGCTCGCTGCTGGAAACTATCAGGGATTTCACCCCACCCAGTAGACATCTATCTCCAGATGTCGAACATGAAACATTTCATACAATAGGCATTTTCCATACAAATTTATATGCCTTGTAATTTGAAGCACTTAAAGCATCTAAGAAGATTTGGGAAAAACATTTTTCTTTACATATTCATTAAAAAACTTTTATGAATGCTGTGATAATGCTACTTCAACTTAAAATGAAGTGCAAGAATGATAATATTGTTTTCAACATCATTATCAACATTAATACTAACAGTTGATCTACGTAGTAAAGAAGTTTCAAGGTTTTATTTATTTAATTTAAACTTTTTCATCCTCTTTTTTCTTCCTGAGCTTAGATTTTGCTTATCTAGTAAAAGTCTCACTTTTATGTTTAAGTTTTTCATTCAGCCTGGCCAGAATGATATATTTGGAAATAAGAAGTACATATTTTGAGTGGGTCTAAAACAAAAGATATTACTAAGAACTAAGTGAATTTTAATCACAAATTCATTCATTTATTCATTCAATACATTTTCATTGTGTTTACTCTGCATCAGATGTTCTAGGCAGCTAGGAGTGCTGTGATTTTCAAAATAAATCATTTATATACCTCACATATGTCTATACTTTTACATGATGTGTACATTTTTACATAAAACTTTTTGATAAATGACTTTTGGGTATTTAGACATATTTCAAAATTAAAATAACATTAGAAAGATAATACCATATGTCTTTAGTTAGTGGCCACTATTTACCAGGCTTTGTGCTAGAGATTGGTACTTAGCACACCTTTCTACCTGCCATAAACAACGAACCGCAAGAAGAATAAAGCTGTTAAATCAAGACATGTAATATAATGAAAAATTTGCCTTGAGATTAAAGTAACAACTTATTACAAAAAGATTAAAGAGGGGTTTTATGAGACTCAGGACACAGGGAAACTTTGGACAGCACAGACAGAGGCACTGCTCAACAAAGGCTCAGAATGAAGGGAACTGAGAGCACCTTTGCAGGAAAGCTCTACTTTGTCTGAAGCATAGGATGTATGTGGCTAACAGTGGAAAATCCTCTTAGTAAGGCTAGAGAGTCTCCCAGTATGAATGACACAAACTCCAGATTAATCGGTTTATATTATGTTGTATTATGACCAGCCGCAGAAACTTTCTTAGAAAGATGGTTTCTTGATCAAAGTACCATTTGAAAGTGTAAGTCCAGGAAAGTGTAATATTGATGCAGAAGGAAAATGAAGGCAGAGTGAACTGCATGATAACTTTGTGCGACTATAATCCAAAAGCCTGCTGTCAGAGCAAATGCCTGATCAGACTGGGGTGGAGGCAAAGGAGCAGCTGCAACTCCCTGACCTGCTCCCCAAGACATGCAGCTGCCTCACCGGGTGCTCCTTTGGGGAGACACCACATCACTTCTTCAGGGAGAAAAAGCAGGGGAAAAAATGGGAGGGGCTGACAGCGGAGATGAAAAGAATGTCTACTTGTTACAAGAGTGATGAGTGAGTAAAAATGAAGAGAAACCAAAGAAGATGGTGAATTAGTAAATTTCCCGAACTTGGCGAAGTCTCAATGGTCAACGTATTATACCACTCCCTTCTTGAAAATCCCTGTTTTTAGATTCCATCCCTTGCATCATCTTTATCTCTAATAATTCCCCCTACCGTCTTTTTCATAGCTTGCTTTGATGAGTGCACCTCTCTCAGTATTTTATTTTAGAATTCTTTTGTGTTCAGAAAAAAGGGTTTTAGTGAAGTTACAAATATAAGTTGTGTCACTTTATCTGCAACCCTAGGTAGTTTGATGGAGAGCTCAAGGGTCCAAATGTACTACTTTTCAAACCAGTGGATTGTTTTCAGTTGATTTACCTAGTATTAAACAAGGAGCTAAAGGGACAAATGTCCAATTTTTTTTTACAATAGCAGTTTTGTCTTGTTGATACTTAGTTCATTTAGTTGTGTACAGTGGTATTAACTTTTGCTTTAAGAGTACTTTTCCATGCCTCTTATACATATCTAATAATCATCATCTATGTCAAAAAGAAAAAAAAAAAAACATTCTCCTCTGTCATGATGTGACTCTACAAAATTAGGCCCATAAATGTCAATTAAAATAACAGCACTAGCAGTGGATCATTAGTATTTTTATAAGCATGTAGCTTCTTTGCTTCTAAAAAAGAATCACAACTCTTCTTTTAATCATTGTTTTTCATGCTAAGCAGTTACCTTAGATTGGGCTGTTTTACTGACAAAATTGTACAGTTCAGACAAAACCAATTTTTGAAGTGCCATTTCAAGAAGTTGAACTCACCATTTTTAATAGATAAGGGCATGGGGGCATTAACTCTCATTTTTAAGAATACAGGATACTTTACAGTACAACTGGTCTTTACTTCAATTTGTGTCTGAGATACTCTGCCAAACACACGGTCATTTAAAAATTAGCGATAAGGTATTTTTTCCATCATTTCCATTTCATCATATGCAATTTTTGATCACAATGTAGCAGGCTTAAGTCTGCAAATCCTCCAAATTATGGGGTTTGTTTCCAGCCTGCTGAGAGGGAAATTAGATATAGAACTTCTGTCTCCTGTTATTGTTAATGGGAGTTGCATGTCTAATTCCCTTCGAAGCCCAGAACAAATGTATGCTTATGAGTCAGCATTACTGGGTTTTCTGGGCCTTTACCCTTTAAAAGTGTCATTAGTGTGAATAACCAATCCTCCTGATTACTTCAAACCAAGTACCAGCTACTGAAGTTGGAAACGCTGTGATTTTGGCTCTCACATACAGCCTGAACTGCCCTCAAATAATGAAAACTTGCATGTGTTAACCACTTTTGTGCATTTGGAATAAAATTTAAACTCCCAAACTATTCAGTTTTCATGTTTTTACCTTTAATTTTTATTTCAGGTGTAACAGTTTAGACACTGGGATTTTTTTTTAGGATTCATTAAAAATAGAAGCGATGTTCATGTGAATCCTAGAAAATTTGTTAATATCCCCTATGCATTTTCTCTTATTACACTATTAGGAAGTACCTGTTCTTTCAGGCAAAAGTGTTTAAAGCAAGTATTTGCTCTCAGTAATAGTATCATTATATTCATTTTAAGTAATCAATTATCTTGTATTTATACATTATATCAAATGTAGAGAAACACGTCATTGTGTAGAAGTAAAATGACATTGTTATCAATGAGATTTTATCATCACTAAGAACTTCAAAAATACCTGATCGGTACCTTTTCTTTTAATTAGTGATCCTATGTTTTATTTTGCTGAATGACAATAATTGAAAAATATTTTTAAAAAAAAGGCCAATTTTATAGAACCTTTGCTAAGTGCTATTTCTATCACAATCAGGCAGCTGTTTCTTATACTCTTGTTACTCAAAGTGTGGCCTCACCTGAGAACTTGTTAGAAGTGCAGAACCTCATCCCTGTCATACAGCATTTCTAAATCTGCATATTAGCAAGTTCCATAGATGACTTTTATGAACATAGAGTTGAGGAAACACTCCTCTATAATACTTAATTAAACTTTAAGTACTCAGAGTTAAGTTATTTTTAATACTGAGAGTTTTTCATATATTCTTTTTTTTTGTTTTCCATGTATTATATCTTCTATAAAAAATCTGTGACTATTGCTAAACTATAGAAATGTTCTTGCCTCATAAATGTAGTTTCTTCTCAATACATAGGCTATCCCATAAATCATTTAACAATTTGAATAGTATATATTCTAGAAACTTGGATGAGCGCAGTTGTTTTACCAGATAATAATTTATCAGACTGGTTCTCAAATTAAAGATGCACAAAACTAACTGTGAAGTTTATAAAATGTAGTCTTGGGCTTTATCCACAGATATTTGTTACATTAGTCTAGATGGATATTCAGGAATCTATATTTTCAAAATTACCCCAGATGATGTGAGATTGACAATGCCTTGAGAAAAATTATCTAAGGCCTAGTTTGTATGCCATGTTTTCTTTTTTCATTTCTGATTTGTGTGGGATAATCTAGAAGTCACCACAATTTTGTATTTTGTAGTTCAGGCAAAGAAAAAAAAAGGGAAACTGATTAGAAATAATACCACTGGGCCTTGAAACTTTTGCCTGTTAATAAATATATGAAAGCTTCAATTTATATGACTAAAAACTAATTGTACAATACAATTTTGAAAAGCCAAAATTGTATAGCCAAATTTTCTTATTATCAGTCACAGCTTATTATAAAAATAGAAACTAACTGTATCATTTTAGTTAGGCTGGCATATTTGGAATATGTAAGCATTCATTATGCTAGCTTTTAAAGTTGTGCCGTCAAAATAAAGATTAACATTACTATTATATTTGAATATTTGAACTGTTGAATAAATAGCAGCTCACAAGGAAAATGTTATGTTATCAACTTGTCTGTGTCTAGGAGTTTTTTTCAATCATCTCAGAGTTGAATATTTTAAAGATTCATTCTTTCAGAAACATTTATTTCAGCTATGGAAATGAGTTGACTGCTCAGGACGAGATAAAGCTCAACAAGAGCACGCCCAGGACCAAACTTTTAAAAGAGAGAACACATGAAAATCAAGAGATGAGGAAGTAGTTTATTGAGATGCATTTGAAAATAAATAAGTGGAGAAATAGGTGGAAAACAGAACACAGTTGAAACCAAATTAGATTTCATCCAAAAACTATAAATAATTACCTTTCCATATATTTGGGAAACTTAAAAAGCATCATCGTAATTAACCTTTCACAAGTTACCATAAAATTTGAAAATGATGAATATTTATCACAAAATGTTAATAAACATATCAGTTCTTACATTGTGGGGATAAATGTAAAAAAATCACTGTGAGAAAAACAAACCTATCAACTCAAGGTGTGAAAAGGATGACTGAAAAAATGTGTGTTAAATACAAGAATCTAGAAATAAGTACAAAAATTAAACTTAAAGAAATAGAAATGATAAAGTCAAAAATAAAATTATATAAAGTAACATGGATTTATAGGTCTTTTCTGAATATGGGTAATATTAAGTATCAATATATACACATTTATTTGATTTATAAGGTATGTCAAATGAGGAAAATGTTCCCAAGACTAATTAACCACATGTAAAAAAAGGAAGATACTCAGGACTGTGTCACTGGCATGAAAGTCAAAGAAAATTACTGTGTTCAGAAAGAACAGTCCAGTGCTTTCCAGAGAGAAGAAGACTGAGGCTAAGAAGTTTCCACCTGGTTGTGAGATGAGGGAGTTAGCGTAATGCAGAAACAGTTTTAAGGAATTTTGAGCCTCACAGGAGAGAATAACGTTACTGTGATTTAGGAATATATGCAAAGAATTTTGGACAGTAAGTGGAGTATTCAGTACCGTTTTTGTAAAGGGGAAGAGTGAGAGAGAGCAGGAGTTTGGAAGGAAGCATAGAGAAACTTGTTCGCATTTTCTCAGTGGAGGGAGGATGCAGGCATATGAGTAGGTGATGGGGGAAATCAGGGAGCACATAGGAAGCCAGCTGAGAGACCGAGCCAGGGATTCCACCGCAAATGGAACTCACACAGTGTTTTTTCCTAATGGCTTTTACTTTGTTTTGAAAGAGAAGACAAAGTTATACACTAAAATAGAAAAGGGGATGGAGTTAGAGGTGTGACTAAAAGGGGGAACTTAGAATAATCACACTGGTAATAGTGGGTAAGTGGATAAGAGGAAGATCACAGAACAGCTGGGTTTTGTGGCATGTAGAGGCTATGAAACTAAACCTTAATCCGCACAGTTGTAAAGTTTATTTCATCTCTACCCAACAAGGTTAATTTTATCCAAAGTTGAGATTTTCCAGGATGGTTTTGTCAGAAAGACACTAGGTAAGGGGAATTTGGAGACATATAAAAGAATGCTTGGAAATTATGGCCCATGGCATCCAAAGCTGGATTAAGAGAGTGGAAGCTCACAAAACAGACTCTAACAGATAGTGGAGGGTGGTGAAAGTTGGCAAATTTGAGCAAGTAGAAAAGTTGGAAACTAGAATATCAAATTTGTGGACTTCCTGGACTGTAAATAGTGTTCACTTCGGAAGCACATACACTAAAATTGGACTGTAAATAGTCGATGATGATAGCAGGATTTGACATGAGGAAATCTAGGGGCAAAGAGAAAAGAAGCTGATACTTGAAGGGGATTTTTGAGGGGTCAAATCAACTCAAGAGAGGCTTATTTATAACAGGGAAAGGAATTTGGATCTGTCCATTTTAGTGCAATTAGAAGTGTGTGTTGGTGCCATCCTCCCTAAGGGATGAGGCATCCAGAGAATGAGCAGATGTACTTGAGAAGGTAAAGTTATATACTCAGTGAAGATCTAGAAGGTCAGTAGATAGAATTTTGTGAGAGAAGGGTGAGGAAGCAGGTAGCTTTTTACCTAGAAAATAGAAAGATTTAGAAGATACAGGTAAAGTCAGATGTTATAATCAGTTCTAAAAAAGACCAGACAGAGAGAGACCAGTGTTGCAAACAAATTCTTCGGGAGGTTTTCTCGTAGGCAGTGAGCTGCGAGTCTAGAAATATGAGGCATGGTGGGTGAGCAGCCCACAATGACGCCATCAACTAGTCTGGTAGAAAATAGGGAATTGAGCAGAAGTACATTTTTCAGGCATAAGATTACATGAAATATTGTTCTTCTCTTGTGGAAAGTTTTCTGGTTTGATTCCTGGCTTTCAAGAATTAGTTATTTTTGATGTGTGCCAATTATCTTTTCTGTTATAAACTGCATTATTTTCTGTAGATATGGAGAGAGTGATTTACCTAGGGTTACAGTATTTTTGTATTTTAAATGATTAAAAGAGCAATAGGGTAATTGGAGGACTTTGGCTTTCTGAAAGGTAAACACCATAAGAAAATCATATATAAGAGAACTAGTTTTAACACAGGTTTCAGATAGGGATCATTGTTTTGTTTTGTTTTGTTTTGTTTCTGTTATCCATCTATACATTACTTTTATTTTTCATTAAAAGAGCCAGGTAATTAGCATATTAATAACAGATAAGTTTATAATTACATATTTATCAGTGCAGCTTTCAATACCACTTGATGATTGTTTTGAATCATAAATATAACTAAAACACACAAACTGCAGTTTCTCAACACAAACAAGGAAGTATAAGAATTCAAAAATGAAAGCACGATGGAACCTCAGTTAACTGAATGAGAAGTCTCCACAGAAAAACTCCCTTCTCAAACACCTGGCCAGTCAAAAAATGGAAGAAAATAATCCCAGATTACTCTATTTTTTCCAAAAGAAATCTTAGGGAAGAGATGGATCTTACAATCAAGCTCATCCTGTCTTAAAAGAAGTGACTACAAACAGAAGACTGTATCACTGGGTGATTAAATATGTTTTAGGGTGTACTCAAAATTTTAAACATACATTTATTGTTTTATGGTTACAGCATTGTCTTAGTTACTTTTCTTATTGCTGAAACAAAATGCCAGATGCCCACAAGCTAAAGGAGGCAAGGTTTACTTAGTTCACAATTTTTAGAGATTTCAGTCCATAGTCAGGTAGCTCTAAGGCAGGATGCCATGGTAGAGGGGTATGGTAGAGGGGCATCGCAGAGGAGAAACAGTTCCTGACAAGCAGATGGCAGCAAGCAACAAGTGAGGTCCACAGCCTTCTTTCTGTTCCTTATATTCCATTCAGGCTACCTGCCCTTAGGGAAGGCAGCACTCACACCCAGGATGGGGCACCCTTAATCTCAGCATCACACCCCCTAGATACAACCATTTCCTAGAAGCCCACCTATAACCACCTGAGGCTTTGTGGGGACATCTAGATGTCAGCCATAATAAGCATCATAAAAATGAGTGTTCTGGGCTGGTGAGATAGCTCAGTGGCATAAGCGCCTGCCTGGCAAGCGTGAGGTCCTGAGTTCGACTTCTGGTACCCACATACGAAAAAAGGGCCAGTGATATCGCTCAGCATCACGGGCACCTGCTGGCGTGTGAGGTCCTGAGGTCAACCGCCAGTACCTACAAAAAAAAAAAAAAAAAAAAAAAAAAAAAGACAGAAAGAAAAGAAAATGAGTGTTTTGAAAAGAAAAAACATAAAAAAGAAGGGACTTATCAAATAGAACCAAAAGGTACTAAATGAAAAGGAAAAAAGCCCAAGAGATTAGTTAACTCCTTTAAAACTAATAAAATATTTATAAGTTAGTAATTTTAGGCAAGAAAAGGAGGAGAAAATTCCAAATGTAAAATATTGTGACCAAGAAAAGAAATATAACCATAGATGTAAAGGGCATTTAAAAGGTAAAAATATTGATTGGGATGGAGTAGATGTCTGCTGCTTTTTTCTAGTCTTGCATTTGTTCCCCAAGTTTTTCTTTGAAGAAATGCCCATTGTCCATGTTCCATTCTGGGTGAGACCATTTCTATCACCAGTTCCAGGTCTTGACATATGACTTAAGACAATACATCATTTTACTCTACTTGAACTTCTACCCCAGCCCCAATAATTGCTTCAGAAATTAGGCACGTGAATCAATTTAGGCTGGTAGTATTAGGGCAAGAGTATTTTCATTTTGTTCCTTAAACCTCTGAATTTAACTAATAGGTAAAAACCTTTAGATAAACTTTAGTCCCACTGCCCTTTCTGTAGCCATAAACTTCAAAGAGGAGAAACATATGGTACTATCACAAGCAAACGGGTTTACCTTATCACTATCTTAAGGTCATATAACCACAAAAAGGGAGACAAATGGTTTTAGCACAGGAGGTACCTGCTACCCCATCCCCCGTGTTAATTGGCCAGATGTTTGAGAAGAATCTTGTAAAAATTCCAGAGAGATGATATAGTAAAGAATACAGTTTCCATGACAACCAAGGACTTTGTAAGACCTCCAAAAGTGTATTTAAGGAGGAGGACACAAAAGCTTGGGGTCAGCTTCTGCTGTCCCCGGCCGGCATCAATTAAAGAATTCATTTGTTTCTCGAATCTCGTCTTCCTGTGAGTAAATCTATCTTGTGATTTTGCCGTAACAGTAGGAATCAGGCTGGGATTTTTATCAATAGAGTTGGGAAATGCTATGCTTTCTGCTGAACTTGAGTCAAGTGCACATAAATCTAGAATTTTTAGGAACCACTACAAAAAGAGAGTCTATGTTACTGAAACTGAGGCCAAGATAGATCGTAATGCAGTTGTGCTCCTTGCTCTTAACTTCAGTACATCTGACATTAGCCATGGACTTTATAGGTACACAGTCCCATACATTTCATTGGGCCACCCAAGCAAATTGGAACTTTGGTTTTAGTTACTTTCAACAGAAACAACTCTAATAATCTGTTAGCCTATATGAAATTTATGTCAAAATTTAAAATTCTATGTACAGGAAAAAGCAAATGATCAAGGTAGATTTCACCTCTTTAAATCTAAAAATATGAAAAGACAATTACACTTTCCACATGCACCCATTTTTTCTCACCAAATTCACCAAATTCAATTGGTTTATGGATGAGTTCTTTCCGTTCTTCAAAGAGTGGATTATTTCTATGAATTAACTTGGTCTAGTCTGGTGACATTCAATATAGTAGCCATTGGCCCCATGTGGCTGAGCCTTTGAAATGTGTCTGGTTTGAATGGATATTGACCTTGAGTATAAAATATATGCTGGATTTTGCAGACATAATTTAAGAAAAACACAATGTAATACATTTTAAATATTTCTAGACTGATTACATGTTCAACTGCTAGTGTTTGATGTATATTATTTCATTTCATTTTATTTTTTACTTTTAAAATATGGATACTAAAAATGTCTTTAAAAAATGTTTACATTTCTGGTGTTCATCATAAGTGTCCTGGACAGTACATGTCTAGTACAGTCATGTTTGACCTGTGGCCTCTGGACCATAAGTGACTCTGGACGTCTAGTAATGTGGCCTTACAAGATCATAAACTTCCAATATTATTATGTGATTTTTTTTTTTTATGTGGGTACTGGGGGTCGAACTCAAGACCTCGCGCTTGCCAGCAGGTGCTTGTGCTGCTGAGCGATATCACCGGCCCTTTTCTTCCTATACATGGGTACCGGGAGTTGAACTCAGGACCTCGTGCTTGCGAGGCAGGTGTTTATGCCACTGAGCCATATCACCAGCCCCTATTATGTGAATTTTGGCAATATTTTTCATAACATGTTTGTACAGTGTTTCAGCATTGATGGGAAGGCACCGATGGCTTAGTGGAGTGCTAACTCCTCCTCTCTTGCCCACCACACAGTCATTTGAATGGAAACCCAAGTGGATCCTGAGTGTATCAGATATTACAAGAACTCATGTGCCTTTTGAGTAAACCCGGGATCACCGATAGTGGTATTTCAGCCTACATCGTGTGTATGCCTGTGAAGAAAAATGATTATTGTCATTAAGCAGGCACATAAGTATTCTTATTTAATTATTGAACATGGGCCTATTGTGTTATTTTCAATATGATAATAAACATATAAAAAAGTTTGTTATTTGTATATATTAACTATATTTTATATATGCCCCAAAAGACAATACTTTCTTTGATGTGGCCCGGAGAAGCCAAATGTTTGGACACCCAAAACCTAGTGTACAGAAATTATTTTTTGAACTTTAAGAAATACATACATTTTTCTTTCTATTAAAATTTTGATTATGCACTTGCATATGTATCTTGATGTATCAACCTTTATAAGTATTTAAAGTAAATGAACTGAACCATCATGGTTTCACACATATGGACCACCATCTTATATCTACTGAGCTTAAAAGTTTGGAAATCATAACAAAAATGGACGCCCCATTGAGGAAACAAATATATTGACACGCATATGTAGAATTGGCTTGAGGTTCAGCTCAATTCCAAGCTCAAATGATATCACCAGATCCATAACATGGTTTTTGAGTAGCACTATTTTCAGGCTCTGCCCTGTGCCATTAGTCTCAGGTTCCGTGCAAGACAACCCAAGCCCAACAGAAATGTGAGTTCTGGTAGACCCCACTCACATCCTTGGCTGGTGGCTTAAATTGAGACAACTTTATTCTCTGCAGAGGAAATCAGAGGACTGATTTTATGTTTAAATATGAAATTTACCTTGTAGCACATACTGCTGGTTGTCTCCCATTCTCCCTTTATCTATTTGCAGTTTTTTAGTAATGGCATCCTGTGCTTTGCTAGACATAATAAATAAGTACCATATTCTCCTGAGTTCCATCCATTCACCTGATAGTAAGTGAGTACAGGTGGCTCAATAAAGCTAGTGGGATGTTATGAAAATGTTCTTTTTTTTTAAGCAGTGTCTCACTATGTAATTCAGGCTGGTTTTGAACTAACTATGTAGCCCAGGCTGACCTCAAACTCATAGCAATCCTCCTAGCTCAGCCTCCCAAGCGCATGGAAAATGTTCTTAAAAGGACATTTCTTTATCCCGTTTCCTTCCTGTAGGCTCAAATGCATATGTTTTATCTGAGTTCAAGAGGCTTCCTTTGACGTTGGTATCTGTGGAGACTCACAGGATAATATAATGAAAGGAATCTGAAAACCTAATGACTATGAAACTTTCATATTAGACAGCCTGGCTTAGTTATATGAGAGGTAGAAACTTATATTTGTTTAAGCCACTGCTATTTTGGGATTTCTATTACTCAAAAATGAGCCTAATTTTTACTGATATGATTTCAAATTATCAATGTTTTATAAGATCCAGATCATGTATTTCAGATCAATGTTTTATAAGATCAAATCAATGTTTTATAAGACTATCAATGTTTTATAAGATCCAGATCATGACATTAAAGAACAATACAAATAAGACTTTACTCACATTCATTTTCTAAAATAAATATTTAGTTTAATTTTCCCTGTATTTTACTGCACATTTCTTTTCCTTTCTCTTTCTTTCTTTCTTTCCTTCTTTCTTTCTTTCTTTCTTTCTTTCTTTCTTTCTTTCTTTCTTTCTTTCTTTCTCTCTCTTTCTTTCTTTCTCTCTTTCTTTTCTTTCTTTCTTTCTTTCTTTCTTTCTTTCTTTCTTTCTTTCTTTCTCTCTCTCTCTTTCTCTCTTCTTTCTCTCTTTCTTTTTTGAAACAGGGTCAGTTTGGAACTCATTATGTAGCCCAGGCTAGCCTCAAACTAGCAGTGATCTTCCTGACTCCACTCCCAAGTGCTGGGATTACAGGTGTGTGCCACCACACCTGGATCCTGTTTTTCTTTATATTAATATTTTAATTACACTTATAGTTGAACATTTGAAAAATCCAAATGTTTAACAGATTATTAATATAACCTAGACTGAGCTGTAGTTTGGATCCGGAATGGTCCTCAGAGGTCCACGTGTAAAGTTTGGACCCCACTTGACACTTTTAGAAAGTGGTGGAAACTTGTAAAAGGTAAAGCCTAGTGGGCGAACTTCCAGTTGTTGGAGCCAGGCCCTTGAAGGAGCTGGTGGAACTTTATCCCTTCTACTTTCTCTTTTACCAGTTGATCATGAGATGAACAGCTTTTCTCCACCATATAATTTCTGTGCCATGAGGTCCTGTTTCCCCATAGAACCAAAAGCAATGGGCCCTACTGACTATGGACTGGAACCTCAGAACTCATGAGGCAAAACAAGCCTTCTTTCATTATAAGTTATCTCAGGCATTTTGTAATAGTAATGGGAAGTTGACTAACAGATGGCATTATGTAAGCTATAATTTATAACATTTCTTTTAAAAACTAGTTAATCATTATATAATTTGGAAAGTGTCAGCTTGATTATCAAACTCCACACACATTATTATTTTGATATTTGATATTAACATTATTACAATAGTTGAGCCAATGAGAAAACTTGTCTGAATATAAGGTTTCATTAGTTCTATGAATATTTAAACCAACACCATATTTCTCATTTTAGAGCTATTAATAATGCCATGGTTACCAATAAAAATATGTGTGAATATGTGTATATAAATACATTGTTAATGTACTTTTTTTGTAATACTGGAGATTGAACTCAGGGCCTTGGCATGAGCTACACGTCTGGCCCTTTTTCTTTTTAGATTGGGTCTCTCTAAATAACTGCTGCTCAGCTTGGCCTCAAACTGCCTGAGCCTCCCAAAGTACTTGGGATTACTGGCATGAGTCAGCATGCCTGGATCAAAATACATAAATTTAAATTAATTTTAATGAAAAAGTAGATCCAACTATACTAATTATCAGAACAAAGTGAAATAACTTTGTCTTCCACTTAGAATTCAGGAATAAAGCAGAACTAAAACAGTTACTTCAGTATGCTAGTGTTAAATAATCTTAGACAAATACTTTTTTCAGCAAGGAGAGGATAAGTGAATCTGGGAGAGCTGCAGGGAGCAGTAGACATGAATTACTCTGAGAAAAAGTTCACAGTCAAAATGCCCTGCCAGACCATGTTGGCAGTGATATGAAATATCCCAGTGATATGAAATATCCGAGTAAGGGAATGTGAAGCTTAAGAGGAAAGAGAATAAAATAATGTTAAATAAGAGAATTAAGGGCCGGTGAGACGGCTCAGTGGCATAAGTGCCTGCCTGGAAAGCATGTGGGCCCGAGTTCGACTCCCAGAACCCACATACGAAAAAAGGGCTGGTGATATCACTCAGCAGCATGGGCGCCTACTGGCGCGCGAGATCCTGAGGTCGACCCCCGGTACCCACAAAAAAAAAAGAGAATTGAGTCTGGAGGAGGCTGGAGCTGCCCCTAGGTAACTGTAAGAGTAGAAGTAAAGTGTAGATTGGAAAAAAGTTAAGAATAATTCAAAAGAAATTTCTAACCATCTAGGTCTTTATTCATAGCCACTACAGTGTTAAAAATCTCATCAGTGTGATTTGCTAAGGAAGAACAGGCCAATGGGCTGAAGAACTTTAGGAAAAAAGTAGTGGAAGGAAAAGGAGCGTTTTTTTCATTATCAAGTTAGTGTTGAGATGGCCACAAATAACACTGGTAAAATCCATGAAGGGAGTTCAGAGGGGATGAATGTTCAGGGTGAACACATCACTTGAAGGTGACAGGGTTTCATGAAGCTCGTATGTTCTTAAACTCCAATTAAATATTATGACTTTTCTAATGTTTGAAGATGGTTAAAATACAAACATTATGAAAAAAAGATTTCAAATCACTGTACAAATTGGCGATTAGTTTGAGTGACAGTACAACAAATAATATTAAATGAACGGGTCCCTTCTAAGGTTTTCTTTGTCCCTAGGAAGTATTAGTTATAACTTGTATTACATTGGGGGAAATGTAGTTTCTTTTTACTATTATAAAAAATGATAACAAAGAAAGTGTTTTAAACTCTGCATTCATTGCAAAGGATGGTTTAATATGAATGGTATGGAATTGGATTTAACCCCCGTGATAAAGCATTCCCACCAGCCCATGACAAGGATATGTTTGTATTTTGTCAGTGTGTAAGACACAGAAAGGAACAGCTTCTGCCAAGTAGCTTACACTTACTAACACAGAAAACATGTTCTAGTGCAGTCAAGGATGGAAAACCTAATGCTTACTTACAAAAATATTGTTTGGTTACACATATGAATTCGGTTAGGTTCCCTGGTATGTGGAGGTATTAGAGATATGTACACTTTTTGTCCAGGTGGTAGAGTTTTATTTCAATTCTGGCGTGATCCAGGTGTTTCTTTTGCATCCCTGGGAACACACATAAAAGGTCAATGAACTCCAGCATATATCAGAGTGGAAATATTTCTTGAATTATTGCTTTGAATTAGTTTTTCAAATGTTTTACATTAGGACGAATGTAAAATATGATTTTTATTACTTTTGCATTTTTATACACATGTGGATATTTTATGGCAAATTTAATTAGATTTATATTAGAATACATACATGGATGTGGGTATGTGTATATATCTATGTGTATAAAATTAGAGCTGTTTAGTACTTGAAAATCTTTTCGAACCTCTTTAAGAAAGTCAAGGAAATAAAAAGTAAGGAGTGCATGGCTCTTTTTTCTAGGTAATTCAGATTGAGAAAGGCCAAGTTTTCATTGCAGCTATACCACACAGTCTTGCAGAAATTAAGTTCACTCCTTTTGTTATCTCTTTCGAGAGTAGATGCCAGAAAAATTGCCATACATGTTGATACCAATCCTAGGGGTTTTGGGAAGAAAATGAGATAACACATTTATTGAAGAATTTTGTACTATTTTATTAAAAACTAAGCACTTCTATGGTGCTATATGGAGTACAACGTATTTTTATATGCATTATCTCCTCTGAATTCTTGTAAAAATATTATAATTCTCCCTAAACTTGTATCTTTGTTAAAGTTAGTTTACATAGCAATTTATGACATACATGTTGGATGGGTCTCATTCTTTTTTTTTTTTTTTTTGTGGGTACCGGGGGGTCGACCTCAGGACCTCGCGCACCAACAGGCACCCGTGCCGCTGAGCGATATCACCGGCCCCTTTTTTGTATGTGGGATCCGGGAGTCAAACTCGGGCCCTCGCGCTTGCAAGGCAGGCGCTTACGCCGCTGAGCCATCTCACCGGCCCCAAGGGTGGGTCTCATTCTTGAGTTCATTTTATATATTAGCTTATATATTCTTTACCATTTTGTTTATAAAAATTATATTATCTCTAATTATGTATTCTTGAATTCATGTTGAGTAAAATAAATCAGACACACAAGCTTAAAAATTATATAGTTTCTCTTATATGAGAAACCAAAAATATAAATAAATCAAAGAGCAAAGTAAAAAAGCAACAACAGGAAATAGTTATATAGAGTTTTGGCAAATGGAAAGTGGGATAAGAGATGGAAGAGGGACTGAAAATAGATTTAATAAGAATTAAGATGTGTCAGGTACATATACCAAGTACCCAAAATGAATGTATTTATAATGCACCACAAATAAATACTAAAAAAAATTCTCCCCTTTATCCAATTTCTCCCATCTGCCCTGGCTCCATTTTGCTGGTCTTTGTGTTATCTCAGTGAGCTAATAGATATTTCTTGCTTTAAACTATCAAATTTTGGAGATTTTTGTTATACAAAAGTACATAACTAACAAAGCTCTTTTAAATTTCCATTATTCATAGAAAAAGAATTTTCTTTTGATTGTCCTAAACAAGATTAGTTAGAATTAAATTTTAAAAAATGAATATAGAAACAAAATGATTTTTATAATTAAAAAATATCCAGGAATTTAAGTAGTTTAAGTTCACTTGGCTATTTCATAACTAATATCCAATATCAGACAACTAGTTTTCCTGCCGTGCTTTCTCTCCTGTTCTTTGTTCCCTGTGATTATCTTTGGCATCCTATGTACTAAATTCTTGAAAGTGAATTTAGAGAATGAAAATGGCTTCAGGAAAAATTAAATAACAGTGTTCCTGTACTTCATGGGGCCAGTGTCTCACAGGACCTTGTCAAAACAGTGCTCCAAGTTCATGGCCTTGCAGGCGAAACCAATACAAAGAAAAGTGACAACCATCACAACAAGAACAAATACCTGTCTCTAGCCCCCTCGTGGTTTACCTTTTCTACTTAGAGGTCAGAAATTTCCACACTTTTCTTGGTGACCTCATGTGCTTCTCCTTTGTCTACTCCCCACCTAATATTGTCTCTTTACCCCCTACCCCGATAGAAAGGTCTGTGCTTGATCAGTCTGCACAAAACTATGCAATGAAGGATGTTTTCAAAATCTGTTTATGTAAAAATTCTAGGTAAGTTTTTATATTTTTAGGTATATTTGATATTCTGATATCTTCTAAATTTTTTTCTTATTTTTTTGAAGGGGATGGGTCTGGAAGTCCCTGTAGTTATCGTCTTCCTGATTTGTCGAGCTTCTGCTCCATAAACCAAAGAACATAATATTAATAATCACTTCCTGAAGTGATTTCTGGAATAAAAAACATTGTCATTGCTAGTCATTGATAGACTTCACTGTTCCCTGAAATGTCCTTTTATGAAACCAAAGTAATAATGTTTGAGTGTTAGTTGTCTCACATTAATTTATATGCCCTTTCTCATTTACATATAACAAAACTCTTATTTTTCAATACTGTAATGGTGCCTTTCACAAAAATAGCTATTTCAAATTGTTTTCTTTAGAAAAGTTGGAACTTCTGATTATATCTAGTTATACCTGTCTGTCTATGTCAGTGGATACATATAAGTAGGCAAATAATTTATGCATGCAATTTTTAACTAAGGGGTTTGTATCTATCATTAGAATTTGTTTCTGTACATCTTTAAGGAAAAATACACTGTTCTTACTGTTTCTGTAGTTTTAATTTGGTGAAAAAAATAGCTCATTTTGAAACATTCTGAAGACACTGACAAATGTGAATCTTTAAACAATTTCATTGTGTTCAAATATTCATGGTTTGGCAGAGGAAGTTCTGAGAAAGCAATAAACAGAACTCAAGCAATGATTGGAGATTTTAGTTTCTGAGAGGTTGAAATGTTCTGAAAGCCAGTAGCAAGGCTCCCTTTCATTTACAAAAGCCCAGGAGAGCAAAGAGAAGTTAAAGGGCCTTAGAGTGGAAAGAGACTGCAAATGAAGAAAAGGCAAGTGGATGTGGTAGAAGGCCCATCTAGGTTTAAAGTGAGTTAGAGGAAACTGGACTTGACTAGGACGTAGGTTGTCAAAGAGAAAAGAACAGGATTCTTGATCATTTCTCTTTGGTTAGAAACTCACAATGTATCTTATAGTTCTTCTATAATCTGCTCTAGAAATGTATCATGTAGCTTTATAAAGGAATAATTGTTTATCCAATTAAAAGCAAAAGTAGAAAAATTAAAATAAACCTGTATTTCCCAAGGTTTTTACCTGTTTAGACACTAGTTCAATTTTTCTTATGTGTTACCAAAACAAATGTGAGGAGGAGCAGAAAAATAAGAAAAAACATTTTATATCCCAAAGTTCTATCATCCAATAGAATAACAAATTATATTTCCTTAAGCACACTGTATCAGTTATAGAAGCAGTTCTCGAAACGTGCTACCAAGGGCATCAGCATCTGGGAGTTGGTTAGAAAGAGCAATTTTGAGTCCCATTCCCACACGCCCTGAAGCAGAGACTCTTCACTGTACTTTAACAGGTCCTCTGGGTGCTTCTGATGTATGTATGTTGAAGTTTGAGAATCTCTGAGTTAAGATAACATCAGGTGCTGCAGCAGACACACCTCTGTTTCAGTAGCTGAGGTCAAAAAGGGTTATTATCTCCTTAGACAGAAGCTCAGGGCAGGCCATGCTTCTTGAGATATGTCCCCCTAGGATGCAGTCTCCTGTTTTGTATCTCTGCCATCTTCATCTTACACATCTATATATCTTGAGTATCATTTCCACCGTAGTCAGCTAGAGTGGTAAAATTACATTATTTGCACTGACCATCTTTTGATCACATCTAATTACAAAGGCTGGGAAATATATGCTAGCTTTGTGCTTAAAAGTATGAGCAAGCCAACGTGATCAGTTTGTTGACTTTGCCAAGTATGTACTTATATATCAACATTATTGCTTTAGTTTTTCTATTGAACAATATAATTTTTATTCTTCTTTTTTTTTTTTTTGTGGGTACCGGGGGTCGACCTCAGGACCTCGTGTGCCAGCAGGTGCCCGTGCCGCTGAGCGATATCACCAGTCCTTTTTTCATATGTGGGTTCTGGGAGTCGAACTCAGGGCCTTGCACTTGCCAGGCAGGCGCTTACGCCGCTGAGCCATCTCACTGGCCCCTAATTTTTATTCTCACAGCTCCATTTATTTTTAACATACGTTCATGGCCTATTTACAATGTCAACACTCTGTTGTATATTAGATACTATGGTGTCTTCTTAAACATTTCACAGTTAATGATTAGGAATATCTACTTTTAAAATTTTGTCAGTTTCATCTTTAATGTAGATTCTCATCATCATTCAGGTTACATGATGGTCACATACATCTAATGGAAAATTTTATTTCTTTATCATCTTTTATATGCCAAGAATACAAAACTATGGGCAACATGCCCTTGTGTAAGCTAGAAGAGCCACAGGACATTTTTATAAACATTGGTCTTATTTAAACATTGGAAAGAAACATCGTCTTTAGACAACCTGCCAATTGATAAGTCTTCCATCCTGATTCTTCAAGAACACTTTGTTCTTTTCATTTTTGGATTTCTGCCAGAAGATAAAAAGCATGAGCTACTCAACTTGGTCTTTGCAGAGGCACAACTGAACTGGTAGATAATTTAATAATCCTGCTTGACCTTTTTGTCATATTGATTTATTTATTTACTTGTTGGAGAGGAATGTATACACTGGACTGTACTATTAAATGAGGTTATGCGGTCATTTTAGGAATGTATATAGGGATGTGTGTGTATGTGGATTTCTGTGAAACAGACATCGGCATAAACCAAATATCCTATTGCAGGTTTGTAAAGCACTTTGATTTTGTGACTTTACTCTAAAGCCATTTACATTGTCCACTTGAAAGTTTTCAGAAAGTAGTAAGTTTGCATTAAAATCTAAGAATATCACCAGTTATGAACCCCAAATAATTGTCAGATCTCTGGGATTCTCATGGAGACTCTGTCCTGCATTTCTAACTGGTATCAATTTATCTTGAAAATATGAACATTTTTCAACTTATGTTTGAACTTGTTATTTATAGTCTTAAATGCAGATTTGATTAAAAATTGACATAAATATTGTACCTAGTTTTATAAACTTAAAAAATTATCCCAAAATACTATAGGATGTTTTGGAGATAGAGTATTAAAAATTCAAATGTTAACTCATCATGTTATACTATTTTAGTGGGAGTTCTAAAATTGTAATATTATTAAGAATAAGAAGGAATTTCTTAAGTATTATAATACTAACAACATCAGTAAACATTTATTGAATAATTATAAAATATTATTGGACTAATGTTGGCTTTAAGTGGTATGTGTTAGACATAGTTTTACTGATCAAGGGAAAAGATAAGAATGAAACAATATATACAATACATAAATAATCTATGTTTACTATTTTCAGGGTAGATTTGACACTTTTTGAGGAATTAGTCTACTACCAAGTAGCATAATATGTGTGTGATATCGACCATTGTTTTATAGATTTTCACTTTTAGAACTATCTCTCCAGATGTGGTTTATTACTTCCTGAATTATTTTCATTTCAATTTAAGTAAACAGTGAGTATAAGCGTAGAATTCTGAACTTTGTCTCCTTTTCTATGTAGTTTGTCAATTATAATAGAGAACACAAGCCAAATTTATATTTGAAGGGAACTCATTTATTATTTTCATGCTTTACTCTCAACTTTTTTAAATGTTGTTACTTATGGTGCAAAACAAATCATACCTTACCTTTATATTTTTGACTTTATATAAAGAAGATTTGTATCCATACTTTCTCCAATAATTGTCACATTATTAAATCTCTGAGGTATAGCCTAATTAATCCCATCTTGAAATGAAGCGTGAAAACATAAATTTGTCTAATTTCTGAGTGCTAGTTACATTTTTCCATTACCACTCTGATTCAAAATAAATGCTAAAATCATCTTGGTGTTTTTTCCTGCTTATCAAAAAGCATAAGCATACATTAGCTGACATAGCAAACAAAGATCCTTATTTCACATATCTTATGTCATTTTTAAAATATGCTAGTGAAGTACTACTTTGATCTCTCTTAATCATTTTACTGATGTTAAAGACACTGAAGAACAGAGACACAAGTAACAGATCCAAAGAGAGCGCAGCTTGGAGAGCACAGGAAGTAAAGACGCTGGATTCTCAAAGGAGAGACATCGTGACCTCTGTAACAAGTTACATCGCACATTTTCTCTCCCATTATTTTAAAATAATTAAATACTTTTGAATTTCAGCCCTGAAAATCCACTACAAAATTCTAAGTTTCTAGAAGAACAGCTGCAGATAAAGGGGAAAATGAGAACAATAATCCGGACTTGGACAAAAAGATGATTCTCAGAAAAAGACGTGAGTTCCTCGTGTAAAGTATGATGCCCAGAAGACACGGCTTACTGATGGATTTTTAAGCTACATACATTTGTGGAAATTATTGACACTAATAACTCAGTACTTCTGCAACATTGTTTATGACAGAACTATTGAACATTCGAAGCAAAATCATTCAGCGCTCCTTAAAGCTTATAATAGTAAGTAGTGGTAGTCAATTTTGACTAAATAGTAGTCAATTTTTAGTTGCAGGCTATGTTTCCCTAAATTGTTAAATTCTTTTAAATTCAGCGACAGGCAATAGATATCATTTTGGAAACTTAAAAGATTCATTCGAACTGGGTTTCTGGGTTTCAAATCCTGACCAGCACATATTGAAACTTTTATATTGCTTTATACTTTGTGAATACCAGTTAATTTTAAAAGAGAAAAATGAAACCACTTTGCTATCATACTTGATGTTACAGAACATCAAATCAGGGGTAGATACATAAAATTATGATTCTAGTACTGAATACCTAAAACTATCAGATAGTCTAGGAAATAAATATACTTATTAAAAACATTTAGAGTGCTATTAGTTTGAGTGTATTTATAAGGAACTGAGCCATCTATATTCAATGTAAATTTGGAACACCCAACATCATACTAGGAGAATAAATGGGACATGTTGGCTATGGAATGGTCTTGAAAAATAATCATTCTGTAATAATCTGATTATATCATCATACTTTTGAGCATGAACCTAAAAACACTGAAAAGCATATGTTTCTAATTGAGGCTAATACAAATAACTTTGCATCTTGACTATGTTAGTTATTTTGAAACTAGAAAATTCTGTTAATTTCAAAAGAGGTAATTATATCCACTCTTTTGTCCTGGATAGTCCTGTTAGAAGCCTACATTGTAGCATTCCTGTTTCTCGAGGGTGATGGTTGCATTATAACTAATATGACAATTCCTACTTCAAAAAACGTTTTGGAGATAACCAAGTCTAGTTAATTTCATTTTCATTATTGTTACTTACATTAATTTTTTCCTTGTTTTATTCTCTGAATGCCAATCTTAGACATAGAATCATCCTTTTAAATTAGGACACTTAAGCTTCTGAATGAAAAGTTATGAGTTCAGATAACATTAAATGCAGAAAAAAAAAAGTGCAATCTTGTCACTGAATTGATGCTACCTAGTTCCCAGAATGAAATGGATCACAGGCAGTAGCTAGATTTTTTAGCACATTGATAAATTTACACATACTTCTAGCACTTGAATGTAAGTGCTAGAAATTTTGTGAAGTGGTACTTCACATGACTGTTTGTTTGAAATGTTTTGCCTTCTGAAGAGTCAGCTACATGCACATGCAAGTATATACACAAAAATAACTCCAAAACCACATATTAATAGCAGTGACCTATTTTATTCTCTTCATCTATGAAGTAATTGATAATTACTGTCACCAGTTGGACTTACTGTAAGACATCAAAGCATTGTAATTTCTTAAAATATAGGATTCCATACTTTAATCTTTTTGTTGAGTTGTTCCAATCTCTGGCTTGTGTCATTCAACTTGTCTGTCTGCAAACTGGGACAATCAGGTAATTTGCGAGTACTTTACACCAAGATGTATGAGATGAGTATCTAGTAGATCTTCTGATCTATTGATTATTATTAGAGTAATCATATTAATTCAAGTACACCATTACGGTTTATGTTAATAATGGAGTCATAACCTAATTATACAAAATAATAATTTAGTGATTTGAAGGGAATAATTTTTCTCCCAGAGAAGAGTTTTCTTTCTTTAGTCCTTCAGAATTTATAAAAATCTTTCCTAAGAGTCATATTAAGGAACATAAAACAGCAGGCAAGCCAGTTAGATTTGGCAGGATGCTATAAATCTATCAATGACACTCAAGGCTAAAAGAGTGTTTAGCCATGTTCAGGTGGGCTTCTACATATATATGTACTTTTCTGTCAGTAACTGTAAAGTTACTAAGGAAGTATTTGCCTTTTTTAATAATAAGATAAAGAGAAGTCATCAATTTGAATAAGTAGTACAAAAGTGGAATGCTTGTAGGCATATACGGAATAGTAAGTGCTAAAGGAAGGACAGCTGCCAAATAGTGGCTTTTCAGTGATCTTTAATTTTTACATTACATAATTCAAAGTTGCTTATGGAAGAGTATGACATTCAGAGGAAAGACAGGACAATATACCAAGTGTTGTTTTTCCTTAAATATTATACAAAGTCAAATAATTTCTCCATCTCCATACTATCACAATTTTGTGGACATGAGATTATATTGATGGCTCTAAATAAATTAATTTCTAAAATAAAACAAAAATTTTATGTCATTTTGAATGGGTTTTCTTGTTGCTAAGCAATAAGCTTCACTGACACAAATCTGAGTGTAACATATGGTCTCAACCTTAGGCTAGGGTGTTCCATTTGAATTATTCCAGGCTTTTCCTTATAGTGCTGTGCTTGAAACATGAATCCAATTACCAACTGCAGTCAGGCAATTGAAAGGCTGTGGGAGAAATACTCTAATAGATGGGGGGACGGTAAAGGACAATGATTTGTGTGGTAATCAGCAAGAGAAGGTCAATTGTAATAGAATAGACTGGTTTCCAAGACAGAGCTAATGTAAGATGCCTTCTACTCCATGGAGGGATGCTATCAATAGATTTGTTGTTTTCATTACCAAGAATGTCACTTACTGACAAGATGAATAAAGAAAGTGTGAGGAGGCCTGTTGATGGATCAGGTGATTAAAACCTAGGTTGTGGTGAACAATTAGCAAACTCATGACCTGTTTGAGAACTGGAAATGAAAGGTTAAAAAAAGATGCCATGCAAGTGTCCACCTGAAAAGAATAGATTTGTGTTAAGTTTTATGGTTGAGCTCTACTATCCATAATAGAAAAGCTGAATAAATATGCATCTCCTCAATATGCAACACTTATTTTTATTATTGAATTTCTTCTCTGTAGAGGAAATAGAAATAAAAAGAATACCTACTGATCACATCATACATATTAGTTTTATTTTTTAAAAATCTAATACTTTAAACGAGTGTAAAGAAATAACCCTGCAAACTCCAGTAATAATAAAGCCCATTTCCTTTGTGAGGTCTCTATTGTTCTTTAAGATTCTGTATCCAGTCAATTACATAGCCAGATGATTCTTCTTATAAATTATAATAAAGGCAAAAACAAATGGTACTGCGAATCTAATAAACCAAAATGCTTTTACCAGAAATATCAAATATTGTTTTTATAATGATAAATCCTAGGCTTACAGATTGACTTATCCAAGGCTAATCTTATCCAAGTTCCTCCCTCTGTCTGACTCTTTGGCACTAACCTATTAGACTACAGTGGAGCACTTCCTCTTCTAAGCCTGCTCAAGGGCTCTCTTCCTCCTGCCTGCTGATCAACAAATATACAATGATATACTTTGTCTCAGGTTTTCAGGATACCACAGATTACCTCCAGCTACTATATATAAATTGCTATAGAAAGTCATGGAGAAAATGTTAAGCCTTACAATGTAACTAAAATAAAACTGTAATTTACAAAAGCTTACTTTATTAAAAATTAGACAAGAAAAAAACACTCTCCCTCTTGTACAGCATGTCTTTGTGGTCTTCCACTTCATTAGACTCTTCCAATCTTTTTTTTTGTGTGTGTGGGTACCGGGGGTCAAACTCAGGACCTCATACGCCAGCAGGCTCCCGTGCTGTTCAGTGATCTCACCGGCCCTTTTTTCATATGTGAGTACTGGGAGTCGAACTCAGGACCTCAAGCTTGCCAGGCAGGCGCTTATGCCTCTGAGCTATCTCACCAGCCAGACTCTTCTAATCTTAAATGTATAAAATAACTTGCAAAACAACCATACTTTCAAGCACTGTAACTTTCCTTCCTCCACTGAACGTGCTTGTGTGCCCCTATTCACCAACGAAAACCTAGCCACAGAGAGAATCCCTAAGAAGGACCAAAGGACCTGGACATGTAGTCACATTTAAAGACTGACTGCTAATAGGACAAAATATGCTGTTTAAGGTCTTTAAATCTTTAATTAAATACCAAAAACCATGTAGCTATTTAAAAATTATGTTAAAGGAGGAAGATTTATATGATCTGAAGACACACCTTCTTTCATAAATGGTGCTGGGAAAACTGGCTCTCCATATGCTGAAGACTAAAACCAGACCAATGTCTCTCACTTGCACTAAACTAAAATCAAAATGGATCAAAGATCTAAATATTAAAACAAAAACAGTAAATCTGCTGGAAGAGAGAATAGGTAGAATTCTTAAAAACACAGGTATAGACAAAGACTCTAAGAACAAAACCCCAATCACATGGGAAATATTACAAAGAATCAACAACTGGGCTCTCATTTTATTAAAATGCTTTTGCACAGCAAAAGAAATCACCAACAGAGTGAAAAGACAACCCACAGAGTGGGAAAAATTTTTTTCCAGCTGTTCCTCAGACAAAAGACTAATATCTAGAAATATATAAAGAACTCAGAAAAAACCAGACTCCCCCAAATTTAAATATCCAATCCAAAAATGGGCACCTGAAATGAATACACACTTCTCAGATGAAGAAGTTCAAGCATTAAATAAATACATGAAAAAATGTTCAACATCGTTGGTCATGTGAGAGATGCAAATTAAAACAACACTGAGATTCCATCTCACTCCAGAAAGAGTTCTCTATTATCAAGAAATCAACCACTAACAAATGCTAGCAGAGCTGTGGGGAAAAAGCAAAACTTCTCCATTGTCGGTGGGAGTGTAGACTGGTGCAACCACTGTGGAAATCAGTGTGGAGATTCCTCAAAAAACTAAAACTAGAAGTTCCATTTGACCCAGATATTCTCCTTCTTGGTATCTTCCCAGAAGAATTAAAAGCATCACACCATAATGATATATGACACCCATGTTTATAGTAGCACAATTTGTAATAGCTGAATCTTGGAACAGCTAAAATGCCCACCAACCAATGAATGGATAAAGAAGGCATGTTTTTTCTATACATTGGAGTACTACTCAGCCATAAAGAAGGATAAACTTGAGACATTTTTAGGTAAATGGATGCACCTTGAGACCATACTCTTAAGTGAAATAAATCATAGACACATGTATAAATATTGCATTGTTTCTCTTGTGTGAGAAGCTGTAAGTATAAATAAGGATCAAAATATACAATAGATATTGAGAAATGGGAAGAAATGTTCAAATGGGAGGGGGAACTAGGAAAAGGAAGAGGGGGAAAAGAAGGAAAGGAAAAGAAAAAGTAAACAAGAAAAAAAGGATAAAATGGAAACAAAGCTTTTGTAAATAAGGAAGGGAAGAAGGGTTGAAGGAAGGGGAGGGGAATAGAAAAAAAGAAGAATCAAGATATATCATGTACAGGTACAAATTCCCTATAATGAATGTGATCATTATGTATATCTAAAATGTACCAATAAACTTAATTAATTAAAAAATAAATAAACATAGTTTTTTTCTATTTCCACAGAACATAGTATTTACTCCATTTTGTACATGAGATGTCCACAATGAATCTATTTTTAAAAATTAAAAATGAAGTTAATTTAACATAACGATATGGATTAGAATATACTTAAGACTTCCTGTTTTAATAAAAATAAAATTTTAGCCTCAAAATAGAAAAACACTGTGTTAATAGAGCCATCCTTGGCTATTGGCAGGTCCTCAGGGAAGGGTGTCTTTGCTAGTAGCCCTCACAATGTGAAGCAGCCATCTGCTCACCATATTTGCTTGCTGTTCATTCCCTAAGAGCTCTCCTGCTTCCAGCACTTAGGAGAGATTAGCTGTTGCCCAAGCATCTTGATGCTGCACTTTTACAGGGCAGTTAGAAATGGCAAGAGTCCATAAGATCTTCAAGAGACAAAGATGTGCTTTGTTAGCAACTACATTTGGGTCAAGCTTTAAAGCACAACAAAACATATAAATATGTCTCCAGAAAAAAAAATAGAAAATGATCTTTTGGGCTGATGCCAGAGTAAGAAAAATAACATTGTTTACTAGCACATTTGTTTCTACTGCACTATGTACAGGTTAAAGAAATCACCATTCCATATTTTTCTGGGGCAGGACATTTTGTGGTTAGCAAAGGAAACTCTTTAATTGCCTTTGTCACATGCTTCCCTCAGCAATTTATTTTCCCAGCAGTTACAACTGCCTTTTATTGGTTATTTGGTGAGCATAGTCCCTGGCTCCATGCAGATTTTAATTTTTAAATATTAGGCTGCTGACAATGCTTCTGTTTTTGTGATGGGACTCTTTCTGGAATTCTTTGACTTCCACAAGCAATTTTACTTCCTACTATAAATTTCAGAATGTGTTCTTATTAAACACTTTGAATACATTATTAAGTAGATTTATGTTGAAAGGATTTTTTTTCTTTAGCAAATGGGTTAAAGAGACAAAGACTATGTGTAACTATTTTTACTTTCCCTTTCTGACCTATTTCTTTCTTAAAATCACATGGAAGTTTTATAGACTATGGGAAGCTAGAATTAACAAAAATGTTTGCTGGAGAACAAAATCCCATATATTTTAAATGCAATCCTGTTTTGTTTATTTTTTCTTATACCAGACTTTTCCCACAAGTGTACTCAGCTAGATAATGCTTTTTATATGTCAACCTCCACTCAAGACAAAATGAAGTATGTGCATGATTTTTCCTAAGTATCTGCTAATCTATTTTTGCCAAACAAAATATATTATCTGAAAAATTCAATTATTATTTAAATAATAAATAGTAAAAACATAAAAGAAAGTTCCAGATTCCTCATGGTCCACTAAAATACACAGTCAAATCTTTTGATTCATTTTATTTTTTCTGTAAGCAAATTGGAGAAGGTATATGGAACATAGTGGAGAATTAAACTGAAGACAGCCACCATCAAGAAGAGCTCATCACCCACAAATAGGACACCGCAAAGGATGATTTGCTGTGCTGCTGTACCCTGACATCAATCATAGCTGCATCTATTTATGACAGCAAACAGAAACCAGGCTTTGTAGTAGAGCCCTCCAAAATGTGAATGACCAATCCATAAATAATTTATTTATTTAAATAAATAAATGTATTTAAAGTCAATCAAGTCAATTTTATATAAGAATCTTCAACTAACACCCATCTGGAAATGAGGTTTTCATAAGCAATCATGTAGAGTTGCTTATGGGAGTAAGACATGCACAAAGCTATTTTGTTGTAAACTGGATAATAATTTTTACTTTAAACAATTCTCAAGAGACTAGAATGATCTTTGTCCCCTTAATTAAATGTGTACACAATTCAATTTCTCCTGAAAAACATAAAATTTAGGCTCCTTTACTTAATTTTAAGTCTGCACATTTTATATGACTTATAGCCAAGTGGATAAATATTAACCATCAACTCAAATTAATCCAAGCCATGGAAGAAATCCTAATTAATAGGACAATAACCAAAGAGGTTTTCTTACTTATTACTCTGAAGTAAAATTCCTGTGGGAAGATCACAAAGCAATGAAATTTTAACATAAAGACTCTTAGAGAAAGACAAACTAAGCCCTGAGTATTGATTACACACTGTAGGTAAAGGGACTAACTGGATTAAAATTCTGAAAGTGAGGGCTTAAATTTGAAAAAGGGAAGTTACCATTCTGATGTTTATTCAGGGAAATAAGAAGTCAGAGGCCAATCTTTCCAGGATATGAGTGCAGGTCTTCAAATAACAGCATTTAAGGCAGGAGGTGACCACAGTACTAACGGCCAGCACATAATACCAGGTATATAAACAGCTCCCCAAGAAAATTTCTGAATCAAGGAAAAGAAATGTTAATGGGAAGAACTGGCTTCCCAAGCTACTAACCCTCACACTGACACTTAGACACTTGATATGAACTCAACCTAGTTCATTAATTTTATGTCATAAAGTAAAACATTCTTTAAACACCCAATATTACTCAATGCTGGGAGATCAAGAGTATAAAAAGCTTATTCTGAGGGAAAGGGTTTTCCAGTCTATTAGTAGGTCACAAAGAAAACTAAAACTAAAAGTTGACAAGATAATTTTGAAAGAAAGTTCTAGAAAGAAATACAAAGTTAGTTGATAGCAATCACTTCAGAAAATAAAACTTCCTAACAAGTTTTTGAGAGTTAGAACTTCCAAATAGTTGGCTTCCTTTTGTGTTGTATTCATTGTGGTTTTTACTTGTTTGTTTTACAAAATATAGTATTTTCTTCTAAGGCCAAATCAAAAATTACACATAATGTTTATAGATTCTACAGCAAATATAAATTAGTAGGTAACCAAGTAGAAAGAAGCTTCTTACTTTTGATTCTCTGAAGGGTAACGGCACGTTTTCACCTATGGTTGCGATAGGGTTGTTTCTTCATCAGAGGTCATCTGTGCTACTAGAGCAGAAGGCTGAGATATTTATTCAGTTGTTGCATATTAGGTCTTTGGTAGTTAAAGGATCTTAACAAATATAAAGTCTTACACTACATTCTATTACCCTTTGTTAGTGGGAAATTGAAGTCCAGAAATCAGTATTAAGTCAGCCCCTAAGGTCCACTTGTACTATGAGAAAGAACCTAAACTGACCTCTGCTCAAAATGTATTAGAAGGATTTTACCCTTGTTATAATTAAATAAATAGCTCTATTTACATTATTTTTCTTTATAGGCAATTGATGACATCAGTCCTTTCAAAGAATTGAAAACAGAGTCAAAATCCTATTTCAGCGAGAAGAATATATCTTACCTGCGAGGGTCCCAGCGTTTGGCTTTCAGTGTTCAATAGCTTATAACGATTAATACGCCAGCATATCACATGTCAGAGGGGTTTTCATTGAAGGTTGAAGAGGGCAAAATGAAAAATACATTCAAGTTCCAACTTTTCATATGCTATTGGTTACCTGTTCTCCATAAGGCAATTTACCTAAGAGCCCTGGGGAGAAAGAAGAGTAGCATAAAACATCAGATTTCTTTTTTCAGTCCTGGAATGGAGAATGTGAATGTACATTGGTGAACATGTTGAAGGATTTGATACATTCAATTACCTCAACCACAATATTTAGGTAAACTTTCTTCATCACAAATAACCTATCTGCTGCTTCTACCCTATCATTTTTGTATATTCATGTTATTAAACACCATCCTATGCAAATATATTTGCCCTTTGAATGCAAAAGTATGATTACCATAATGATTCTGAAAATGTTTTCATTTCAGAAAGGAAATCCTATTTCTCAAGGGCACATAGTTTTGCCCCTTAATATGTGTTTTTTAATTTCCAATATAAGTGCATTTATCTCTTTGCTGAAATTATTAATGATACTGTTGCAAAGCTAAGCTATAGCTGCCTCTTCATAAAAAATCTTAATACTTTTCTTGGTTACATCACAGTTGCAGAGTGACTGCAGCAACCAATTTAAGTGACAGAAATAGTTATTACTCTGTACCTTCCATGTCTAGAATGTGCAAGCTGCAGAAATACTATTAAAGTACATTAAAGAATAAAGATTCTCTCCATTTTGCAAATATCTTTTTTTTTGGATAATGTTCTTGAAATCATTTTTCTTGAGTAAATCATTATTAAAATTAAAGTTTAACTTATCTAATATATTTCTATGCTAAATCATTCAAAAACAATAAAGATAACATAAGTTAAACTCACAAGTAAGATCAAAGAAGGTCTGGTATTATGGGACATGAAACCTTGGATGCTTCTGTCATCTTCTAAGGAAGAGCCCTGGTATTCTGGGTCTTCTGAACATGAGACAACTGTGCTCCAGGAGTGCCCTAAACCCAAAATTGTCAGATTCCCTTCTCTAGTTTTCTATTCTATGGTTTTAGGTTATGGTCTGCTTTTACCAAATAAAAAATTTAGGTCTGCTTTTGCTAAATAAAAAAAATAAAAATCTCAGATTTAAAGAAAAGTTATAAAGATTAAGAGCTTTGCCAAGCTCTCACCCACTTCCAACTTTCCCTAATATTCTAATCTTACAGTGCTGTGATATAGCTGGCAAAACTTGGAAGACATCACTGGTGTATCACTACTGACTGGAATGTAGGTTTTATTTGATTTTCTGCAATTATTCTACTAGTGTCTTTTTTATGCTCCGGGGTCTAATCCAGGATATTTATGTGTGATGTCTTTTATTCAGGTTTTTGAAAATTTATCAGTCTTTTCTTTTCTTTATTTCTCAGACTTAAGGAGTATTGCATAGAATGTCTTTCAATTTGAGATTGCCTGAAACCTCTCACATATAAACTGGAGTGATGAGTTTTGGGAAAAGTATCAGGGAGACAAAAGACACTTCATACTGCATCATATCAGGAGGGCACATGGGGGCAACAAGATGCCGCATTGTTGATGCTTTCTTTGGTCACTTCTTTAAGGTACTGTTTGCCAGTCTTCACCTCTGTAAAGACACTATTTTTCCCTTTTCTATAATCTGTTCTTTGGAAGTGAGTCACAAAGCTCAGCCTATACCCAAATATGCAGTGGTTAAATTCTACCTTCAGAAGGTGGATGTGTCTACTTAGCATATTTGTAATCTCTTCATCATTTACTTGTTTATTTGATCCTCTATTTCTATCAGTATGGATTCATGCATATTGTAATCATACACTATGTTATTTTGTTGTTCAAGTTGTTCCTGCCTTGGGAACTGGGGGATCCTTTGGGTTGATACTTTGGTGTCTTTGAGATAACTTCATCCTTTTGATTTTTGAGCAGCTCCTTGTGTTTTAACATTGTCAAATGCTCTAGTTTCATTTTTATTTTCCCTTGTCCGCACTCTAGATTAGCCATTCTGTAAAAAGCTATTTTTTTATTGGAGATATCAAGATTTGGATGCTAGTTGGCTCATAGCTTGTTTTTGTAGTTAAAGTGATTTCTGCTGCCTCAGTGTTCTTCTTTAAAAAGTAAGCATTGATCTGATTGATGTGGAGAAAGGAAAATTGTACATTCCAAGTCTTTCTCCTATTTGTCTCCTTTTATAATGGCTAACAGGAAATACAAACATATATATTAACCTTGGAATCAATAGAGTAGGCAGCTAGCTAGATATCAGTTGAAGCTGGGAGAAGGATAGCTGAGCCGAGGGAGGAGACATGGCAACATAATGCAGTCTCATCCTGAATTTGATGTTTCACCACTTCCCATGAAAGGGGCACCAAGGCTCTCAAAGGTGTCCTACATCTATAGTTGTACAGGCCTGGGGTCAACACATGTGCAATTAGGGGACTCAATCCCACATGTTGACCCCATTAGACCCTATTTGACCCAATTAGGCCTCACTAACTTACAGTTAATTGCATTGTAGTTTTGACTTCCCTCATGAGCTTTGGCCACCTGTAAGTAATATAATTCCTCAACTCCCCTGCAGACCTGAGGGTGGAGTCCCCCTTCTGATTGGAAAGTGACCCATTCAACAACCCATCCCCATTCTTCCAAGTTCTAGGAAAACAAGAAAAACCAGCCCATCCTCAGGTTTGTTGTCACCTCTGTTTCTGCCTACATGGAATCTTCCCAAGTATACTGTGCTCTCCAGTGAACTGGCCCACCTCCACTAATTAGGCCCTTCCCAGTTGCACACATGGATTTCCTTCAAGTGTACTATGCCTACAACAGACAGTGTTCACCTCTGCTGCTGCTGACTCTCCTTTCTTGAGAAGTATACTGTCCTTTATAAAGTGCTTGCTTAAAGCTATATTATGCTTGCTTTCCAATAAACTGGCTTGCTGAAACTGCAACTTTTGACTCTGAGTTTCTTTCTGGAGATTTTCTCATAAATCTTCTGGAGGAATACATATCCAAGAACAAAGACACCTGAAACAATATGGACACAACACAGACTACCAGCCCACATAGACCCAACAATCTGATGACAGAAACACTGGAAAATTCATGTTTGGAGTGTCATAATGTAGAAAATCACAAGTTTATAATAATAAAACATTTTTAGCAAGAGGCATTGTAATAGTTTTTGCTTCCAGCTGCAAGTAATGGAGTTATCTTGTAGTGTAAGTAATAGAAGGCTAAAGGTGGCAGGTAGGCAATATGAAATTTCTAATTGGCTTCCTTGTAAATCTTTTGTCTATTTCTCATGGTTGCAAAATGTCTAATGCAGAAGCAAGCCACATATCTGCCCATAACTACCTTTAACAGCATGAAAAAAATTCATTTCTCCTTTAGCAATTTTTTTTTTTTTGCCTTTTATCAGGGGCAAAGGGTGACAGAGTTGACATTACCAGTTTTGTGGCAAGTGATGATTTATTTCCTAGGTTTTGGAAGGAGATTCTCTTCCTTAGCCCATTGACACACATTCCATATCTGGATAAAATCAGAAGTATGTGAGAAAGAGCCAATTGATAGATGATTGCTGAGAATTATGTCATAACATTACGTTTATATAATGTCAATACCAAATACTCTTATTGTGAAAAATATAAAATACTTTTGTTTTTTGAGAAAATTTATAATATTTCTTGAATAATGAGAAAATAATGCAAAATTGTGGATCCTGCTTTTATGATTCTTCCGGAGTCCATTAGTTCAGGTGGTGGGGCAGGTGTGAATCTCTGTTAGAGATGAAGCTTCATTATTTGGTGCTCAGACTGGTAATAAGAGTTAGGAGATGTAAAGAAATCAGGAGGATATTAAAGTGTTATTTTAACAAAATAGTCCTCTGAGAAATTGTAAAATGAGTCTAGAACATTTTATTAATGTCTTCTTGAGATTTGTGCACTTCTGTGTAAATTTCTACTTTTCAGTACTTTTAATGTTTCCCTCACATTTGAGAGTATGTTCATCTGTCATGATGGCACATTGCTCTGTACCTTCATTCTGCCCCTATAAAACGACATGAATCATAGGCCTTCTCGGAAAATCTATTATCTTTTAAAATACATTAAAATGTACATGAAGAATCAAGGATGGGAAAAGCTATGTCAGTACAATTAATATCATGTTAATTAGTGAGGAATAGTTGGTCATTTCAGTCAAATTTAGTAGAAAAAGATATTTGTGTTCCTTATACATTATTATAATTGCCATTTTAGTTAATATCTTAGGAATGAGATAAGGAATTTAAAAGGAATTGACTCACTTTCATTACACCTGCAGCAACTGAAGGAAATCAATCTTAATTTCTGATATATGGATTGTACTTACAGAATTTCTCCTTGTGAATATCTGTCTCCTTTATTTTCTAAATACTGCCACAGCAAGAATAGTTCATCTTAAAAGCACGAAAATTTTACGTTAAACAGTCTGTGTACGTAAAAATAAATCAAGTGATGGAAGGGTGTGTTTTCCCTAATTTCTCTCTCTGTGAAATAAAAGAAAGAAAAGAAAAGAAAAGATAAAAAGAGAAGGTGGCACTACCCACCCACTTCTATTCTGCGTGTCTTTGTCCCCAAGAACAAAACTGGTTCACCTAACTTACCACCTGCTGTCTTGTATTCTTACTGTTGCTTTGGTCTTTTCCACACCACTAGTCCCACCCGTCCATTGTGCGTGCTGTAGCTGGGGTCCTACTGTGTTGCTGAATTTCCCTCTGGTCTCCGATCCCTGAGTCCTATCAATGGAGGGAGCAGGAGCCCATCTCAGACTTACTTCCTGCCTGTCGCTATAGCTGTGGGTCAGTGGTGCAAATGGGAGCTGTGGATGGGAGCCAGTCTCAGGCCTTCTTCCTACCAGTCACCAGAACTCCAGGTCAATGGTGGGAACAGGAGCCCATCTGGCAGGACCCTCTTCCTGCCAGTTGATACTTATATATAGAACATATATAGAATTGAAAAAAATCAGGCCTCCAAAATTCAAAGACCCAATCCAAAAATGGGCATCTGAGATGAATATGCACTTCTCAGATGAACATCATTGTTCAACATTATTGGTTATTCAAGAGATTAAAACAACACTGAGATTCCATCACACTCCAGAAAGAATGGCTATCATCAAGAAAAACAACCAATAACAAATGCTGGTGGGGCTGTGAGGAAAAAGGAACACTTCTCTGCTGTTGGTGGGAGTGTAGACTGGTGCAACCACTGTGGAAATTAGTGTGGAAATTTCTTAAAAATCTAAGATTAGAGTTCCCATTTGACCAAGCTAGTCTCCTTCTGGGTATCTTCCCAGAAGAATTAAAAACATCTTACCACAGTGATATATGTGCACCATAGCAACACAATTAATAATAGCTAAATCTTGGAAACAACCCAAATGCCCATCAGCTGAAGAATGTATAAAAAAATGTGGGTTTTTTAATATAATGGAATACTACTCAGCCATAAAAAAGATAAACTTACGACTTTAATAGGGAAGTGGATGCAACTCAAGACCGTACTCGTAATTGAAATAAACCAGACCCACATGTGTAAATGTTGTATTGTCTCACTAGTGTGAGAATCTGAAAGAGCAAACAAGATCCAAAATGTATAATAGAAGTTATGAATAGGGAAGAAACTGTTCAAAAGAAAAGAAAAACTGTGATGGGAGGAAGGGGAAGGAAGGAAGGGAAAAGGAAAAAACACAAGACAGTTAATATAGTTGTATAGCTGGTTTCTCTTGGTTCATTGAGGGAAAGTTTTGTGCTAGTAATTTTCTGGACAATGTTTCATGCCTATATCTTGTACTGTGAACAACTACTGTGAATATAAAAATTACAATGTGTTAATTATTGTTACTCTCCTACTAGCCTGTTTTGAAACTGTTTTATTGGTATTTCTTACTTTTTTCTGTTTAAAACAAACAAACAAAAAGGGCCAGTGAGACAGCTCAGTGGCATAGGTGCCTGCCTGGCAAGCGTGAGGTCTTGAGTTCAACTCCTGGTACCCACATAGGAAAAAAGGGCCAGTGATATCACTCAGCAACATGGGCACCTGTTGGCACACGAGGTACTGAGTTCGACCCCTGGTACCCACAAAAAATAATAATAAATTTGTCACTGAAAAAAATATATAGGAAATACTAAAGTATAAAAAATTGTGAAAGACAAAAATTCACTTATCTCAAAATGAGGTGAAAGATTCTTCTCGATTTTATAGAAAATTATTCTATTAACATCTGAAGAAACTACATTTCATCTCTGGTTTGAAAGAAGGGATATATTCTACCATTTTTGACAGGAAATCTAAGGGGAAAAGGCTTGTGGCAATAGCATTGACTGTGGCAATGGATAGATGGCATCACTGGCTATAGTAAGGGCAGAAAGCCCTACCTGGGATCTTCCAAAGTATTGCCAGGTCAGGATATGAGGTCAAGCTCTCATATCACTCTTGGTCATTTAACTTTTTTTTTAATTGTGCATAACTAAAGAATATTACTCTCAAATGCCAGGTGTATTAGGGCACGGTAACAGTAGTGCTTAATTTTTGGGCTTTTAGTGTTTTTAGCTCTACTATCACTAATAAAGTTTAAGCACTGTAAAAATACAATAGTTAAATATTCTCATTAAATCTTTGATGTTTTACTCACTAAAATATTTACTCAATAAGTACATATGTATGTATGTATATATATATGCCTACCTATAAGTATAAACAGACATGTCCAAAAATATATGTATTAGAGTTTTTATAACAGCTATATTTATATTAGTCCCAGACTGGGAACAATGCAAATGTTTATGAACAGATGAATACATGAATAAATTCTGATATACTAATACAATTACATGATTTAAAAAAACAAAATATTCACACAACACATTGGCAGAATTTCATAAGTACTTTGTTGCATGAAAACAATCAGGTATAAAATAGTGGACAATATATGATTTAAGTGATTTTCCTGAAAAGAAAGAAAAACTAATTTTTAAGTTAGAAAAATATATGTTGTCTCAGTAGTGGAAAGAAAGAATATTTAAACTGGGAAGCAACACCAAGAAGCCTCATGGGGTGATGGAGTTATTCTTTTATTTATTTATTTTTTTTTGTGGGTATCAGGGGTCGACTTCAGGACCTCACGCGCCAGCAGGCGCCAGTGCCGCTGAGTGATATCACCAGCCCTTTTTTCGTATGTGGGTTCTGGGAGTTGAACTTGGGCCCTAACGTTTGCCAGGCAGGGGCTTACACTGCTGAGACATCTCACCAGCCCTGATGGAATTATTCTGCATCTTGATTTTCATAGTGGTTACATAGGTGTCAACATATGTAAGAAATCATCATGTTGTATATTCTGAATTAAGGTTCTTTATGCACTTTACTACATAGTGTTTGTGTTCAGGAAATTTTAAAGAATTTTCCTGAATAGGTTTTAAGCACTATATAGTGACAATAGGAGATGGCAGGATCTCTTGACCTATTAATTAGACTTTGGGAAGTCAGCCCAGTATTGGTTGCAGATAATATATAGTACTCTTAATTCCGATGTCCAGATAAAAATAAATAAATACACTTTAGTAAAAGTGTGCCTCTTCTTATATTTATTGTTTACCTGGAATTCAAATATGACTTGATGTTGTGTATTTTTATTTGCTAAGTATATGAACTTTGGCCTGAACTGACCCTGGAGTCAAGTAACATTGTACTATATGTGTGTTATCTTGACTTGCATTATCATCACCAGACAAATCCCAATGAGCTGATTTCTCACAAGCCAAATAGAAATTTTCTTGCTAACTTTAAACAGAAGGAAGACTTTCCTTTTGTGGGGTTTAGTTAGTTTAATCTAGCCTTTTCATGCTGTAGATGTAGAGGAGCAAAACCTCAAGCTAGAAAAACCTCTTCACAATTAAACACTGAAAATTTTGCCATCTATTCACATGAGTAGCATGGGAGCTAGTGCCATCTCTGAAACCTGTAGAAAGATCGGGTAGTGCCCAGAGGTGGCCACACTCTTTTCAAGCTTGAGCTTGTCCTTCTGGTTTTACTTCAGCTTTGCCCAGAGTGATCTGCATGTCATGTGTTAACTGTTAGCAGGAGCAGCCCTGTGACTTCATAGCCCAACTCACAATGGGCTTCTGACTAAGGGAAGTATGCAGCACCCAGCTCCAGTTTGAATGCTTTCAAAAAAGTCATGAGGCAGGCCACATTTAATATTCCATGCATGGTAGGTGGTAAATAAGTTATTTTTGACTCTGTGCTAGTGACTACAAAGCTTGCCTTGAGTGGCTTTTAAGCAGCTACTTCTCCATCAAGCAGAGAATGTTAAAGTGGAAAGCTGACATCTAATGGGATGATAACATGAGGAAATCCAGTCATTGCTGCCAGTTTGAGGACTAGTAAGGGGAAGAAGGCGTGTGCATTACTGAACAATGACAATGTGGCACAATCTATTTCTCAAGAGGACTAAATCGAAGTCAGGGTTTTGCAGATGGCAGTCGACTAGAACAGCGTTAGACATTTTACCTAAATGGAGATTAACAGGATTGTTCAAAGATATTGAAATCTCTAGTATTTTCTCAATGACAATTTATGAAGAAACTTGAAGAGAATTCATTAACATGACTTCATAAATAGTGACTGACTGGCAATCCAATGGTTGACCCAAAGAATATACATACTGTAACTATTTTTTAAAACAGCTGCTGAAAAGAGTAACATTTACTTTAAAAAGTTTGGTAGCAGGGTATATAAAAGAAAACTGAACAGTAGAAATCTGATGGCTTGATTTTTTTTTTTTTTTTTTTTTTTTTGGTGGGTACCGGGGGGTCGACCTCAGGACCTCGCGCGCCAACAGGCACCCGTGCCGCTGAGCGATATCACCGGCCCCTTTTTTCATATGTGGGATCCGGGAGTCGAACTCGGGCCCTCGCGCTTGCAAGGCAGGCGCTTATGCCGCTGAGCCATCTCACCGGCCCTGATGGCTTGATTTTAATCTAAAGAATAGTAACTATATGCTACAAGGGAAGGTCAAGCATACAACACACTATTCAAATATTTAACTCATAGATACAAAGGCTTGGAAATAATATTAGGAGGGACAACATCATTAAGGGAATTCTGTATTTTATTTTTTATTGGTACATTTTAGATATACATAATGATCACATTCACCATAGGGAATTTGTACCTGTACATGATATATCTTGATTCTTTTTTCCCGTTCCCCTTTCCTCCGTTCAACCCCTCTTCCCTTCCTTATTTACAAAAGCTTTGTTTCCATTTTTTCCTTCTTTTCTTTTATCTTGTCCCTTCCCACCTTTCCCCTCCCCATTTGAACATCTCTTCCCATTACCCAATATCTACTATACATTTTGATCCTTATTTACACTTTCAGCTTCTCACACCAGAGTAGCAATGCAATATGTATATGTGTGTATGACTTATTTCACTTAAGAGTATGGATTCAAGGTGCATCCATTTACCTAGAAATGTCTCAAGTTTATCCTCCTTTATGTCTGGGTAGTACTCCATTGTATAAAAAAACAAATAAAACAAACAAAAAAAAACCCTACATCTTCTTCTTTATCCATTCATTCATTGGTGAGCATTTTGGCTGTTCCAAGATTTAGCTATTACAAATGGTGCTGCTACAAACATGGGTGTGCATATATCACTGTGGAATGATGCTTTTAATTATTTTGGGAAGATAACAAGAAGGGTAATTACTGGCTCAAATGGAACTTCTAGTTTTAGTTTTTCTTTTTTTTTGTGGGTACCGGGGGGTCGACCTCAGGACCTCGCGTGCCAACAGGCACCCTTGCCGCTGAGCGATATCACCGGCCCCTTTTTCGTATGTGGGATCCGGGAGTCGAACTCGGGCCCTCGTGCTTGCAAGGCAGGCGCTTATGCTGCTGAGCCATCTCACCGGCCCTAGTTTTAGTTTTTTGAGGAATCTCCACACTGATTTCCACAGTGGTTGCACCAGTCCATGTTGCACCAGTCCATATTTCACCTACAGTAGAGAAGATTCATTTTTTCCCAGAGGCCTGCCAGCAGTTGTTATTGGTTAATTTCTTGATAATAGCCATTTTTTCTGTAGTGAGGTGAAATTTCTATGTTGCTTTAACTTGAATCTCTTGAATGACCAATGATGTTGAACACTTTCATATACTTATTTGCCGCTTGTACTTCATCTGAGAAGTGTCTGTTCAGTTCTGATGCCCATTTATGGATTGGGTCTTTACACTTGGGGGACCTGATATTTTTGAGTTCTTTATATATTCTAGATATTAGCCCTTTTTCTCAGGAACAGCTGGCAAAAATTTTTCCCACTCTGTGTGTTATCTCTTTACTCTGTTGGTGATTAAATTGCTTTGCAAAAGTTTTTAATAAGATGAGAGCCCAGTTGTTGATTCTGATTCTTTGTGATATTTCCTGAGCATTCAGAGTTTTGTTCATAAAGATTTTGCCTACACCAGTGTCTTTAAGAGTTCTACCTATTCTTTCTTCCAGCAGATTTATTTTTTCTGTTTTAATATTTAGATCTTTGATCCATTTCCATTTTAGTTTAGGTTCAAATCCATGCAATTAAGAATGAAAAGGGTGAAGTTATAACAGATCCTGCAGAAATCCTACTTCATCAATATCTACTTCAAGAACTTGTATTCTAATAAGGTGGAAAACAGGGGAAATGGATATATTCTTAGATATATATGAATTATCAAAGATGAATCAAGAAGATACAGATATTTTAAATAAACCCATATCAGTCAGTGTAACTGAAGATGTAATTAAATACCTATCAACACAGGAAAACCCAGGTTCTGCTGGATTCACTGCTGAATTCTCCAAAAAATTTAGAGAAGAACTAATGCCACTACTTTTCAAACTTTTTAATGAAATTGAAAGGGTAGTAACAGTCCCAAACTCATTCCTGGAATCAAGCATTACCCTGGTACCAAAACTAGAGAAGGATCCAATGAAAAAAGAACAATCACCCTAATGAACAAAGATGCAAAACACCTCCATAAGATACTGGCAAGCAGAATTCAGCAAATCATTAAAAGGATTATACACCATGACCAAGTAGTTTTCATCCCAGGGATGCAGGGATGTTTCAAGATATGCAAATCAATAAATGTAATATACCATACTAACAGAGCCAAGGACAAAAACAATATGATCATCTCAAGATGCAGAAAAAACATTTGATAAAGTCCAACATTCATTCATGATAAAACTCTATAGAAAACTGGAATAGATGGTCTTTATCTCAATCTGATAAAAGCTATCTGTGAAAAAGCAACAGCCAACATCACACTAAATGGACAAAAAACTGCTTTAACTCAAAAATCAGGAACAAGACAAGGATGTCTGCTATTACCATTCTTTTTTTTTTTTTTTTTTTTGTGGGTACCGGGGGGTCGACCTCAGGACCTCGCGCCCCAACAGGCACCCGTGCCGCTGAGCTATATCACCGGCCCCTTTTTTGTATGTGGGATCCGGGAGTCGAACTCGGGCCCTCGCGCTTGCAAGGCAGGCGCTTACGCCGCTGAGCCATCTCACCGGCCCACTATTACCATTCTTGTTCAATATATTTCTGGAAACATTAGGCACATCAATTAGACAAAAGGAGGAAATAAAAGGAGTAAGGATATGAAAGGAAAAAGATAAATTATCATTATTCACAGATGACATGACGCTCTATATAGAACACCCCAAAAACTCCACCAAAAGACTTATAGATTTAATAACCAAATTCGGTAGTATAGCTGGATATAAAGTCAGCACTCAAAAAATCAATAGCATTTCTGTACACAAACAACAAATTGAGAGGAAAAAATAGGGAAACCACACCCTTTACAATAGCATCCAATAAAATGAAATACTTAGGAATCAATCTAACAAAGAAAGTAAAAGATCTATACATTGAAAACTACAGTACTCTGAAAAAAGAGATTAAAGAGGATATGAAAAAATGGAAAGATATCCTTTGTTCTTGGGTAAGAAGACCCAATATAGTGAAAATGGGCATACTTGCAAAATTGTTATACAGATTTAATGCAACCCCAATCAAAATACCACTAGCATATCTCACAGAATTAGAGAAAACAATACTAAAATTAATTTGGAACCAGAAGAAACCTAGAATAGGAAAAGAATTCTAGGCAACAAAGGCAAGGCAGGGGGCATCACAGTCTCTGACTACATATCTACTGTGATAAAAACATCATGGTACTGGCAAAAAAACAGACCTGAGAATCAATGGAACAGATTAGAAGAGGCACAGACAACTCCAAACACACTCAGCCCCCTTATCTATGACAAAGGAGCCAAACACCTTCCCTGGAAGAAAGGTTCCCTCTTTAATAAATGGTGCTGGAAAAAATTGGCTTTCCACATGCTGAAGATTAAAACTAGACCCATACCTTTCACCAAGCACTAACTAAAATCAGAATTCCATATTTTAAAGAAATAACATTAGCTTCTTTCCCAAACATAAAATCTGTGGATATTTACAATAGAACATTTGGAAATGATGGGTAAAATAAAAGGTAAAATTAAATGTTAACCAAATCAAACTATTTGCAGGTAAATACCACAGAATATTTATGAGTTTCTTTCAAAATAAATTTGTATGTCAATAAATTTACATTTGATTTATATGATTCTAATATACTTCAAACAAAAGTAATTCAAAATATTCATCGCACAGCATAGAATGGAGTATTATATCTAAGATTTAATGTTACATTATAGCTTAAATGAAACTTTTATATTTTTCTGATCTTCAGTAGAAAGAAAAGCCATCTAACCACCTCAGGGAAATATTATTTCATACACATAGGTAAAGTCAATCTATATTTTAGCTTTATATTCTTTGAGGTAAATCATACTAATTCTTAGAGACTAAAAATAACATGTTCTCAATATTTATTGAACTGCATTATCATGTCTCAGGTTTTACTTATCATACAAGTCATAGCATTTACCACTCTATCAATAATTTTCTTTAATCAACCTCTGCAAAAAGGTTGATTTGTTTAAATAGTCCTCTTTCTCACTGACCATATTCACTTTTCTTCAAATACAGATGTGTCTGTCTTCTAAAAACTTGTTGTACTTGTTTAGATGTCCGCATACTATTTAGTACTACTTAGTATGGGCACTGATAACTCACTAGGAATTGCTGTATCATTAAAAAGAACTCTTTTCCTTACCTCCAGAATCCAGTCCCTCCAGACTTGTCATGCACTGAGCACACATATGCACACACACACACATGGCTATCAATGTTTACTTTTTAATATAAAAATCTCAATATTTATGATCCCTCCTGAAACTAGTCTGCAGTTCTCTGTGTTGCTGTTAATAATTCCAGACTTCTCAGTGGGTGTATAATAAGATCCTTGAAGATTTGGCCAAGCCTCATTTACTGCCTCATCCTCCTGCTCCGACAGCTGCCTTGAGCTATGTGCCTTAGTGGTCCCTTTGCCTGGAATGGTCCTTCAATCTGAACTGATTCCTCCCACTTATGTTTCAGAACCGAATTTAGGTGTTAACATGGTGCAACACTTCTTTAATTTTGTAAATTCTAATTAATTAACTCCACATCTGTGATTACCTTCCTTCCAGAAGTATCAAGATCAGAGATTTTGATATCCAGTAATGATTTAAAATTACAAAATATTGACAATCATATTCTAAGAACTTATTTCAAGGCTTGAAAAAGAAGGCATGTATTACATAATTCTTATATCTCTTTTTTATGCCAGAAATATTTTATAATAAAATTCACAGCATACATTTTTGTTGAGTTAACCATCTCTGAAGCTCTGGCTCATTGAATACTAACAATAGAATATAGTTTGGGAGAATTTCACTGCATTATTATTATTTTTCTAATGTTGATTTTATTTTCAAATTTAATTCAAACATTCTCAAAATATTTTCCCTTTTATTCATGTTTTTTTTTAAATTATACTTTGCTGATGTGCTCTTTGTAAAGTAATTTGCTGAAAGAATCAATTTAATTTATTACCATTTATGTTCCTTCAGTGATGACTTAGCCTTACATGAAGGACTTAGAGAGATCCAAGGAGAATGTCACTCACAGACTGATTTGCATGAACTTCGAGTGATGCATAATCTTTGGCAACTGTGGTGGGATCTTATTCTTCTAAGAGTATCCAGAGGACAGGCACCTAGAGCTGTCATCTGCCACCTCTCATTTATTAGCTGGCTTATTACCTGCTGTCATAGGTATTCCATATATTCTTTAACCTTGTCCTTCTCTTTTACAGCTTGATATTGTTATTATCTCAATAGAATGTTCTTCCATCCTCTTTACTCCAAGTAAAGAAATCAATAAAAATTATTTTTAGTGTCAAACAAAAAGCCTTAAGAATTGCTGAGACCACTAGAAAATCACAGACCATAGGTCACAAGAGGCCTATGAGTGTAAGTAGCTTCAATACCTTTGCTTGTGTCCATTAATTACTGCCTGATATTTGAAAAATCACATGATATATTAGAAAAATAAATTATATTTTTATAATACTCATTTCTGCTTGGATTGTCTTAAAAATGTAATTATAGCATGATTGCATGGAATACCCATTTTGACAGGACTTTGAATAAAATTACAATTTTTCAGGTATCATTCTAGGGTTTGGCAAACTTTTCACAAACATCCAGAAAAAAAATATATATATATTATATAGGTGAAGAGATAAAATAGAAGATATAATACTGGTACTTATGTAAGTTTTTATACTGTAATGATTCACACATATATAAAAATGTGTTTTGTTTGTGAGCCATTAAAATATGGTGGGACACCAAATTGGGTCTATGTAAAAGATGTGGACATGCACTTCAAGTTCCCTTTCTAGTTTTTATCACCTCTGAAGGGTTCGAGAGGCCTACTGTGCAGCTGTGGACAGTGGACACGTGGACTTCTGGCTCCTTGTCCGGGCCCTCCTCATGTCCTCGGACTTACCTAACACAGCTTCAGTGCCTCCACCTAGCCACAAGCCTTCTGCCTTGGCTTCTTTACTTTCATTCTTTGTTCTTTCTCAGCTTTAGTAAAAAATCATGAAAGCATTATGAAAATGACTCGTATTTTGGAAACAGTGAAATAATAACATATGACTAAATTTAACATAGAAATGTGAAAAACGTGAAATGGCAAAATCAGATGGCAGTTAGTGAGGTTCAGCTGGGTAACAGACTTGCTGACGCTGGGGGAATTCTCACCTGAGCTGTACCCACTGCTGCTGCAGTCCACAAATGTATATGAGAGAGACTCATTCACACTGGTCTGTTTTACAGAAAAAAAATTATCACCATTATTGTTTTCAAGTTAGATATTAAAACAGATTTCATAATGATATGTTTCCCTGGATATACTTACAAATCTTTGAGAACTAAATCTAAATGACTTCGGGGAAGTGATATAATAAACTATTACATTAGACAAGGAAGATATTTGTCTATTCTCTAAAATAAGCTTTTCTTCCTGAGTCTATTTGAATAGTATTTAAGAGACCTTGAATATTAAAATGTGCAAATAAAATTACATATTTCTCTCTTTTGGTTTCGACATTCGTAAATATCAGGCAAAACCCAATTAGGCATTCACAGAGAACATTTATAAACTAATCCACATGAAAAAGAAGCAGAAAGATGAGAGGAAAATAAGAGTAGAGGTCAAAATGTTTAGATTATGAATATGAAAGTATGTCTGAGAAAAATTCTTGGAAAAGGTGTCTGTGCCTACCTTGTTTGATGGATTTAATTACATTGAAGATTTCAAACATAACATTGAGTGCTTTAAGAACTATAGGAGGTGATAAAAATTCATGGGCAGAAAATTCAAATTTATGAAATTCTAATGATTAGAGTATAAGAAGAAAAAACCTTCAATTTCATTAACGAAATTGGAAAGTCAAATTAAAATATTATTGTGGAACTGTTTTCTGTCCAGAATACTGACAAAAGTTCACACAGTTATAGATTTGGTGACAAATAATGTGGAGGCATAAGAAAGGAATACTCACTGAATTACATATCTATAAATTACTATTTTTTTGAAATTTCTAGTTATCATTAATTTAGAAGATATACTCTTTTTCTAAAATTAAATAAACACAGAAAATAAAGATAAAAGCATATCAGAATAATAAGTTGATCACTATTGGCATACTTAATTTTCATCTTATAAGGCAATACATTTCCTGAAAAATCACACTTAGTTGGAATTATTTTTTTTTGCTTGCTATCAAAGGGATCCTACATGACAGAAAATGAACATGGTTACATTTTAGAATCATTGTAATGGATAAGAAGAAAGTCTCTGAAATCTCAGTAAAAGTCTTATCAAGTCTCACATCTCTCATGTGCTTCCATTACCATATTTTGACTACTCTGTGTGATTAGGACAAGAATATCTGCTCATAAAGTTTGAATATATCACACCTTTAAATCTGAGCAGAATGAGCCCCGCTTAAACCACATCACCTCTACAACAAATAATTTCCCAGGATGAAACTAGGCAGTTATTAAAAGTCTGAATGACAATTTCCTAAAAAACTTAGCCCTTTCAGCCTTCCTGTCCTTAGTGAGGACTGGCCTCAGCCTAGGGGGAGACTTTTTATGTTTGCACTTTCAAGGCCTTTGCTACTCTCATATTTTTTAGAGTTTTCTCTTATCTCATAATAATTAACTATGTTTTTCTAATTAATAATCATTTATATTCAATTTTCCATTTAAGTTACTAATAAGCTTTGTGTCATCCCTTGGACCATGGTCAATACAGTGAGATATTAAAAAATATTTCTTTTAGGAGTTATTCAGAGTTTAAAAAAATAAAATATATGGAATTCTTAAAAACTATTACCTATAAATTTTATTGAATGACCATTGCACTGATGTAGCAAATTCCAAAGATTGAAATTTTCCTTTCAGTTATCTTATTTATAATTATTTTTTCTTCCCTTCTCCATTATCAGGGCTTGAGTAGTACAGCAAGATGGTTCTTAGAATGTGTTGCCATCTCAGGCTGTTGAGATGGCTCAGCAGCGTAAGCGCCTGCCTGGCAAGCACGAGGGCCCGAGTTCGACTCCTGGAACCCACATACGAAAAAATGGTCGGTGATATCGCTCAGTAGCACGGGCTCCTGCTGGCACGTGAGGTCCTGAGGTCGACCCCCGGTACCCACACACAAAAAAAATGTGTTGCCATCTAACCATTTTTGCTATTGATGTGGCACCACTAGACACAGTACACATCTTTGGCGGCAAAATTCCCTAGAAATTATCTGCATTTTCTCCTTCTGCCTTTCACTTGTTCACTATCTAAAATATTTCAAAAAAGAAAGCTTTTGATGTGTTTGTCTTATTTTCAAAGCACTTTCAAAATGTCTAACATTGTTAACCATGGGAAAAGTATTCTTTAAAAAAGTAGCCTTTGTTTTTAGAGAAATGAAGAAAAGGGAGCTTAACTGTGTTATTATATGTAGAAAGTGTTTTCTGGTTTTCTTATAAATACCTAAGTGAATTATCTATCCTTATCCTAATTGATTTCCTACTTACTATTTTGAATGAACCCAGTAAGAATTCATTCATTCAAAACACAAAATGCTGATTTCACTTATTTGTAGTAGAATATCATATTCAGAATGCTATTCCAGGAATACATTGTAATTTCTCAAAGAGATGATATATTTCATTTTAAATTTCATGTTGTATGCCTCTAATTATAATTAGAGGAAATTTAATCAGCTGCAAATACCACAAAAAATAAGCCCAGGAACGTGGCTATGGGTAATTGGAGAGGTTTTTCAACTATGAATTGCTCACTTGGTGAAGATTTCATTCACACACTTCTCCTTAATACGTTTCAAAACAACACTTGAAGTTCAACTTATTTTACTGACGCATACAATTATTTTTTGGATACAAAAATAGGAAACTGATGGAAAAGGATAAAACTTATGCCTGCTGGGAATCACTGAAGCATATCTCAAAACATAAATGAAACATGGGCAAGTAATTTAAATTTATCATGAAGAAATGGAGTTGGGAATGGGGTGGAGAATCTATAATAAAAACAATATAAAAATTAATTTGTATAAGTCAGGTTTTGGTAGAAAAGAGAAGGCAAATGTAAAATAATCTCTTGTTTTTAGGAGGTTTATAAAAAGATTATTTACAGGAATGTGGGCAGGATGCAGACAACCCATAATGCATGACACCATACCCAAAAGGCAATAGCAGCAGATTTGCTACCAGTTCCAAGCTAGGGAAGGATAGGGAGGAACCAGGTACAGGAACACAGAATGAGGACATAATGTAGAGAGGGTTTTCTGGAGGAAAACATTAACTATTGGTTGAGGGAAGGAATGAAAACAGGGTGAAAATGCAAAGACAGAATTTGGAAGGGGAAAGTCCATGATCTCATTTTTTCATTCCCTGATCACACATAGAATATCTCATTGACTTAAGTTAATAAGAAACTAGCAGAAATTAATATACTCTATTGATGTACTTCAGCAAGGTCAGGCTCCAGAGACAAAATGCAGAGTGGAATGATGGGAAATGGATTTAAAAGCACAGACAATATCTAACAAACTCTTTTATCATAAAAATAAAACTTTTCACTACCCTGTGTTGCATCATAAGAATCAGGAAATCAAAATTCTTAAAACAAAGGGTACATAAAATCAGCACACCCACAGCAGCAACCCAAGTGAACCACACCTGAGGAGAGCAGCCCCTTCCATTGCTATTGCCACAACAGAGGGGAACTGCTCGGGAAGGATCAGAGACCAGAGGGAAAGCCAGGGACACAGTAAGGTCCCAACTAAGGTTCACAGGATGGAAAGGTCAGACTAGTGGCATGAAAAGTCTGAAGTAAAAATAACAATACAAGCCAACAAGTGACTGAGGCCTCCACAGGACTGGCAACCAGCTCGGGAATAATCCAGGATTTGGTAACTGGCCCTTTTCTCTCAAATATTTTCTCCCTTCCTTTTCTTTTTCTTCTTTTTCTTCCTTTTATCTTTTTTCATTATTTTTTTTCTCTCTTTTCTAAATGGCTGGGGAGAATTCCAGCCATGGAAAACTAATCCCATCCCCCAAACCCAGAGACCAAGTTTATATAGTCCCTTGAATACTCCTTCGTTCTTTCTTTACTACCCCCTTCTCTAGTTTCCTAAACCTTGCATGATCATCTCTTGTCCTCCAGTGTTGCTTCTAATTCTTTTCCAGTTATTTTTGTTTTATACACTATCCTCCTATATTTCCCCATCACAAGGTAAAACCACTATACCAAGGGGAAGCATTTTACATACAAACTCCTAATTTATGATTGGTTCTGTTATATAACTATAGTCTCTGCTCCTATGTTTTAAAGTACAAAATTGGGGCCAGTGATATAGCTCAGTGGCATAACTGCCTGCCTGGCAAGCACAAGGTCCTGAGTTCGACTCTCGGTACCTTCATCTAAAAAAAAATAAAATTCTAAAGTACAAAATTAAGTCACCACAGTTTGTCAGTTTCTAAATTGTGTGTATGCTAGTGTTACTGCTAAATTTACTACTTTAGTTAGGATGTCATATCTGTTGTAATCAGTTTTTCTGCCTTCTGTAACAGTACTGGGAAGCTCTGGGGTAATAACTTCACCACAGCCCTATGCCAAAGAACTGGGGACTGAGCCAAACAGATACAAACATCGACTTTTAATTAATTGGGAAGGTAGGATCTTGTGACACACACAAACCAAGAACCTCCTACACACAGAAGACATCCCTGAAGGACAGACTTTTCCTAGAGAGGCCTTGATACTATTGATAATAGCTACATACTATGAAAACTCACAAGGTTCATCACAGAAAACAAAATAAAATTTTTTTTTGCTATAGAAAATGACAAGATGAAGAAGCAAATGCAACCTCCAATCTCTAGCCCACTCAGAACAAGTCTGGGAGACAGCAACATAGAAGACATTGGAAGACACCCACCTGAAATTTCTCAAATGATAGCAACCAAAGTAAAGAAATAAATCCATGAGGGTATAGGGGAAATCAGATCAGAATTAATCTCTCAGGTTAAAAAAAAGTCAACTTTTATAAAGGAATTGCTTAGCAAATCTAGAGTAGAGATAGATAAAATAATAGATGGAAAACAATACTCCATGCAACAGGAACTCAGAAAATTGCAGAGGTAGCTATCCTGTTTGCAGACAATGTGAACTTCAAACCAAGAATGATCAAAAGAGATAGAGAAGATCACTACATACTTGTTAGGGGAAAAACTTAAGAGGAAGAGATGACAATCATAAATATGTATGTATCAAATATGGGAGCACCCAACTATATAAGACAATTATTAATAGACATGAAACACCAAATAAGCAATAATACAATTGTAATGGGGGACCTTGATACTCTGTTGTCATAAAGAGATAGACGAATTAGACAGAAAATCAGTAAAGATAGAACAGAATCAAACGTGTGAACAAATGGACTTAGTAGATGTTTACAGAGTGTTCCACCCAACATTATCAGAATACACATTCTTCTCAGCTGCACATGGGACATTCTCTAAAATAGACCACATACTAGCCCATAAAACATGCATAGGTAAATGCAAAGGAATTGAAATTATCCCATGCATATTAACTGACCATAGTGCAATAAAATTGGAATGTAATGACAAAAGCAACTGCAAAAACTCTATAAATACATGGAAATTAAATAACACCCTCCTGAAAAACCAATGGGTCACAGATAAAATTAAAGAAGAAATTAAACAGTATCTACAATTAAATGAAAAAGCAAATACAACATACTGGAACTAGTGGGATGCAATGAAAGCAGTCCTAAAAGGGAAATTAATAGTGTTGAATTCTCACATAAGGAAAACAGAACAAGCACAAATAAAAACCTAATACTCCTTCTCAAGCTTTTAGATAAAGAAGAGCAAGTCAAGCCCAAAGCCCATACAAGGGAGGAAATTATAAAGATCAGAGCAGAAATTAATGCAACTGAGACTAAGAGAACAATACAAAGAATTAATGTATCAAATAGTTGGTTCTTTGAAAGAATAGAGAGAATTGATAAACACTTAGCAAACCTTATCAAAAAAAGGAAAGAAAGACTCAAATTCATGTAATGAGGAATGAAAAGGGTGAAATTACTGCCAATCCTGTGGAAATTCAGAAGATCATCAATACCAGTTTCAAAAATCATTACTCACATAGGATGGAAAACACAGAAGTGGACAGATTCCTAGAAATGTATAAAATACCAAAGCTGAATCAAGAAGATATAAAAGTTCTGAATAACACAATATCATTTAATGAGATTGAAAATGTAATTAAAAACTTACCAACAAAGAAAAGCCCAGGTCCTGATGGATTCACTGCAGAATTCTACAAAAAATTTAGAGATTTAATGTCAATACTCCTCAAACTTTTTAATGAAATTGAAAGGGAAGTGATACTCCCTAACTCATTCCTGGAGGCAAGTATTACTCTGATACCAAAACCATAGAAAGACCAATTCAATAAAGAGAACTACTGGCCAATCTCCCTAATGAACATAGATGCAAAAATCCTCAAAAAGAAACTACCAAACAGAATGCAGCAAATTGTCAGGAAGATTATACACCATGACCAAGTGGATTCATCCCAGGAATGCAGGGATGGTTCAACACATTCAAATCAATAAACATAATACACCATATCAACAGAGCCAAACTCAAAAAAACACATGATCATCTCAATAGATGCAGAAAGAACTTTTGATAAAGTCCAACACTCCTTCATGATAAAAAACCCTACAGTGGGCCAGCGATATAGCTTAGCAGCACAAGCACCTGCCTGGCAAGAACAAGGTCCTGAGTTTGATTCTCAGAACAAACAAACAAAAATCTTCAGAAAAATGGAATAGATGTTTTTTACCTCAATCTGATAAAAGCCATCTATGACAAACCAACAGCCAACATCATACTAAATGGACAAAAACTGAAAACTTTCACTCTAAAATCAGTAACAAGACAAGGATGTCCACTATCACCACTCCTATTCAATATAGTTCTGGAAACATTAACCAGAACAATTAGACAAGAGAGAGAAATAAAATGAATAAGAATAGGGAAGGAAGAACTTAAATTACCATTATTCAAAGATAACATGATACTCTATATAGAAGATCCAAAAAAGCCTACGAAAAAACATCTAGAATTAATAACTAAATTCAGTAGTGTAGCTGGATACAAAGTCAACACCAAAAAATCAATAGCATTCCTATACACAAACAACAAACTCACTGAGAAAGAAATTAGGGAAAGCACACCATTTCACACATTGTGAAAATGTCCACACTCCCAAAACTGTTATACAGATTTAATGCAATCCTGATAAAAATACTATTAGCATTCTTCACAGATCTACAGAAAATATACCTGAAAAATCATTTGGAAATAGAAGAGACCTAGAATAGCAAAAGGCAGTCCTGGACCACAAAGGCCAGGCAGGAGGCATCTCAATCCCTGACTTGAAATTATGCTAGAAAGCTACTGTGATAAAATCAGCATGGTACTGGCAACACCTGAGGATTAGTGGAACAGTTGTGTAGACACAACTACAAACACATTCAGCCACCTTGCCTTTGACAAAGGGGCCAAACATGTTCACTGGAAGAAAGATAGCCTCTTTATTAAGTGGTGCTCGAAAAAATGGCGTTCCACATGCCAAAGACTAAAACTAGAACCATGTCTATCACCATGTACTAAAGTAAAGTCAAAATGGATCAGATATCTAAATGTTCAAACAGAAACACTAAATCTATCCAGAAGAGAAAATAGGCAGAAATCTTGAAGACAGGAGTAGGCAGAGAGATCATGCACAAAATGCAAGCTGCACAGGAAGTACTTCAAAGAATCAACAACTTGGATCTCTTCTTATTAAGAAGTTTTGCACATCAAAAGAAATCACCAACAGAGTGTAAAGACAACCCACAGAGTGGGAAGAAAGAATTAGCCAACAGTCCCTCAGACAAAGGACTTATATGTAGAACATATAAAGAACTAAAAAAAATTAAACCTCTCCAATTTAAAGACCCAATCCAAAAGTTGGTATCTGAGATGAATATGCACTTCTCAGAAGAAGAAATATGGACAGCAAATACATATATGAAAAAATGTTCAACATCATTGGTTATTTGAGAGATGCAAATTAAAACAACACTGAGATTCCATCTCAACCCAGAAAGAATGGCTGTCGTCTAGAAATCAACCAATAACAAATGCTGGCAGAGCTGTGGGGAAAAAGGAATCCTTCTTCACTGTTGGTGGGAATGTAGACTGGTACAACCACTGTGGAAATCAGTGTGGAGATTCCTCAAAATCTGGGATTATAGGTCCCATTCAACCTAGCTATTCCCCTTCTGGGTATCTTCTCAGAAAAATTAAAAACATCATACCACAGTGATATATGTGCACCCATGTTTATAGCAGCACAATTTGTAATAGCTAAATCTTGGAAACAACCCAAACGCCCATCAACTGAGGAATGGATAAAAAAGATGTGGTATTTTTGTGTAATGCAGTACTACTCAGCTATAAAAAAAGATAAACCTGAGGCTTTTATAGTTAAATGGATGTAACTAGAGACCATACTGATAAGTGAAATAAATCAAACTCCCATGTGTAAACATTGTATTGTCTCCCTAGTGTAAGGAACAGAAAGAGTTAATAAGATCCAAAATCTACAATAGATATTGTGAAAGGGGAAGAAACTTCCAAAAAGGAAACAATAGCTGGACTGGGGGAAAAGAGAAAAGAAGGAAGGGAAAATAAATAAATAACTAAATGAATGAATAAATAAGTATATATATATATACACACAAGACAGCTAAGATAATTATACTACTAATTTCTTTTAGTTCTTTGAAAAGAACAGTTTTTGCTTGTACTGTTTGATTGATTTTGCATGCCTGTATCTTATAATCTGAGCAACTAGTTTGAAGATAATGATATGCAGTATATTAACCTTTGTTTATTTCCTATTATCCTATTTTGAAATTCTGTATCATTGTTTGTATTGTCTTTTTCTCTTTAAAGAAAAAATCATTGACTTATTTTTTTAACACTTTTTACACTTTAAAACTTAAAAATTTATCTTAATGCCAAATGACATATAGTATATAAAGCATATGTAATAAATATAGAGACAAAGGATCAAGAACAAGTTTATTGAGCAATAAGAATTTATTGCAAACATTCTCTATGTTGAAAACTAAGTCTTGCTATACACTTATACATATGTATGTCGAACTTAATAGATATTCTTAAAATGTTAAATTATTTTTGTAACCTCTAAAAACATTTTATGTTTTTATATGTGAAAAGAAATTTTATATGTGTTTTTATATGTTTATATATGTGAAAAGACAGGTGGTACAGAAAAACAAATCTCATTTGATACTGGAAGAAAGCTTTTGAAAAAAAGGTATTTAAAGTACATTAATTTGTGTGTTGCAAATTTGTCTTTTTTTAAAAAAAAATTTGTAATATGGAGTACACTTTTCACTACATTATTGACACACACTAGAGTTTGAAACAAATTAGTCATGTTGTGCAATTGACATGGATATTCATGATCTTCCTTATTAAAAAATTATTTTACCATCTTCCTTTAGATAAATAAATTCATTTATTAGCAGCACACTGTCTGAAAGGATATATAATCTATAGTTAATGATATTTTATTTAAAGTTATTTTGTGTTTGGATTTCTAATCATGTTTTGGAAGGCATCAGGTTTATAGTTCAGATAATAAAATTTTAATATATACAAGTGAAAAATAATAGCTGAGACACAGACACAGAGCCATAAGGAATTAAAAAACCTTTCTTCAAAAAACATCATATAGTGTAAAAGGGGTTTCCAGATCAGTGAGAGTTAATGGTTTTCCTGTTTATTGAATGTAGGTGGGGCAGAAGAAAATCAAAAAAATCCTCTAGAGGTACTGTTGGATTTCATAAAACCATTGAAACTTGCAGATTTACACACGGGATTCTGCAGGTTGATTGTTTGGAAAGTAGATTTCTCAGCATGTTTTGGCATGATAAGGGTTTTAAGGCAGATGGATATAATGGGAATATAATTAAACTCTATTCAGATAATGGTATAATAATACTATGTTCTCTAAGGATAGGCAGAACTGGACCTCTTAGTACAATTCATCCATTTCTACCTACATGTTCTATTGTATTCTAGGGTTTCATTAGGAATAATTTTCATGCATATCATTCCCCAAACCTTATTTTATTATTTGGATGTCACCAAAGCCTTAAACAAAGATTCAAAATACCAAATTAAAATGGAAAGAGAGGCAAGGGAATGGAAAAGACTGGAAAAAAATAAGTGAAAAAGAAATTCTCAGACAATACTTTATAGACATATTTTTATTGTAAACTTTTCAATGAAATGCTTATAACATCAATGTCTTTAAACTCATAAGAAATTTGAAAAAAATTGGATTTTAAATATTGGTGGAAAAAGCCTAAATTTAGTTTTATTCAGAATGATTCTCGGTTATTGCTATTTATAACATTTATGAGTATTAATACTCTTCTTGCTTGGTTTTACCTGGCTTGCCTTTTAGCCATAAAAAAAGAGATTTAGCCAGCTCAATTTTTCACATGTTTTGAATGATCTAAGCATTGAACAACTGTATTTAAAGAAAATCTGTAAATCCCTAAAATATCTTGTGTATATTCCCATTTTCTTTAGTTGAAAACATAAGCAACACAGGAAAGCTACTTAAATTGGTATAAAACTGAAAATTTTAGGAATTTATTCTCATCTGAAATAAAGAACTTATATTTGGTACAAACAAAAAAACTTTCATTCTTTTTCACTGATTCTGAAAAGATAAAAAATAAAGCAGAGGGATGCTTCTTAATGGGAAAAGAAATATTTGATTATTTATATTACAAAATGATAAAAACATATGTATGCAAAATGTAAGCTTAGATTAAAAAAAATTAAAATATGAGCAAAACTGAGAAATGATTATGTCATATTCTGTTCCACACAATTCATTCCTATATTTTTATTAAGATGTTTGGCATGAAGAGTTCAATATTATTTGATAAACAAATGTAAAACAAAAAAGATAATTAACTAAAAATTAACTAGGAAAACTGGAAGGGAATAAAAAGTGAAATATTGTAAACTAAGAATTATAGTTTGAGAAATAATCAGAAACATTTATTAATCCATTGATCATCAAAGTGGCCATCAAAGTCTTCAGTTTCTTTATTTATGAAAAAGTAAAAAGTGCAAACCACTAGGGAAAGATCTAGTATAACAGTAAAATAAACCACTTGAAGGATAAGAAATCTTGTCTTTGCCTTATACAGTTGACCATAAATAAACCACATATCATAGCACAAACTCATTTTCCTAACAAGAAAATTAAAGATTAGACCATATAGTTATATTTTCTCCTACTTTTAACATTTGATGATTCTCAGTGTAAACAAAAAGTATTTAATCTTCTACAGAAAAATATAGCATCAGATACAGCAGTAGGCTATTCAGCATGGGTTGTAGCGCTAGATTTACAAACATAAAGTAGTTAAATAGACGTTCTTGTCCACACATTAGAAGACTGGGAACCACACACAGTCACTTCTTGTGGGTCACACACACAGATGGACACCCAGTCTCTCTGACTTCTTCCCCAAGAAGTCTTCCAGTTCCCTAAGTAAAGGTTATTGGATCACCACTTGTAAATAATGTATTCTTAATCAAGCCCGCATCCAGGATTGAATAAAATCAGGGATTACAGGGACTGCCAAAATCTCTCTTCCTTATAAAAATATATTTTAAATGATTAAACATTTTGGACAAATTGGAAGAAATAGATTAATGACCCCAAAGTTTGAGAAGTGTTTAAAAAACTGAAAACAGATATAATTGAAGTGAGATAAGAAAGACCATCTTGTAAATACATAATAAGTGAGGTTTTTAATGAAAGTTGGCAGTAATTTTGTTGGTGCTTACTGGTCAGAGGCAAAGAGGAGATAATTGTTTCAGGAACTATATTTAGAACAGTCAGTTGGGCAGCTTTTTTCCTTGTTCTCTCTTTTAAATCCAATTTTACACAGCAGCAGCCACTCTCTGGGTTGAAGATTTCAGTGGAATGACAAGAAATGGAGGGGGAGGAGGAGGAGGAGGAGGAGGAGGAGGAGCAGGGTCCTTCAGTCTTTATTGTAGTAACTTACAGGAGAATGAAATTCTAAAATACTGAGAATATAAGGATATTGAGCATATTTCAAGTCCACCCTGTCCCAGAAATTATGATAAATGCAAATGTCATCTTTGTATTTGAAGATAACTAAAACAATAAATGAAAATCACAAAAATACAAGAATCAGAAATTAAATATCCTGTTTCAGCTATTATAAAACATTTTGAAATATATATTTAAAATATGTATATATGGGCCAGTGAGATAGCTCAGTGACATAAGCGCCTGCCCTGCAAGCACGAGGTCCTGAATTTGACTCCTGGAAACCACATAAAAGGAAGAATGGGGCCGGTGATATCACTCACAGGCACAAGTGCTTGCTGGCAAGCATGAGGCCCTAAGGTTGACTCCTAGTACCCACATAAAAAAAAATGATTATGTATCTGACATATATCTGAAATATATCTGAAATATATATATATGGTATATATTTATATATATCTAATATATATGTATGTACATATATCTGAACAGAGAAAGTAAGACAATACATTCATTAAAGTTATAGAACATACAAACATAATAAATATCACCATTCATGTTAATGGTCTAAATTTCTCCATTTAAAAATACATTTTTAATGGGGATGGGATACTGCTGTTTAGCTGACAGGTTTAACTAAAACAGTGTGTTAAAATGAGGTTGAAAATAAGGAGTTAAAAATGGGAAGTCTGGGGGTTCCACCAAAAAAGGCAAAGGTAAGGCAATTTTAGTATTAGATATTAGAGATTTGAGACAAGAAGATAAATTGAATTTTAGTAAGAATAAAAGCCCATGAACATATCTTTCACTCATGAATCTGTAAATGTATACCACAGAAAATATAACAATAATTAGATATTTTCTTAATCCCATGGAGAGAGTTGAGGAAAAAATTTTTTTTTGTGGGTACCAGTGGTCGACCTCAGGACCTCGTGTGCCAGCAGGTGCCCATGCCACTGAGCAATATCACCGAAATTTTTTTCGTATGTGGGTTCCAGGAGTCGAACTCAGGCCCTCACGCTTGTCAGGCAGGAGCTTATGCCACTGAGCCATCTCACCAGCCTGAGGAAATTTTTTAAAAGAAATTTATAATTTAAACAGTCAAAATGGATTTAAATACCACAATGGATAGATGTGAGCTTTTCGTAAATAGCCAGGAAGTACTTCTTTCCAAAACCAAAATACATTTGAAATATTTCACAGTTTTTCTTAAAAATGAATAAATTTTAAAAAACACCCATAATTTTATAGTCTACATTCTCTTATGACAATGTCATACACTGTAGGAAAATTAATAACGGGACAGCCACTGAACTTCTCAGTGTTAAAATTTTATGCAAGAAGATAATTGAACAATATTTTTTAAAATGTGATGGTGTAGAAAACCTTCACACCTCAGTATTTATATTCTTCATTTAAATGTGAAGGTAAAGTAAATGAAAGTCTCAATTATGTAAAGTCTTAGATATTTTACCATATAAATATCCTCTCCGGCCTCATGATTATAGTAAGGATATCAGTTAAAAGGAAAAGGAAAATGAAAAATTGTAAATATGTGGAAAATTAAGTTGAGTAAATTACTTAAAAATTTTATCTGTATAGTTAATTGTACCTGAATAGCCATATATATATATATATGTATATGTATATATATATATATATACATATACATATATATACATAGTTTTATTGTTTTTGTAACAGTTAAAATTAGTAATATATGAAGAAGATGGTGAAAATAACAGGGTAAAGAACAGAGAAAACAAACTTTGTGTGGTGGTGCATGCTTGTAATTGCCAGTACTCCTGAGGCTGAGGCAAGAGAATCACCCCCAGTTAAGGCCAGTCTAGGCTACATAGTGAGTTCAAGGGCAGCCTCAAGTATATAGAGAACAACATAGCCTGAACTACATAGGCAGCGTGAACTACATACTAAGATACTACATAGTGCCTCAGGAAAAAAAAAAAGAGAGAGAGAGAGAGAGAGAAAACAGAAATAGTTAAGAATTTAGGAAATTTTTAGGGAAGTGAACACAAGTGCATGTTTTAATAAATTCAAAAATAAATTTAATTATTTTTATTATTCAAAATTACTATACACCAGGCACTAGTTGAAGAGAAGCACTAGTTTGGAAGTGTGAACAGGGCTGGAGATGTATCTCAGTGGCTCAGCTCTGCCTGGCAAGTGTGAGGCCCAGAGTTTGATTCCTGGTACCAAAAAAGAAAAAGGACAGAGTGAACAAAATAATTTTTCTGACACAGAATTGAAAAACAGAAGTGACTATTATGATACATCAACTTCAACAGATTAAGAAATGTCTGGCAGATTGCAAAGCGCAGTTCTGGCTGTGTTTATGGATGACTGATGTTAGGCCAGCAACCTGAGGGGGAAAGACCTATTTTGATTTTCGGTGTCACCAACAAATAGGACTGTATCCTGGATGGAATAAAAGGGAAAGAAGAAGAAAGGGTGCCTGTGTTGAAGAACTACAGTCTTCCTGAGTGTGACCTCTACTACTGTCACCTGTGGCTGTTGATCTCCAGGTATCCATTTTCTTTAGTCTTCTACTGCAGACTCACACCAGTGACTCTCCAGTAGGCTTCCAGGTCTGCAAACTTGACTCACACTGCATCCTTAATTCCTCTTCTGTGGCTTCCATCCTTATGGGCTGAGAAAACTGGATCCTTTGGCTATCTGGCACACAGATAGCAATCACGAACTGTTCTGCTTCTGACCCTATAAATCTATCTAATAAATCTCCTTGCATAATTATGTATATATTTTCTGTTGACTGTATTTCTCAAGTGAACCCTAACTAATTCAGAAGTTGGCACCAGAAGTGCAGTGGATCTGGAAAATTCTAAAGATGAATTTCTCTAACCTGTTTATTGGTTCTTACAATTGGCTCTCTAATTTTATTACAACTAAACTTGCCATGGGGGAACACACACGCCTTTGTTGGGCAGGCCAACACCAGAACTCCAACACCCAGGACAACTGGCTCAGGGCACATGGAGTAATCAGTGAAAGCAGCAATGTGGAATTGTCCAAAGCAGCAATGAGGAGTCAGCAGCTGGGCTCTGGAGAACTCTACCAACAGAAGACCAGTCCCAGCTCCCACATCCAGAGGCCAAGATCAGCTCCATACCCAGCACAATTTCCATGGCAAACTTGGCTGGAGTACACAGCACATTTCTGTGATCTGACATGGACACTATCATAAAACTGTAAACACCAGAGGTATTTTACTACTTTTATTCTCCCTTGTTTGCCTGATTGGCTACCCTTTCCTGTCTGGTTGGAATTTGTCTTATTTTGTCTTGTATTTTGTGGTTATTTTTGTTTTGGGTTTTTTTTTTTCTTCTTTTCCTCTCCTCTTTTTCTTGGATCTAATTTTTTTTCTTCTTTTCTTTTCCATTCTCGTTCTTCTTCTCTTTCTTCCTCTTTTTTTCTTTTTCACTGTTTAGGTTTTTTATGTTTCTTTGTCATTTTCTTCTATTGATCCTTTTTCTCTACTTCCTCAACTACTTTTCAAATTTAAAGTTACAAATGAGTAAACAGTCTCTTCCCTTTCTGATTATTCCTTTACATTCTATTTCATTCTTTCCCTTCTGTGTCCTCCAGTTTCCCAGAACTCCAGTGATCATCCTTTGACCTCTAGCCTTGACTCCACTATATTTGAACTCATTCATCACTTAATCCTATCACCTACCCATTGTAACCCTCCCATCCCCCACAAAAGGGTAAAACCACTCCATAAGGAGAAAATCACTGCATACAAGTGTATGGTATATGTTTGATTTTGTTATATAACTTTAGAGTTTGCTCCTGAAGTCAGAGGTAGCAAGTTAACTGTTACCACAGTTTGTCAGTAGTTAAGCTGTACTTGAAACTATTGTTATTACTAACAGTACTACTTTAGCCAGGATGTCATACATGTTATAATCAGTTTTTCTTCTCTGTATGATAACACTGTGATAATATGGGGTCATAATCACCACCACAGCCCAGTACCAAAGGATTGGGAATTGAACCAAATGGTAACATTGTATCCTTTACAAAGTGGGAAGGTAGGTTCTTGGGATTGCTATAAAGAAACACCTACATGTAGAGGACATCCCTAAAAAACAGACATCTCCTAGGAAAGCCTCAATACCAGTGATAAAGCTATCATAAGAAATCAGTAAGCATCAACATAGAAAACAAAATAAAATAAAAAAGAGAAAATAGAAAATAACAAGATGCAGAAGGAAAATGCAACCCAGTCCACCCAGTCCCAAGGACAAGCCTAGAACACAATGAGATAGTTGAAATTGGAAGTCAAACACTGGAACTTTCTGAAATGATAGCAACAGAAGTGAAAAAACAAGTGGAAAAGGCTATAGAAAAAATAACCTCAGGTACTTAAATAAATGATGCTTAAGATCAAAGATATTAGAAAAGACACAGAGAAAAGAATACATGAGCTTAGAAAAATGAGGGAAACAAAAAAATGCCCAACATAAGAAAGAAATGGAATCCATGAAACAGATCCAATGTGAAATCCAAGAGATTAAAACCTCCATTGAAAGTATATGCAATAGATTGAATGAAGGAGAGGATACAATATCAGATGTTGAAGACTGCAGCAAGTGGTCATGAAAAGAAAAATATCTTAAATATAGCAAGAGTCCATGAAAAATCAATCCAACAGCTACAAGATGATGCAAAGAAGAGTAACATAAGATTGATTGTGGTCAATGAGAAAGCTGGAGGTAGCACAAATGCCAGAAAAAATCTCACAGAAATAATGGCAGAAAACTTCCCAAACATGGATAAAGTATTTGACATAGAAATAAATGAAGCATATAGTACTACAAACAGCCATGACCAAAATAAATCTACACCAAGGCGTATAGTAATCAAGATTCCAGAAATTCAGCACAAGAGCTGAATACTAAAGCAGTTAGAGAAAGAAACAAATCACCTGTAAAGGAAAGCCCATCAGAATCACAGCAGAATTCTCAACACAAACTCTCAAAGCAAAAAGAGCTTACAGTGAGGTATTTCAAGACCTAGAAGAAAACCTCCAACCCAGATTGATGTACCACACAAAACTATCTGTCAAAATTGATGAAAAAATAAGATACTTCCATGACAAAGGTCACCTGAGGAAATTCATGACTACCAAACCAGCTCTTCAAAATGCTCTAAAGAATATATTACAAAGGGAAAATGAAGACCAGAGTCACAAGAACACCAACAGAAAGAAATCCACAGGCACAGCCAGCAGTTAAATAAAGGGGAAAGACAGGGAACTAACAATAAAAAAATAATATGAGAGAGATAAGCCAATACATATCTGTTATAACCATCAATGTAAATGGACTCAATTCACCAATCAAAAGAAACAGACTGGCAGACTGGATCAAGAAACAAGATCCAACAATATGCTATATACAAGAAACACATTTAAGTCAAAAATAAATTCATAGACTGAAAAGCAAAGGATGGAAAACTATACTCCATGTAACAGGAACCCATAAAAAAGCACGAGGAGCTATCCTGTTTGCAGACAATGTGAACTTCAAACCAAAAATTATCAAAAGAGATAAAGAAGGTCACTACATACTTGTTAGGGGAAAACTTCAAGAGGAAGAGATGACAATCATAAATATGTATGCACCAAATATGGGAGCACCTGACTACTTAATACAATTATTAATAGACATGTAAAACCAAATAAGCAATAACACAATTGTAATGGATACCTTAATACCCCATTGTCACAAGAGATAGATCAACTAGACAAAGTTCCAGCAAAGAAATATCAGAATTGAACCAAACTTGTGAATAGACATAGTAGCTGTTTTCAGAGTGTTCCACCCAATATCATCAGAATACACATTCTTTTCAGCTGCACATAGGATGTTCTCTAAAATAGACCATATACTAGCCCATAGAACATGCTTAAGTAAATGCAAAGGAATTGAAATTATCCCATACATATCATCTGACCATAGTGCAATGAAATTGGAAATTAATGGCAAAAGCAACTGCAAAAACTCCATAAACACACGGAAATTAAATAACACCCTCCTGAACAACCAATGGGTCACAGGTGAAATTAAATAAGACATTAAACAATATCTACTAAACAAGAAAGCAGATACAACATACTGGAACTTATGGGATGCAGAGAAAGCGGTCCTAAGAGGGAAACTTACCATGATGAATTTCACATCAGGAAAACAGAACCAGCACAAATAAACAACCTAAAGTTATCTCTCAAGCTTCTAGAAAAAGAAGAGCAAGACAAGCCCAAAGCCCATACAGGGGAGGGAATTATAAAGATCAGAGCAGAAATTAATGCAATTGAGAATAAGAAAATAATACAAAGAATTAAAGAATTGAAGAGTAGGCTCTTTGAAAGAATAAATAAAATTGGTAAACTCCTAGCCAATCTTAAAAAAGGAAAGAAAAGACTCAAATTCATGCATTGAGAAGTGAAAATGGTGAAATCATTATGGATCCTGTGGAAATTCAGAAGATTATCAATACACACTTGGAAAATTTTTACTTCCATAGGATGGAAAACAGAAGAAATGGACAGATTCCTAGATATGTATGAATTACCAAAATTGAATCAAGAAAACATAAAAACTACAAACAACCCAGTATCAGTTAATGAGATTGAAAATGTAATTAAAAACTTACTAACAAAGAAAAGCCCAGGTCCTGATGGATTCATGGATGAACTCTACAAGAAATTTAGAGAAGATTTAATGCCAATGCTCCTCAAAGTCTTTAATGAAGTTGTAAGGGAAGCAATTCTCCCTAACTCATTCCTAGAGGCAAATGTTACTCTGACACCAAAAGCAGAGAAAGACCCAACCAAAAAAGAGAACTATAGGCCAATTTCCCTAATGAACATAGATGCAAAAATCCTCAAAAAAATGCTAGCAAACAGAAAGCAGCAAATCATCAAGAAGATTATATACAATGACTAAGTGGGATTTATCCCAGAAATGCAGGGATGGTTCAACATATGCAAATCAACAAATGTAATACACCATATCAACAGAGCCAAAGACAAAAATCACATGATCATCTCAATAGATGCAGAAAAAACTTTTGACGAAGTCCAAATGATAAAAATGATAAAAACCCTACTGAAAACTGGATTCGATGGACTTTATCTCAATCTGATGAAAGGCATCTGTGACAAACCAACAGCCAACATAATATTAAATGGACAAAAACTGAAAGCTTTCACTCTAAAATCAGGAACAAGACAAGGATGTCCACTATCACCACTCCTATTCAATATAGTTCTGGAAACATTAGCCAGAGCAATTAGACAAGTGAGAGAAAGAAAAGTAATAAGGATCAGAAAGGAAGAAGTTAAATTATTATTCACAAATGACATAATACTCTACATAGAAGACCCCAAAAGCTCCACCAAAAGACTTCTAGATTTCATAACCAAATTCAGTAGCATAGCTGGATAAAAAAGTCAACACTAAAAATCAACAACATTTCTGTACACAAACAATAAACTCACAGAGAGAAAAATTAGCGAAACCACACTCTTCTCTATAGCAGCCAAATAAATGACATACTTAGGAATTGATCTAACAAAGGAAGTAAAAGATCTATACATTGAAAATTACTGAAGTCTAAAAAAAGAAATTGAAGAGGATATCAGAAAAAGGAAAGAGGGCCAGTGAGATGGCTCAGTGGCATACACGCCTGCCTGGCAAGCGCAAGGGCCCGAGTTCGACTCCTGGAACCCACATACGAAAAAAGGGGCCAGTGATATCTCTGCACAGGCGCCTGCTGGTGCATGAGGTCCTGAGGTTGACCCCCGTACCCACAAAAAAAAAAAAAAGAAAATGGAAAGATATCCCTTGCTCATGGATAGGAAGAACCAACATTGTGAAAATGGCCCTACTCCCAAAATTATTGTACAGATTCAAAGCAATCTTGGTCAAAATACCATTAGCATACTTCACAGAACTAAAGAAAACATTCCTAAAATTCATTTGGAACAAGAAGAGACCTAGCATAGCAAAAGCAATTCTGGGCAACAAACGCAAGGCAGGAGGCATTACAATCCTTGACTTGAAATTATACTAGAAAGCAATTGTGATAAAATCAGCAGGGTACTGGCAAAAAAACAGACCTGATGATCAGTGGACAAGATTAGAAGATGTAGACACAACTACAAACACATTCAGCCACCTTTTCTTTCACAAAGCAGCCAAACATGTTCACTGGAAGAAAGATAGCCTTTTTAACAAATGATGCTGAAAAAACTGGCTGTCTACATGCCAAAGACTAAAACTAGACCAATGTCTACCACCATGCACTAAATTAAAGTCAAAATGGATCAAATTTCTAAATATTAAAACAGAAACACTGAATATACTGGAAGAGAGAGTAGGTGGAAATCTTGAAGGCATAGTTGTAGGCAGAAACTTCATGAACAAAACCCAAAGGACATGAAAAATACTCCAAAGAATCAACAACTGGGATCTCATCTTATTAAGAAGTTTTGAACATCAAAAGCAATCACCAACCGAGTGAAAAGACAACCAACGTAGTTGGAAAAATTTTAGCCAATGGTCCCTCAGACAAAGGACTTATATCTAGAGCATACAAAGAATTGAAAAAAATCAGATCCCCCAAATTTAAAGAACGAATCAAAAAATAGGTGTCTGAGATGAATATGTACTTCTCAGATGAAGAAATACAGATAGCAAATAAATATATGAAAAAATGTTCAACATCATTGGTTACTCAAGAGATGCAAATTAAAACAACACCGAGATTCCATCTCAACCCAGAAAAATGGCTGTCATCAAGAAATCAACAATAACAAATGCTGGAGGGGCTGTGGGGAAGAGGAACATTTCTCCACTGTTGGTCAGAGTGTAGACTGGTGCAACCACTATAGAAATCAGTGTGGAGAGTCCTCAAAAACCTAGGATTAGAGCTCCCATTCAACCCAGCTATTCCCCTTCTGGGTATTTTCCCAGAAGAATTAAAAACATCATACCAACATGAAATATGTGCACCCATGTTTATTGCAGCACAATTTGTAGTACCTAAATCTTGGAAACAACCTAAATGCCCATCAACTGAAGAATGGATAAAAAACATGTGGTATTTTTATACAATGGAATACTGCTCAGCTATAAAGAAGCATAAACTTCAGGCTTTTATGGGTAAATGGATGCAACTTGAGACTATACTCATAAGTGAAATAAATCAGACTCGCATGTGTAAACATCATATTGTCTCCCCAGTGTAAGAAGCTGAAAGAGTAAATAAGATACATAATATACACTAGATATTGGGAAATGGAAAGAAAATATTCAAAAGGTAAGAGAAACTGGGATGGGGAAAGGAGAAAAGAAGTAAGGATAAGGAAAAGTAAAAATATATATATATATATATATATATATATATATATATATATATATATATATATATATACATACATACACAAGATAGTTAAGATAGCTATACTATTAATTTCTCTAAGTCCATTTAAAAGAAAGTTCTGTGCTTATATTGTTTGATCAATTTTTCACTCCTATGTCTTGTATCTGAGCAACTACTTTGAAGATAACAATAAGCAATGTACTAACCATTGCTATCTTCTTACTATCTTGTTTTGAAAATTTGTATCATTGTTTTTATTGTTTTTTCTCTTTAAAAAAAAAAAACAAAACTTGCCAGGTCTCTCTTGATAACATAGAGAGTACTGGTAGTCCGAAGTGTGAACTGTTTTAAAACAATTTGATTATACCAAATTGTCTTTTATGAGGTGCAAGGAATTTAGTGACTTTACATACAATATTTTGACAATTTTGGAAGACTAAGACATACGATGATGTTAGCTGGCTATTCTTAACATTTCTGGATAAAGTAATACAAGAAAATAATGAGCTCAAAGACTCAAATTCCCAACTCCAGACATGGATAAATAATCTAAAGTCTCCTAAGTATGTCCTGAAAGATAATCTGCTGTACTTTAGTCACAAGGTTGAAATTGCCAAAAACCAAACACAAGCCATTAGAATGTAACTGGCTAAATTTCTGCCTAATTTTAACTCTCAGCTTTGAAAGGTATCTGCAATTAAAGTGAAGGTGCAGATTAGAAAGGAATGTAAGTTAGGTTGGAGATATTTGGAAGAAACCGGATGAGGCTGGCAACACTGAATTCCTAATTATGATGAGATTATTTTACCAGAGGAAGAGATTTCTCCACCATCAGTGGCAGAGGCATTCCCACCCTATGCCCTGTGTTATTGGCATCTCCATTCATACCAGAGGAAACTAAACCCGTGTTACCTATGGAAGTAGTAATAACCTTTCCCGATGCAGTTACTAAGCAAAATAATGCAGGTTCTCCTTAGGACCCACATTTAACACCCACTTTTTCTTCTTGGCCTATAACTTGGCTCAAATCAGAAGGCTCCAAAGACTATGTATGTTACATGGTCTGATGTGTGAGTTGGTAGGCTACATTCACAAAGAACTTGATTTTTCTAATTCTTACGAGCAGAGATTTGGGAACAGACACGGGGATGAATTTAAGGGTATGGTATAATTGTGGAAGGAACATGAACCTAGATGAGTCTGAATTTATTGACATGGGCCCATTAAGTAGCAATTCTGGATTTAAAGTTGCAGCTCTGAGAGTTCAAACAAGCTGCTAATAGTTTATTTGGTTGTCTGGCTGAAATATGAATCAAAAGATGGTTCACTAAGAATGAGCTGAAGATGGATCATATTCCTTGGTTTAATCATGGTGAAAATATTCAAAATCTCAGGGAAATTCAAAGCTTGAGTGGATTTACAAGGTGAAACCTACTTCTCCACACTAGGAAGGGCTACAAGATATATCCTTCACTAATATTTCAAGAAATAGATTTACAAGGGAAGCAATTGCATTCTTCAAGTTCTCGTCATTGTTCTTTTCTGTAGGCCAGAACTTACAGTAGGGAACACAGTCACTCAACCGGGAAAGTTGAATGTGATGGGTACAATTTGATCCAGGAGTGGCAGAGACCAAGGGACAGTGTTCAACCACCACAGGCCAGGAAAAGCACCTACCACAATGCAAAATACAAGCAAAGTGATGATCATAGTGGTCTGATATATTTAGATCTATAGTGTTGACTGATTAGTCATGGTGTTCCCAGAAGTGAAATAGATAGAAAGCCTACTAAATTCTTACTGGATTTATGTAAGCGAAAATATCTTGCCACTAATGTACAGAAATTTACTTTAAATCATAGTAACAGAGAATCATGGCACCTCAACCAATTCCCAGACTTCAGCCAGCTTACAAACCCACAACACCTTGAAGGAAAGGGAGACCAGGATCTTTTAAGGAAGGACAGGGTACACTAACAACAAGTTAGGTTGTCAATTTTTTTCCACCCCACCCCAAAGAAAGTTATGGCCTATTACTAGGGTAACTATAAATTGAGGAAAAAGAAATGATCAAATATTTTGAGGACTACTCAACACTGATTGTGGACTAACATTGATTTCAAGAGAACAAAAACATCATTGTAGCTTTCCTATAATACCTATGGAAATACCTATAATACCTAGGTAATGAAGGGAGTTTTAACCAAGTTCCAACTCAAAGTTGGTCCAGTAGACCTCGAAATTCAATGTCTGTTTATTTCCCCAGCTTCAGAATGCGTAATTGGGGTAGATATAATTAGTACTTGACAGAATCCTCATATTGGTTCCCTAAGCTGCTGTGTGAGGCTTATTATGATGAGAAAGACCTAATGGAAGCCATTAGAGCTGCTTCTTTCTGGGAAAATAATAAATCAAAACAATATCCAATCCCTGGGGGGAATGAAGATATTAGTGTCACCAGCAAAGACTTGCAAGATGCAAAAGGGATGGTTCTCACTTCATCACCATTTAACTCTCCTGTTTGTCTTGGACAGAAAACAGATGGATCTTTGAGAATGATGGTGGATTGCAGTAAGTTTAATTGAATGGTGACTCCATTTACAGCTGCCATACCAGATATAATTTCCCTGCTTGGGCAGATTAACTTATTTATGCTATGGAGTGTGCAGCTATTGATTTGCACATACCTTTTTCTCAATCCATAAAACTCAATGAAAGCAATTGCCTCCAGCTAGAAAGGCCAGCACTAAACTTTTACTGTCTTACCTCAGAAGTATATTAACTCTCTAACCAGAGATCACATTTAGTTCACAGGTATCTTGATATTCTTTGTCTTCCACAAGGTATCACACTAGTCTATTACATGGATGACAAGCTATTGGACCAAGTGAGCAGGAGATGAAATCCACTCTTGACTATTTCTAAATCATTGGCATGTGAAAGGATAGGAAATAAATTCAACTAAATTTCAAAGGCTCTCTACCTCAGTGAAATTTCTAGAAGTGCAGTGGTATGGGGCATGCACCCATGTCCTTTCAGAAGTGAAGGATAAATTGATGCATCTAGCCCTTCCTACAACCAAGAAAGAGGCTGAACATCTAGTGGACCTATTTGGATTTTAGAGGCAACACATTCTTTACTTGAGCTAATTACTCTGGCCCATTTAGTGAATAACATGGAATGATACTAATTTTGAGTGGGTCCTAGAACAAGAGAACAACAGGTCCAGGCTATTGTGCAGTATGGTTTGCAAGTTGGGCAATGTGATCCAGCTACTCTGGTGGTACAAAAAATTAACCTAAGCTTTTATTTCAATAGGAAAAGAAGAAAATAAGCCCAAAGCAAGCTGAAGGAAGACAGTAATAAAAATAAGAGAAGAAATTCAACACATTTTAATAAGAAACCATAGAAAATGTCAATGAAACGCAGTTTCTTTAAAATTTAGTAATAAAAAGATACAATTCTAGCAAGAAAGATGGATAAAAATATACACAAGACAAAACCATCATTAGGAATAAAATAGGAAACATCACTAGAGATACTGGATACATTAAAAATATAATAAGAAATAATAAAATAACTTTATTTATACATTTGACAACTTAGAGGAAATTAAAATAATTCCTTAAAAACCATACTCTTCCTGGGAGTGGTGGCGCACACCTGTAATCCCAGCACTCCAGAGGCTGAGGCAGGAGGACTGCTGCAAGTTTGAGGCCAGCCTGGGCTATAGAGGGAGTTTAAGGCCAGCCTGGAATATGTAAAGAAACCCTGACTCAAAACACACACACTCACACACACTCACACAACGTGCGCATGCACGCACACACACACTCACACACACGCATATGGACACGCACGTGTGCACACACACACAATCTTTCATATTTGAGTTAATGTTTCTGTATATCGTTTTCATCGTGTACATTATTTTGTAACAGACATTTACTATTGCCCCAGGATATTTGGACTTGGCAACACTGTGCATTTGAAAATCAATAAACTATTTCTGGAAAATAAAAACCCAGAAACTATCAAACTCATTTGTAATAAAAGCGATAATATAAGTTGCTCTTATTACCATTCATAAACTTAATTTGTACTAAATAAATAAGTAAACTTCTTAAAATAGAAACATTTAGGACCAGCTGGTTTTACTGGAAAATTCTAACAAATATTTACATTTTATATGCTATTTTTCAGAAAACATAAGTGCAGGTAATATTTACTAACTCATATATTAAGTTGTTATCTTGATACCAAAACCAGAAATAAATAGGACAAAAAGAGGAAATGCAGAGCAACATCTCTGAACTTTCCAAGGAAAATAGCAACAATACCTGGTGGAACATTGTTTTGGTGCACTTAAATAGATTCTGGAGGCATTTTTTTCTAGTTTACTTCTTTTATTTCTATTTTTTTGTTGTTGTTGTTGGTACATGTTTGCAGTACATAATGATTATATTTGTTGTGAGGATTTGGTACTTGCACATGACACATCTTAATCCTTTTTTTTCTTAATCCCATTCTCTGACCCTCTTTCTCCCTCTCTCTCCTTTTCTTAGTCTCCTTCCCTTTTGTAAAACTTTACCTCCCTTTTTCTTATTATCTATTTTTATTTGCTCTTTAATTTATTCATACTTTGGGTTTCTCATGTAAGAGAAATCATGCAATATTTAGGTTAGTATGTTTGATTTATTTCACTAAACATTATGTTTTCAAGATGCATCCATTTACCTAGAAATGATTCAAATTCATCTTTCTTTATAACAACTCCCTTTGCAGTTTAACTTTATAAATACAGTCACTATTTTCTAAAACTTAGTGTACACTTTTGAGACTGCTTCAATCTTTTTCCTTACAATTCTGTCAGCATTTGTTTTTTGATTTCCATTTCTCTAATGAACAAAAATGCTGAACATTTTTTATGTATATTGTCCAATTGTACTTCTTTGAGAAGTGTGCAATCTTTTCAATTGCACAGTTTTTGATTGGTTCATTTATTTGGGGATCTATCTTTTTTTTTTGAGTTGTTTATATATTCTACATACTAGTCATCTGATGAGTATGTGGCAAAATTTTAGCCTCCATTTTGTAGTTAATAGTAATATAATACACAATAGCTAAATCATGAAAGAGGCCTATAGACCCATCAACAGATGAATGGATAAAAATATGATGTACATGTCATTCAGTACTACTCAGGCATAAAGAAGTACAAATTTGATTCATTTATAGGAAAATGGATGGTTCTTGAGCCCATAATACTGAGGAAAACAAGCTAGTTCCAGAGGATTAAATATTATATGGTTTCCCTGATATGAGAGACTCAAATATAAATAATATAAAGAACAAAATAAAAGAAGCATGCAAGAAATAAAAAGGGTATAGAAATGTGAAGGACATCTTAGAAAAAAGGGAGAGGAAAAGTTGAGGACATGGGGGGTGAAGATGATTGTTATACAGTATGTATATGTGTGTGTGTATGTATCCATTCCTCCAGCTGAATGTAATCACTATATTTTAGAAACATATACGAATGCAATTTTTTTTTGTAGGTACTGGGGGGTCGACCTCAGGACCTCGCGTGCCAGCAGGCACCCGTGCCACTGAGCAATATCACCGGCCCCTTTTTCGTATGTGGGTTCCAGGAGTCGAACTCGGGCCCTCGCACTAGTCAGGCAGGCGCTTAAGCCACTGAGCCATCTCACCGGCCCCGACGAATGCAATTTTTTAAGAGTCATTAAATCTGTGTTTTTTCAGATTACTATCATATTTAGCCCATACAAAATGTAATTTCTTTTGTTCTCAACAGGTTAATTTCATTCTCATTTAATAACTCATCACAAAAAACCTCAACAAAGTGTCATCCACCTAAAAGGCAAGTTGAGGCACACTGCATGTGAGAATAAAGAATTTATTCAAGTCAGAATGAAGATGGCCATAAGTGGAGTAAACACAAATTCCAGTTGCCCAGAATAAGTGCCTCCAAAGTGGTACATGAGGAGTCTGGGGTTTTATAGACTAAAAGAAAAACAAAAAGCAGGTTACAGCAAACAATTTGCTACAATGGATTGGTGAACAAATACGACAAAGGATTTTGGTTGGTTATCAGTCACTTATGTTACCCAGTCTAGGTAGGAATTGCAATAAGCAGGGCAAAAGGCTTTTAAGAGGGTTATTTATTAACTTTATGTCATTCAGGAGTCTCAACCTTCTACTGCTAGGTCAGAATGACTGAGATGACTGTGATCTCATGTCTCATGTTTTCTTGGGCAAAGGAATTTTATGACCAAATTCGTACTATATCTAAAATCTTTCTTAGTAGTAGCAAACTGAATCCAGCATTGTATGAATGTATATACCAGGTGGGGGTGTGTTCCTGTAATTCCAGCACTCTGGGAGGCATAAACAGGAAGATCACAAGTTTGAAACCAACCTGGACAACATAGCAACTTAGTGAGACCCTGTCCCACTAAGAGGGACAGACACACAGACACTCAGATCAATGGAAAAAGTGAGAGAATCACAAATGTGACCCACAAGAATATTTTCAATTGAATTTTTTATAAAGGTGCAGAAGCAATTCAATAGAGATAGAATAACTTTTGCAACAAATATTACTGGATTATCTGGACATTCACAGGTAAATCATGAAGAACTTTTAACTAAACTTCATAATTTATACAAAAATCGATTGAAGGTAAAGCTATAGAAATTTTAGAAAAAATTAAGAGAAAATCTTCAGAACTTAAGGTCAGCAAAAATTTTCTAAATGTGACATCAAAAAATGTGATCCATACAAAATAGAAAATAGAAGACGCTTGAATGTCTCTTTTCCTGTGATGGCAAGAAGGAGCATGACCCAAGCAGGAGCTGTTAAGTCCTTTCCTCCTTGCTCCCTTTTTCCTCCTCAGGGATGGCTTGGACTACTGGCCCCAGAGTCTTCGTGCCACCTCTGGGGTTACTTCAGCAGGCATCCTCAAGGCAGATCTGAGAGGAGCTTTATTTTGACTGAAAAGGCACGATTAACTTCTGTTATGGTTTATATCTGAAATGTCGCCCAAAGTTTCATGTGCTCATAGGTGGGCCTTTTGTGACTGGATCATGAGGTGCAATAATCATCACTGGATTAGTCCGGAGATGGGTTTATAGCTGGATATGATGTTGGGAAGTGAGGCCTGGTGCAAAGGTGAAGCCTGATGGGTCACTATAGGCATGGCCTGGAAGAGTGTGTGTGTGTGTGTGTGTGTGTGTGTATTCTTCCTCCTCCCTCAGTGCCTGTTTTCTTCCTGCTTGCCATGGCATGAACTGCTCCTCAGCCATGATATTCTGCCATACTGCTCTGCCTTGGAGCCAGCCAACTGTGGACTGACACCTCCACAAACTGTGAGTCAGAATAAACTTTTCCTCCTTTACTTTGTTTTTGTTGTGTATCGTGTCTCAGCAATGCGAAACTAACTATGGCACCCTTCCCTTGTCCAGGACAGTCCAGGCACTATTGCAGCCTCTCTGAGAGGCAGCTGGAAAACCATGCCTGACAGAGTAATGATCACAGGATTGTGGCACATTGCTGATATCTCCAAAGTCATCAAATGTCAATGGGTCATTTTCAAACAGCTAGCTGGCCCTCCTTAGATTATCCTCAAAGGCACAGGGAGATACATTTCAGCCCAGCTCTTTTAGTGTAAATAGGGGAGCTCTCAATCAAGCAGGTGATTCTCCTGAAGTCCAACTTAACTATCTCTATTACGGTTGCAGCTGTCGTAGATATTTGCATTGGTTATAGCAGGCTTGAACAGACCTATCAAGATGATCCACGTTTGGCCACTCTTAAGGACTTCACTTTGTAACCTCCAGATGGCCCTATGCCCTTCTGCCATTACTCTGCAGAGTCCTCAAATAGGCTGCAAAATGCAAGAAACAGGCATTTACAGCCAGCTCCTGGTGTATATAAGCAAAGTTCTCTCACACGTTCAGGTCAGTTGAGGAGGGCTCCTTCCTGTGCATTGTCCTGCTGTGATGCAGCACAAGTCCCAGTAAAACTTTGGTCAAGTGGCCCTATTGCCTACCTATGACTCTTATCTCAGAGTAGGCTGAAATGTTTGCATCAAAAAGATGTGGTAACAGTAGGGGCTTCTTTTCCTGAGCGGTTTCAGAGACTGATGGAGACCAGTAGCAACCAACACAGTTTGCCAGCCATCAGTGGTAGTGACTGGCAGTGATTGTTGGTGAGTGACAGACTGCTGAGACATGCAGGGAGCTGCAGTGAAGCAGCAGAAGCTACTGAAAGAGCTCCAGAAAATCTCCAAGTGGGCTACAAGTCTCAGCTGCTGAAGAGCTGATAGATGTGGTTAGTAGCTGCGAAGACCCCTAAAACTAAAAGCTGTAACATTATGGGCTGAGAACCACAGGCAGTCAAAACCCGGAGCTGCTAACATCAGGGAGTTGCCCTTAGCTGACTCCTGATTTTCATCTGAATTGAGCAAAAGAACCCTCAGGTGATTGGTGCCACATACACAGCAAAACTGATAAAACAGACCTCTCCAAAATAAAAATTTTGCTTTGTGAAAACACATGTAAAGATGAAAAGGCAAGATATAAACTAGAGAATATATTTGCAAACCATGTACCAATAAAGGTAAGATAGTATCAAATATAAAGAATTCTTAGGACTTAACAGGAAAAATATTTTAAAAATCTATTAAAAATGAGTAAAAGACAGTGAATGTTTCACCAAAAATGAAATAAGATAACAAGCATATAAAAAAGATGCTTGGGCCGGTGAGATAGCTCGGCGGCACAAGCACCTGCAGGCAAGCAAGAGGTCCTGAGTTCAACTCTGGTACCCAAATTAAAAAAAAAGATGCTTAACATCACTAGTCATCATAGAAATGCAATATAAAACCTCAGTAAGACATTATTATGCACCTATAATTTTTGTAAAATTAAAAAAAATTGCATAGTTAATATCAAATGTAGGTTAGGATATGAAGAAACTGGGTAACTCATACATTGATGACAGGGATATAAAATGATAACACCAGTCTGAAAAAGTTTGTCAATTTGATACTAAATTAAATGTGCAATGACCATGTGACTTAGTAATTTCTATCTCAAATAAATAAAAATTTTTGAGACTGTAGTAATTCTTAATGTGGGAAAGGCTATTAAGTATGAGCTAGGTATGGTGATGCAAATCCCTGCATTTGGGAGTCTGAGGTAAGAGGATTACTATGAGTTCGAGGCCAGCCTGGGCTACATAACAAGTTCAAGGCCAGCCTGAAATACATAGAGAGATTCCATCTCAGGAGAGGGGTATTGGTATGTTTAGTATCAGGCATTTGGTTTAAAATTTCTTAATTTTATATAACAGTGAAAAAATGAAAATGTTTTATAAGCACTTGGATAGGTGGATGTAAGGTTTGAGGTAGTGCTCCAGGGTGGAGATACACGTTTTGGAATATTGGACATATAAATAATAGTAAACCTATGAAGCTCAAAGCTATAATCAAATGATTCAGCATAGTTAGAGTGTGTTCCAAGGACTGAATCTTAGGATATTTCAGTGTTATGCAATTGAAGAGATAATACTGAAAAAACGAAGCAATCTGAAGCAGAGTGACAAGAATGGAGGAAAAAAGACATGCATATATTTCACTATACAATTTACTATTTACCTTTCTAGAAAAGCATTAATCTAGACAGTTACAGCAGTCTATTTTATGTGAAATTAAATTTGCATTTCTAAATATACACAACTTGATAAAAAATATTTTTTGTTTGTGCATTGCTGAATTCCTAACACTGCTTAATGAACGTTTATGACTGAGACTGGTTGTATATTGAATTATCCTTTACTTTCTTAAATTTTACTATTTAATAAAAGTTACATATGATTTTTAAAATACTTGTCCAATGAATTTGTTTTCAATATTTGTCCAACTATTATAATTATAGCAAGAACACTGAAAAGCCAGAATTCTATTAAAACTGTAGTATTGAAGGTACAAAAAGTAAATTATCAAAGAGAAAAGTCAGCTCAGAAAGAGACAGGTGTGTGTATGAGAAACTGGTATAAAATGGAACTAATCTATACATCCATGAATGAAAATGAATCCCTCTGTATATGTTATAAGGAAAACCACCTTAATCTAAGAAAAAATAAATATAAATCCTTATATCTTATCTAAAGATGCAAATGAGAAAGACTATGTATTAACAATACAAAAAAGGCATGCAGATATGCCTTTTTCTGATATTAGAGAGTAGAGAAATGGTATCTACTGATGTAAATCCAAAAACAGAACATATGATTTTAAAAAGTAGAGAGTTTGACAAAATTAAACTTGAAATTTTGCAAGGTTCACTGAGAAACACCAACAAAATATTAAATATATTTACAATTTTTAAGACTTACAAAGAATATTATCTAGGCTGTATAAGAAAGTGCTTCTTAGCTATAACTAAAAAGTTGCCAACCAAATTGAAAATATTAGAAAAAAGGGCTTGGGATTGTATCTATGTGAATAGGCCTTACATTCAATACCCAGTACCATAAGAAAGATTTTAGATGGTTCTAGTTATAAGTCCAAATGGCTTATAAATGAAAAGATGCTGATATTCAGTAATAATCATAAAAATCAGGTTAAAACAATGATCCATGACTTCCTTCCATCTGAAAGAAAAATTTTAAGAGTCTGATAAAACCTGATCTTAACAAGGATATTAAAAAAAAATGAAAATCTTAGAGAACTGCTACTACAGTGTAAACTATTATGGCCTTCTGGAGAGAAATTTGGCAGTGCTTAGCAAAATCAATTATGTGTATATACTGTGACACAGCAGGTCTGTGCCTGTGGATAAATCCCCCAGAAGCTCATATGTAGGCCCACAGGGGGAAATGTACAAGGTCCTTAATCATGGTGTGTTTGTGAAAGCACAGCACTTCAGGGAGTTTAGGTGGCTAATGGCCAAATAAAAAGTGGAGACTGCTTAACCTTGCATATGATGCTATGTTAGAAGTAGTTGACTGTTTGAGCATATAGCAACAATGATAGATACTAAAACTTAATGTGTAATCAAGTAGGAAACATATTCTATGACATGTATGCTTATGCAAATTTAAAAACCTTTCATACTAAAGCAACATTTATTTTTCATAGGTTTTTACAAATCCAAATATACATATTAAAATAATACATTTTTGAGGATAGAGGAATACTAGATGAATGTGAATTTGCAGTGATGATGAAAGACAATGGAAAAATAACAGCAAAAAAAAAATGAAATAAAAGTGAGGCGTGGTGCACACACCTGTATTCCCAGCATGCAGGAGGCTGAGGCAGGATGATTGCCATGAGTTTGAGGCCAGCCTGTGCTACACAGTGAGTTCAAGTCCAGACTGAACTACATAATGAGACCCTATCTCAAAAATAAATAAATAAATAAATAAAGAAAAGAAAAGAAAAATGAATCAATGATATACTGTGAATCAGGAATTTTTTTTATGATACTGGTATAATGAACCAGGAATTTTTTATTATGATACTGGGATTTGAACCTAAGGTTTACTCATTTAGATTTGAAATTGTTTCAAAGTAAATTAACAATAAATTTTAACTGAAAAATATATATTAGTCATCCAATGGAGTGGCAAAAGGTAAGAACAAAGGTGAATAGTAGGATACTGCTTGAGACTCAAGGGTGTGAGGATATTATTGTTTTCATATTGTAATGGTTAAAATACATATTAATACCATCTTTCTACAGAGTGAATTTTCATTATTTTGAAATATTTAAAATATATGTTTTAGAGAAATGTTTTTTCCTACAGCAAAAGCTGAGTAATGAGCTGTTCATGTACTCTAGGTACCAACCCTTAACACAGGCAATGAGCAAGGATACTTACTACAAGTTTGTCACAAAGGAAAAAATTAGATATAAACAAATATTCACTAATTGGTATGCTATTAAATAAATTGATATTATACATATATATGTATATATATATATCATATAATACTATGGAACAATAAAAAGAACAAAGCTGATCCATAACTGGTGATGTGGTTAGATAATTAACATATTCTTAATCATAAAAGAAACCAGTCATAAGATCATACATACAGTGTGACAGCAATTATGGTAAAACAACTAATTTAAGACAGAACTATTTTTTCCATGCATATTTAAACACATAGTATGAATGAATATTCATCCACTTGAAATCAGCAGCTACCTATAGAAGGTCAAAAGGACTGTGGTTATAAATTTCCCCTTTGTCTTATTGTATCTTCCATGCATGTATTCATGTATATTTTTGTGTTGCTTAAAAGAAAAAAATATTATTTTTCACAGATAATACCAAATATCAGGCCCTAAATTTTGTTCTTCCTATTCATATAAAGTGGTTCTTCAACTAAATAAGTTTAAAGTAATCCTTTACCTTAGAAATTCAGAATATATATATTAACACATTAGGGCCTGCATTATGCTCTACAGCTAAACAATATTTTGAAGTATGTTTAGTCAGTGTTTGCTAAGCTAATGTTCTTCTCTCCCCTAAATGATACTTAGTTACTGCCTTATGTGAAATGATGTATTCTAAAAAAAAAATTGAGTACACTGAAAGAGAAATAGAAAAAATAAAAGACTAAGAGACAAAAAAGAAGGTTTAATTCTTAAAACGTTACTATGATTCAGTATGAAACATTTCAACCCACAACGTGGGAAAAAATGTTTGCCAGCTGTTCCTCAGACAAAGGATTACTATCGAGAACATATAAAGAACTCAAAAAAATCAGACCTCCCAAATATAAAGGCCCACTCCATAAATGGGCATCTGAGATGAATACACATTTCTCAGATGAAGAAATACAAATGGCAAATAAATATACAAAAAAATGTGCAACATCACTAGTCATTCGAGAGATGCAAATTAAAACAACACTGAGATACCATCTCACCCCAGAAAGAATGGCTATTATCAAGAAATCAACTAATAACAAATGCTGGAGGGGCTGTGGGGAAAAAGGAACCCTTCTTCACTGTTGGTGGGAGTGTTGACTGGTACAGCCCCTATGGAAATCAGTGTGGAGATTCCTCAAAAAACTAGGGTTGGAGGTCCCATTTGACCCAGCTATTCCCCTTCTGGGCATCTTCCCAGAAGAGTTAAAAACATCATACCACAGTGATATATGTGCATCCACGTTTATAGCAGCACAATTTGTAATTGCCAGATCTTGGAAACAACCCAAATGCCCATTAACTGAGGAATGGATAAGAAAGATGTGGTATTTTTATGCAATGGAGTACTATTCAGCCATAAAGAAGGATAAACTGGAGACTTTCATAGGTAAATGGATGCAACTAGAGAAAATACTCATAAGTGAAATAAACCGGATGCACATGTGTAAGCTTCATATTGTCTCTCTAGTATGAGAAACTGAAAGAGTAAATAAGATCCAAAATGTACAATAGACATGATGAATCAAAAAGAAACTGGTCAAAAGGAAAGAGAGACTGGGATGGGGGAATAGGGAAAAGAAAGAAGGGAAAGGAAAAAAAATTGTATATATATATAAGATGGTTAAGATAGATACACTACTAATTTTACTTAGTTCATTGAAGAGTAAGGTTTGTGCCAATAATGTTTGGACAATTGAATGCTAATATCTGGTATCCTGAATAACTAACTTAAAGATAACAATATGCAATGCATTAACTATTGTTACCCTCCTATTGTGTTGTTTTGAAAATTTGTTCTTTTTTGATTTATTTTGTTTTGTTTTTTCTTCTCTTTAAAATAAAAATTTAAAAAAAAAAAGAAAAGAAACATTTGTCTGTTCTTCCTGAGACCTGGTAACAAAGAAACTGTTACATCAGACACTTATTATTTCTTTCAAAGAGAGGGAATGAGTTCTGGGTAAATGAAGTTTTCTTTTACCCTAAATTCAGAAATAAATGCCAAATTCACTGAACTATGTAGGTACCACTGAATCATATAGTTGATAATATCTTCAACATTTGCACAGGTTTGAATGTATAGTTAAATTACAATTTAGTAACATCTACAGAAAAAAGCCAATGATGTTTTTTTAACTTTTAATGATAAAATACCTACAGAAATGAATAAACATCATACTTTCATACTTTATACAAGATTATGATTCATCCATTCCATTGATCTAAAAGGGGAGTTCTCATCAATCAATCTGTATTGTCCTAGTTAAGATGTGGAGCTAATGTTTGACTTTGAGTTACGTCTTGTGAAAATACTGACCTACAGAAACACATCAGAATCATCAGGAGGCTTCAAACAGTACAGGGGGGTCATTCAATATTAGTAAATTCTGAAAACTTATTCTTTAAAGCAAGCATTAAGTACATCATGCAAAGGTCAAATTTTATCTTTAATTATAAAAGAGAGGAAAGAAAAGATTTCAGTTGCTAAAAAGAAAAAAAGAATTAAGATATGCTATGAACATGTACCAACTCCCCATGAGGAATGCCATCATGTACTGCAAATGTGTATTAATAAAAATAGTAATTGGAAAAACAAATCTCTTCTTTATATCCTTATGTTTTAAATGTAGAATTTCACAGAACTATCTTTTTTTTTTTTTCTGGGTACTGGGGGTCGACCTTGGGACCTCGCGTGCCCGCAGGTGCCTGTGCCACTGAGTGATATCACCAGCCCCTTTTTCGTATGTGGGATCTGGGAGTCGAACTCGGGCCCTCACGCTTGCCAGGCAGGCGCTTACGCCGCTGAGCCATCTCACCGGCCCGAACTATCTTTTTTATCATAACAGTAGTAGTATTTATGAGCATTACTATTAGTACACACCTTCTATGGACCAGAAATTTTATGTGCACTTTCATGTCCCTCTGAACAAGCTGCTGTTTTTACTTGACAGCAAAGGGAAATGTTCTGAGAGAGAACAGGTGTTGTTACTGATTGAAATGACAGATGATGGCTAACTAACCCCAGCGCTCAGGCATTTATTTCAACATTTGTACTAAAATTGGGCACTTCAAATAATAATAATAATAAAAGAATCTTAAAATATCACTATGCTACCGTTATTACAAATAGCATCCACAAAATCAACAGGGGAATCAAAATCATTGTAGGGAACAGTTTCAACTCATTTTCATGATCCATGGTTAATGAGGTCATATCTGATAAGACTTGGAAGACTAAGGGTAAAATACAGGAGTAGAGGATGTCTTTGCTATTGTAATCATGACATTACCCAAATGTTACGTTAGTTATTTCTGGGCTGCAATAGCTTAACTTAGTCCCAATTTTGAGGAAATAAAGCCTTCCTCCTGTTCTCCCCACCTGGAGTCTGCTTATCGTTCTCTTCTCATTTGTTCCAGATAGTAACACATCCAGCAAGATCATGTGCACTTTAAGCCTGATTTTAGATCTCGGAGGTCACAGTGTCTCAAGTGTGGTATTTACTATGTTTTTGTAACTGGTAATTTTCCCATAGACTCCTGGGAATTGACTCTACCCTGTCATCCGGCGTTGCCCTAGGAAATGATAAACTATTTTTTCCCTAACCACTAAGACAGCAGGATAATATTTGTTGGCTTTTTCTTTTGAACATAACTAAAGAAATGCAAATGAGAATAAAAACAATACCACCATCAACAAAACCACCCTAGGTTAGAAGAATTGCAAAGGTTTATTTATATATATATATTTTTCTTCTTCTGGTGAACAGTTGTTAGCCACAAAAAACTATATATATCTTAAGTGTTTTATTTTCAAATATTCATCTGGTTCAGTTATTTTATGTAGTTATTTTCCCCTCTGTGGCATTTGCTCAGTAACAATGCATGGATAATCGCATGCATGAAAACTCCTGCAGTGCTATGATAACTATACAAACTAAAAGATGGTTTCTCAATAGAATAAAGCAGTCTTAAAGATCACATAAGAGCTCTGTAATCAATATTGTACAATATTTGAATGGGGCACAGAAGTGAGGGAGAAACTCTTGTCAAAAAGGAGACACATGAAAGGCCCCTTTGTTCTCACCATGGTAGAAATATTTTATACAATTAGATAGAGGTAAACAAATATTGCCTAAATTCTCTAGGCTATATTCTGATTACTTGATATTTTATGGCAGAACAATGCTTGGCAAGCTGTGGAAAGTCTAATCAATGTCATTATATTGAATTGCCTCTCTAAATAGTAAATATGTAACTCTATGACTAGATGTAAATAAACCAAAGTATTCACATTATACTTATTTATATTTTCCCATATATTTCTCATTTTTGCCATAAGCATAGTACCTTTCTTTAAGAAGTATAACTACTGTGAAAAACAAAATGAGAAAAATCAAATTTCTCCACATTCTTTTTTGCCTTCAAACTCCTATTCATTTCTCAATATTCAGTTCTGATACTATCACCTCAAAACGTATCCAACTAACTTTTTATCCTTTTTCTGACTAAACTGTTTCCTCCTCTATAATCTTATAAATTCTTACTTAATTAACATTAGCCAAGGTCATACTTTATCACAGCTGCTGGTTTATACACCTGCCTCCTACTCTACAAGCCCCATTAACTCATGGAATTTGTTTTATTCATGATAAATTTTTCTGTCCTTCCTTGCATGGCACATTTCATGTAGTGAGGGTTAGAGAAAAGCTGTCTTCAGAAAAAAGTAAATAGTCAGCTGAGTGAAGACACAATGATTTTAATAATGTTATGTTTTTACGGATGTCCGTCATCTCCAATTTTGAAATAATTTGGATTTCTTTTCATTGTGTAACAAATCATCCAAGGTTGGTCAAGTAACAATGGTTAAATAATTTTTATTGTCATATAACTCGCACATAGAAAGTTCAAGTTTCTTAAAATGACATAAGCATCACAAAATGCTTTGCAAAACCTAAGTTTTAAATATAATTTCTTTAATTATTTCTCATAACCAACTTTTCTCAAATCCCAATTAATGGATGTCAACCTTTAATAACAGGTTTCTCTAGGAAAGCACTGCAGTGATTATGACCCTTACTTCATTTTTATGGCAATTTTGATGTGTTTTATCTCTTTTAGACCACAAAGCTGCTACTGATAAAGTCACCTTAAACTAGTATTTTTAGTTCAAAATAGTGTGCAACTGGATACAACTAGTTTCCTCTTATTTGTACAAGATATGTGCCATGACCACCACTGAATGCATGAATCCATAGTTAGTACTGAAGACTATACATACTATGATTTTTCTATATAGAGATCTAAAAATTTAATGCCTTTTCTATCTTAACTAAGCATTTATCATGCATACACTGTGGCTGTAACTTTTGCTTTTTGAGATGAGACAGACAAACTAGAACAATATTTTCTCCTTCACAATTTCACAGGTAGAAAATCTGTTCTTAGCAATCTCAGCACACATTTTTTCCTTCCTTACTAATTTGAGAATTTTCACCTTTTCATTTTAGAACAGATTTTATTGGTTTCCCCTGCATATGCAAATTTTCAGCAACACTACCTTTTTTTTTTTTTTTTAATGTGGGTACCGGGAACCAAACTCAGGACCTCACATTTGCCAGGCAGGCACTTGTGCCACTGAGCTGTATCTACCGGCCCAGCAACACTACTCTTGAACTTTGGGACCATTATTAAGTAAAACAAAATCTCCTCAAACAAAAGCATGATTTTAGGACAATTGATCTGATAATCCAGACAATTTCTATGTGATCAACGAGTGGGTAGCATGTACAAGGTGGATACCTTGCACAGAGATGATGTGAGTGCTAATGGGAAGGAGATTGCAGCACAAGAGTTCATCGTGCTATCCAAAACAGTGCACAATGTGAAACTTTTGAATTGTTTATTTGTGAAATTTCTTTAAGTATCTTCTGACCAAGTTTGAGCATGAGTAATTGCAACCTCAGAAAATGAAACCCAGTATAAAGGACTCCTGCATATTTTCTGAGCAGGCTCTGTAGAACTTTCTCATTAAATCTTTTATTTATGTTACTGCATGGGTAGTGCAGCATTATACATAAAAACAGATTGCCAAGAGAATCTTGGATTATGAAAATTCTCAGTCACCTTTACATAAGTGCTGCAAAATTTTGTAAGTTAATGAAAGCGGTGACAATAAATATTGTCTGACCACTCATAAGCAGAAACATCAAAAAATACAGTGTTCTACAAATTAGTGAAACTTGTAATAACTTTGAAACATGTTATGACTTCTTTTAGGTTTTAGACTTCAGTGAAAAATACAAAGGAAACAATGTAAAAAATCAAAGTTAATAAAGAACTCTCCAATTAGCACAGTACATTTCCATATGATCCTAAATAAAGAAGGCTTAAAAACCATAATTTCCTAGAACTTAACAAAATATTTCCAGACAGAGCAGCTTAATATTATAAAAATGTCAATTTTATAGGTATTTAGATGTAAATGTGCAGAAAATTCAATAAAAGATGCCAACAGGATTTTGGGGGCTCCTTCGTAAAGTCAGTTTATAATTTAAAGGAAAAGAATTGTTAGTAGTAGCAATGATAAGGCTTGCCCCTTCCCCCAATATATTAATTAATATTATAAGAATCAGTAAATAAAATATGATCATGATGGCATAGGTAAGGATACGAAGATCCATATAACAAATAGATGTGAGAATGAAAGATATATATATATATATATATATATATATCTACAATTATGAAGGATTTATATCTGGTATGTAGAATACATTTCTATAGATCAGCAAAAAACAGGAAGAAGTTCAATTCATTCAAGGGAAAAATGTGATATACTTTGGACAATATCTTATAATGTGATTAAATATATTAATCTATTTAATCCTTACAATAAACTTAAGAGATATGTCATTTGTTGTCTTTTCAGTTAAGAAATGGAGACATGAAGAATTAAGTAATTGCCCAGTTTCCCACAGTCTGTTAAGTAGTAGAGTGGGAGTTGAGACCAGATACTCAGTTTCAAGAATTGGTAGGTTATTCCTCAACCAGAAAAGCAAGAGGAAAAGGAGCAAAGGTTAAAATAAGGATGTACAGAGTAGGATACCTAAACCACCAGGGGGAAACAGGATATTGCTCTTCCAAGTAGTTGGGCAGTGATCTAGCTCCATAGGCAGGACCGTGAGTTCCTCTAGTGATCAAGTGTAGGGGATCCAAACTCCACAAACTGCTTAACTTTTGAAGTCAGGATGTTTCTCTCATTGGAAAAGCCATCCCCCCAGCTGGAAAGTAAGACGTTCTAACTTCTATTCTTCAGTGCCTCGGATTAAATTTGGCAACAATAACATGTATACTTTAAAACAAGCCAGGCAAATATGTATATGGACTAACCTGAATCTGGCAAATATATGAATACAGATGAAAACATAACCTTATTGACAATATCTGTGAGGCACTGAAACTTTCCAACATAAGTTTTTTTTTTTTTTTTTTTTTTTAATCAGGATCCTATTTATGTGTGCCGTGGCCCTGTGCCTCTTTGAGTGGCCTTTGGTGCTTTATAGCACTGTCATTGATGGGCAGAACTTGAGCAATGGGATGACTAATTTGAAGACTATTTACTAAAATCTGTCCTGCAATGACTTCTACAGGTTTGCCTGTTTCAACAAGCCTTTGCTAATTCATCTTAAACAAATGAATGGGGCATACTCTACAAAGCTTTCTGCCCGGTGAGATTCCTGGACAGCTAACTGTCAGGCAGGGGAAATGAATGGAGACAGTTTATATGACAATAAAAAAAGTCCTCCTAATTTCTATGCTACTATATGTTTTATTTATGTAGCATAAGCAAAGAATAGTATGTCTACTATTCTGCATCTTGCTTTTTTTTTTACTTAATACATCTTTCCACTTTGGTTCACAAAGAGTTATTCTCTTTCTTTCCTACTTTCTTCTTTATGCTACAGAATAATATTTCTATCCAACTTATAAAGAGTAATAATTCTTGGACTCAGAACTCACCCTTCCCTTTCCTTTCTTCACAGCAATCTTTACTAGGTGCACAGATGAGGATGACTGGATGAACATGATATAAATTATTTGAGATTCTTTTGCTCCCTGGATAGTACCATATAATTTCCTGGAAATTTTGTTTCTCTTTTTCTAGAAGTGAAGGACATTGGGCTAGCTATCATGTTTTCTCAGCAGATTACGTTTTGCTGCAGTCTGTGTCTCATAGAAACCTTGCAAATGTTTCATAAAATCTGACTAAGCTATGGAGGACTGTATCAAATCTCATTCCCATTTCTAGACAATTCCTAGTGATTGGTATTCATTCTTTCCTCACAAATGTCACTGCCTCTTTACATGTTTACCTTTCCACACAAATTATACCAATATTTTTTATCTTTTCCTGCAGGCATAAAATTATACGCTTATAGCAACATCTTGGCTTTCAGGAAACTGCAACTACTTTGCCTAGCAGGGTTTATTGCAAAATACCTGACTGCAGTATTTGCTATCTTCTTAAGGCAGGCAAAACTCATCACCATTTTAATCAGCAGAAAAGCTATATGCCCATGGTGGGAGGTAATCAATACTAGCTGGGCACATAATGTCACCTCGAAATAAACAGTACACATTTTGTGTCCCAAGGACTTGTTGTATCTAAAATAGGCAGTCTCTGTCTTCCTTCCACTTAAGTATAATACCATTTGCACTTTGGCAGGACCACCTGCTCCTTCATGATGATCCAAGAACCTGGGATGACTGGGACAGATCGTGTTATCCACATACATTTCTTATATTGTCAGCAGTAGTTACAGACTAATAAAGGATACACGGCCCTCAACTAGTAGTTTTTAAGATGATGTTAAGCCTGAGTTTTGTGTGTGTGTGTGTGTGTGTGTGTGTGTGTGTGTGTTAAGCTTAGGTTTTATAGTCAAGTGGCTTAGATGATCCCATAAATTATTCTAATGAAAACTTTATTCATTTTGTATTCTCTATTCTTCCTCTCTCTTTCTCTCTCTTAAACACACACACACACACACATTTTTTCACCATTTTTAAGAGAAGCTAGAAAGATTCTCCAAAGTTATAATTAATTTCCATCTATATTGGAAAGGCTTAAATTTAACCCGTTTTCCAATGAACTTCATTTCCATGGAGATGCTAAGGCACTGGTTGATTGGGTGAATGGGTCATCAACACAACTCCCACTTTGGGTAGCCTATCGATAACTTGGTTCAGTACAAGGGTCTTCAAGGCCTACATCTGATAGATGTAGAGAAGGAAATTCCCAAAGGCAACTGATAAAATCAGACTATTCCTTTCATGAGCAAGAACTTTCAAAATGAGAAGTTCAATCCTTTAATTCCCAGTGTATACAATGAATCATGTTCTCCCTGTCTCCTCCTAATTTACCACTAAACATGTAAATAAGAAGGCTGGTGAGGCACTACACTGCACATTACAATGTTCTATACTAGCCCCTAATATATTAGACCAAGGGAGGGATAAGGACTTTGAGGGCAACATATAGTCAACAGTCTACTACCTATAAGTTTTCAAATAAACCTGTTTCATAGACATATTATCTGTATATTACCTCTGCTCAAGTTTACTAATCACCAGAAAAAAGAAACAATTAAAGCAAATGTTAAAAATTAGAAAATAGCAATACTTGGCTGTCATATGAGGAAAGATAAACAGTAAGGGATTTAATTGGTACTATACATCATTATTCTCAGTCTTGTGACATGTTTTGAACTTTAGTTGGTTCCTAGTCAATAACACATGAATGAGGATGATTTTTCTACTTTCACAGTAGGAAAAATTTGGAAATTAAGTTGGTGCCCAATACTGGATAAGATGATAAATACTATATGACATACTATGGAATGGATAAAATAAATGAATTAAGCCTATATGTAAAGCACATATATAGAGAGAGAAAGAGTAGAATTAGGACCAGACTTGAGGAGTTCTAGTTTGATATGCTTATGAAACTCAGATTAATGGCTAGTTAACATAGCATTAGAAGACTGCAACAGCATCGAAACAATGAATAATAAAAAAAAAAGAAAATAAAGTTTAGAGCAAGGTACTGTTTAATTAAATTATTTAAACAGGTATTTTACAATAATGGATATAAAATTTTCAAATGAAATGGCACATGATTTCGTTGTTAATCAGGAAAAAGCTAATAAGCTCATATGTATAACACATTCAGCAGAATGAATAAAATGAAAAAAGATAGGAAAATATCAATTTTTACCAAAGATGTGAACAACTGCAATTCTCTCACTATTCCCAATACTGGGAATTTAACAATTTTAAAGGAATATTTATCAATACCTAATAAGCAGAACGTACATGTACCTCATCATCCAGTAATTCTTGTTCTATGTGTATATCTAGTATAGAAACATATGTGCATTCGTTAAAGACATGTGCATGAATGTCCTTCACAGCACTAACCATAAATGTCCATACTTAGAAACTACATATACTAATTATATATTCCCACTAGTAGAATGATATACTGGAAACTGTCAATGCCCTGACCATATATATACCTTGAGTATCTCCAGTTTAGGGCACAACAGACTGATTTCCGGGTCTTAGCATCTGCATCTCCGTAGCATCTGTATCTTATCGCAGCATCCGTATCTTGTCTGTAGCCTTTCTCTTGTGTCTGGATTCAGTGTGTCACAGGCACAGCAGGCAATATATGCCAGAGAATTAATGTGGTCTGGGAGCAGCCCTGACCCAGTGACTGTTAGGAGTCTACACATGGACACCTCAGAAGGATTAACTCTGTGGCACGAGTTCTACCTCAGCTTCCAAAGTTTTCCCTAGGTATTGGGCAACAATTTGCTTGATAACATTTTACTGTCAGTTTGACTTCTTCACTACTAAAGTCTCCTATCAATCTTATCCTTATAATTGCCATTGCTCCTAAATAAGATACTTTCATCGGAGCTGTGTTAAGTGGTGGGATTGTGGAGGGGATTTATTATTTTAAGTGTCTTTGATGCAATGACAAAAGGAACCAATAGGACAAGCTAGCCAACTACTAATTTCAGGTAGGCCCTAATGATAATATAGACAGCACCCTCATCTCCTTCAGCAAGGAGATGCAGAATATGAAGCTCAGGGCAAAACTTAAGAATATAAATTTCAAAGATTGAATTCGTGATCTTGGCAAGTCTCCTGTGTTAACTTCAGAGCCTTGAGAGAGAAAAACTGGAGCTGAGAGTAGATGGGAACACGTAGTGCGATGCGCTGATGAATTTAGGAACTCTACATTTCTCTGAATCTCCAGAGCAGCAAAAGTTAGCGGCCTCTTTTTTTGGCTCTAGACTATGGAAAGACTGCATCACGAGATGATTTTGCCCTTTGTAAAATCTGCTTCCAGCTGGTGAGATGGCTCAGCGGCATAAGAGCCTGCCTGGCAAGCGTGAGGGCCTGAGTTCGACTCCCGGAACCCACACACAAGAAAAGAGCTGGTGATATTGCTCAGCGGCACGGGCACCTGCTGGCGCGCAAGGTCCTGAGGTCGACCCCTGGTACCCACACACAAAAAAAATCTGCTTCCACTTGTTTTCATTGCTTTTCGGGCAATAAAATTATCAGCTATCAGCACTTGGATGAAATAGTTGTCCTTAACCCCATCATTGCCACATACTCTGGCCCAGTACATCATTACGTACTAGCCAGACTAGTGTAAATGCTTCTTTCCTGGCTTCTTGACAGCAGCCTTTACTTTCTGCTATTTTGCTTCTCGTAATACTTCAGTGGTGAGTCACTTCATGTGGAATAAAACCCAAAATGTTTATAGTGAGCTTCAGAATGTGCCCTCACTTGATGACCCCATCCTCCACCAAAACATGACTGATTTCAGCCTTATTTATTCCCCCTCCCTCAATCCATTCTGTTCAAAATGACTTTCTTGTTGTTTCTCAAATAAACTATGCATGACCTAAACTTGAGACTCTACATTAGGTGTGTGTTATGTCCAAAATGTTGTTTCTCAAGATATTCGCATAGTTTCCCTCTCTTACCTCTTCTCTGATGACTTTATTATATTTGCAAACTTTCTCTCCCTGTGATGGTTTATGCAACTTACTCACATTATTTTTCTCCAAAGCCTTTGCCATCTTTTAAAATGAATTTATTTTGTAAATTTAATCTAGATTTTTTTTACTAAAAGGTAAACTTTATATACACAGCTGCATCAGTCTTTTACTCCCTCATACCTCTGCACTTAGAGCAGTATCTGACAAAGTAGGTGCTTAAGTTTTAAGTGTTGAATAAGTTGATACATCAAGAATAAAAGAAAGGAAGAAAGAAAAAGTAGAAAAATCCCAACAATAATAATATTAGTTATTATTGTAATAATAGCATTAGTAGCAGCTATATATTGCTGAAGGCCTTCTAGGTGCCTAATAAAACACTTGGAATAATCCTGTAGTTAAATATTAATCCCTTTCAGAGATGAGTAAACTAAGCCTCTGGTATATTCAGTGAGAAGTTTAAGATTCCACAAACGAGAACAGGACAAGCATTTAAATCACAACCATCTGACTTATGTCTCTTTGCATTTCTATGTATCAGTATTGCCTTCATCAGACATACTCCAACAATAACTCGCTCTTTTTTACTTTTCATACTACTTCAATCAAGAAATATAGATGTTCATCTGTAAGTAATAAATCAATCAATTTCAATGCAATAATAGGTATTGAACACAGAGTCTGGTGCTGAACTGGAGGGGTATACATCTTGGATCCAAGTGCTGCCCTTGGCATTTTTTTTTTTTTTTTTTTTTGGTGGGTACCGGGGGGTCGACCTCAGGACCTCTCGCCCCAGCAGGCGTCCGTGCCGCTGAGCGATATCACCGGCCCCTTTTTCGTATGTGGGTTCCGGGAGTCGAACTCGGGCCCTCGCGCTTGCCGGGCAGGCGCTTAAGCCTCTGAGCCATCTCACCGGCCCTGCCCTTGGCATTTTTATCACCTCCCTCTGGATCAGTTTGCGCATCTGTTAAAAGGGGATATTGATCATATCTCCTTTGCTAGCTTTTTTTACCAGTATAAAATAAACTAACACAATTAACTAATAATTAGAAAAATCTTAAGCCTACATATTATGCTTGTTTACATGATGTACCATTTTAAAGTTTTGCTATTTTCCCAGTATTTCATTTGATATTTGTAGCATTTTTTTTCTTTTTTAATGTGGTTACTGGGAGTCGACCTCAGGACCTCGCGCTTGCCAGCAAGTGCTTGTGCCGCTGAGCAATATCACCAGACCTTTTTTTCCTTAATGTGGATTCCGGGAGTTGAACTCAGGACCTTGCGCTTGCCAGGCAGGCGCTTATGCCACTGAGCTATCTCACCTGCCCATTTGTAGCATTTTTGTGAGGTAGATAAGGAGAGTATTTTATCCCTGTGTTATCCTTTGATCTGATAGTTGTCATATATGTTTGTATGTCTAAGCTTTAAGCATGTGCAGATAAATAAACAATTTATTTTCTCAAAATACCCAGATAAGTAAAGACACAGAAAGGAATACATGTTTTGATAAAAGTAGCCTAAGGTTGCATGAAAAGAGGAAATTCACAGAGGCTAAGTACTGCCCAAGACTTTAAGTAATAAAACACAGAACTCCATATCCATTTCCTCCCTACCTTAAAAAATACCAGGAAAATTTGGTTAATAGGTGATTTTGTAAGTTGGAAGGTGTTGAGTCTAAGCATTTTCCCTCTTTTTAAGAAAATATCCAACTTCATGCACTGCAGCAACAGGCTAATTTCTCTTTCCCTAGCTGGTTTCCAGGTTGCTGAGCAAGATCCTATTATCATTAAATCATAAGTAATAAGTCTTGCAGAAGCTCTGTGGCAGGGTAAGAGGATAATATGGTCATGAGTTACCAGTTCAAAGAAAATTATGGTGAAGTCAATATTTCACTAAACTGGGAATCACAAGACCTGGATATGACCTTGGGCAAATGATTTCACCTCTGCACCCTGGTAAATGTTAGCAATCATTAATACTTTTGCTGACTGTAAAATAACTTGAATGGAAGTCATCTACTGAAAAAGCAAACTAAAATAAGGCACTATGTTACCTCAGAGAGAGAGTTCATTTCTATGTTGATTCTTCACCCTCTTTTCATCTTGCTGAATTCTGTATCTTAAGCTAAGGACGGTGCTTAACACAGCTTTGTACAAGTACAAATTCAAAAATATTTGTTCAGTGAATGAAGTGTCACCCACACAAAAAGCCATATTAGTAACTCAGTGTTCAGAAAGACACATCTATACATCTTTAGCTCTCTAATCAGACACAGTCTCATCTTTTAGACTCCATTCATAGCACCTGCAAGTCCTTTACTGCATTCTATTTCTTTGCAAAGCAACTTTCCCTGCAGAAAGACTATTCTGCCACAGCTGCACTAATTAGTATCACTGCCTGAGAAGAGTGACAACAGTGATATTTTTCTGGATAAATGATAGACCTACTGGAGAGTCCACAAATCAAAATGTCAATTTTCTTTTCTTATTCAGTTCTTTTTGTGTTCTGTGTTCGTATATAATTTCTTCTACAGAAATGCCTTTGGATAGAGGGAAAATCTTTTCTCTTTTCAAGCTTAACTAAATAATAAAGCAGATCTGTGACAGATTTTGACACATTTTAGGATTACAGTTGTTGCTTACTAAGTGTGGCAACAGCATGAATTCTTTGAAAAGGTGATTTAAAAGTATCAGCGGTACCTAGAAAGAAGGCAGGCAAGTAGCATGGTAAAAAGTATGCTTCTAATAATTATATAAAACAGAAAAATAAAGACTTCTGCAGCTCAAGCAGAAAGGACTCACTTCAAAATATGTTCTGTTCTAATTATCATATCATATCTTTGCAGCTTTGTCACAGCCTGAAATTGTTATGACATTTCAAATTTCTGTACAACTCTAAAAGAAATACATTACATGCATATACATTGAAAACCAGTACTAAGGATAAGATAATTATCTTCATTCCCCTATTTTCTTTGCTAAAATATCCCGTCATTAAGTTTTCAGACATAATTTCCTGTTTTATTTCTGTTTTTTTTTTTTTTTTGTTTACAGTTCAGTCGTTCAAAGAGAGTTTTAGGTTAACATGCAAAATTTAAAGTGAATAAATGTTGAAAAATGTCTGAACTCATCAAAATTTAAGGAAAAACATGACAAATAATGGATGCATGAATAAGGAATGAAACTAAAATATGAATTAATAGCTATCAATCTTGTGATCTAGACAAGTTGCAGATAAAATGAGTAAACTATGTCTGAGGGAAGAGCTACTTGACCTTAAGACACAGTGATAGGTACTTCCTGTGGCTGTAGGGAACATCTACTGTTACCTTCTTTGGAAAATATATTGAGTGACTAGTGAAAGTTCCTAGGCTGATTTGTGATACAGGCCACTGTTGTTCATACTTTCTTTGCTGGAAGTTTTTTCATTCTTTGCTTTCAGAATGCTTTGGATTCCCACAATACATATAGCGCTGCCGTTGATGCTGCTAAGGTGGCAGCCCAGAGGAAAATGCTGCACTCGGTGAAGCTCTGGTGTAATGGAAGAGATAATACATGAATCTAATTCATTATAAGAGAGAAGAAAACATTAAAAAAAGATAATAATGTGCTTTTGGAATCCCAGAAGAGGGAAATATGTCACTAGCAAATGGTGGAGATGTACAAATTCTTACACAGGAAAATAGTTTTGAACTGGGTCTCAACTGACAGGAGATAAGTTATACAAGTATGGTTATGAAAAGGTAAAAAGGTAAGTACAGAGGCAGGTAGGTGAAGAAGGTAGGAATTTGCTACAAAAGCAAGTTTGTAGTCTTGTAAAGAGAATGTTCTATGAGCGAATTTTACTGAAGAAAAGCTGAAAGAGGCCAGATGGCAAAGTAAATGAGAATGCTATTGAGGATGACTAAAACCACACCTGCTTCACCTAAAATGTGAGTAGGTTGAAAAGATAGTTGTGTAAAGTGTCACACAAACATATGTTACTGTTTTCAGTCTTTTTATGTATAGAAAATATATGGAATTTGGTAGTATTAATAACTTTAACCTATCAGGATGCATGGCTATTAGTGAAAAACATGTTATACGTGAATGTATGTTGATGAAGATGAAATATGAGAATCTGCAGATTCCTTGCGTGAGTCACAGACAGTAAACTGTTAAATATCTTTTAAGTTTTCTTTTGAACAGGAAAAAAATACAAAGGAAATAAAATCTAAATATCTTATGTAATCTTTTTTATTTCATGCTAAATATCAATTATTTTCATTCATATTTCCGATAAGCATTATAACTTATTCATTTGAACAATGAAGTAAGCTTTTTTCTTTTCTTTTTTTTCTTTTTTTTTTCTTTTTTGGAGACAGGTTCTCACCATATAGTTCAGATCAAGCTTGAACTCACTATGTAGCCCAGGCTGGCCTCAAACTCATGGCTATCCTCCTGCTTCAGCCTCCCAAGTGCTGGGATTACAGGCATGTGCCACCATGCCTGGTGAAATTTCAAAGAACTTCATTTAATATGCAGTCACTTCCCTTTCACATATGATGAATTAAACATTAATAAAATAATATAGGATATTTGTATATCTAATCTTAACATAAGAAATATACATTACAATTCTAAACTATAGAGAGTATCTACAAAAATTCTATACCATAGTTACCTATCATCAATCTATTATCTATCTGAGGGTCTGTGCTATGTATTATTGATTTTATGTTTAAACAACTAGCACTGAGAAATGCATGCCTTTCAGTGTAAAATGATAAATATTAATTTAACATATAATTTACTAATGAAAACTTCATTTTGAATTATTTGTGAATAACTATATGGAAATTTAATATTTTCTAAAATTTCACTGAAAATTCAGCAACTTTCATTGGGTCAATTACAATCTCTATAGAAAGCAAATCTAGGTAAAATTTAGACAATGCAAAGTTGTGACTTGTATTTTGAAATAACATGCTATTTGTTGTTGTAGCATTATCCTAAGGTTGGGTATCTTATTCAGGCATTCTGTACAAGATCATTTACTCAGCTTGGTTCCTACATGAAGACCTGAACATCTTGGTTGCATTTGACTTTATAGCTCCAACTGTGTATAACTCTGTATTTTATAAACTGAAAGGTTATTTTACTTGCAACTTACATATAAATATTTTATACAAATGAAAGGAAAATACCCTATAGAATTAGGTAAATAGCATTTCCTGAGAAAAATAATCTTGATTTTGACATATGCATCAGTTCAGTATAACACAGTGGTAAAATACACAGAAAGATCACATTGCCTTAGACTGGCACCTGTGAATTCTAACTGTGTGATCTTAGGTGTGTTTCTTAATTTTTCTTGCCTCAGTTTCATCACATAGAACTTTAGCACTAGAGTTATATATTAATTGAATGAAATACTATGTGTAAATTGTTTAAGATACAGGGGTTGATAAGAATTGAGTGTCCAATATTGGCTAGTAGAGTTGTAAATAGTTATCACTGTTACTATTATTATCATCATGGAAATTTGTATTTTAATATATACACAGTAATACCTCAATTCATGAACACTTCTGTTCGCAAACAATTCAGTTCTCAAACAAAAGCATTCAGCAAAATTTTGCTTCCATTTGCAAACACCACATCAGGTAACAAACATGACTACAGCCATCTTCCCTACACAAACACAAATGCAGCCAGCTTTCCCCAAATCACAAAACAATTTAAATTTGTAAACTGAGGTGTCTTAATTACTTTTCTTGTTGCTGAGACAAAATACACAGCATCTATCATTAAAGAAGGAAAGGTTTATTTCTGCTCACAATTTGTAGTGGTTTCAGTCTATAGCTGGCTGGCTCCAAGACAGGGCAGCATGGAGGAGGAGAAACAGTTCATGGTGGCAAAAGGTAGCAAAACAGCAAAGCATCAGGAGATCCCAACAGCCCTCTTTCTGTCCCTTATATTCCTACCTGCCCAAGAAGGAGGTAGCACTTACACCCAGGGTGGGGCATACCTTAATCCAAGCATCATATCCTTAATGCCAGTATCATACACCCTAGATCCAGCCACCTCTGAAAAGCCTCACCTATGACCACATGAAGCTTTTGGGGGACACCTAGATACAAGCCATAACATTCTGCCCTTGGCCTCCAAAACATTCATGGGCATTTCCTTATGCAAATTGCATTTAGTCCATCTCTAAGAGTTGCCAAAGTCCTAACATTTTCAGCATTGCTCAAAAGTCTAAGTCCAAATTCTCCTCTGAGATTTAAGGCAAACTCTTAGCTGTGAGCCTCAGTGAAAAGAAAGTTAAAAATTTCCAAAACATAATGGTGTAAGATAAACATTCTTATTCCAACATGTACAAATAGAAGGATAGAAAGGAGTGGGGCCAAAGCATGTGCAAAATCCAGCATGTCAAACATTAAGGTCCTGTAGTTCCACATCTAGCACCTGGTGCAATCTGCAGCAAGATGTGAACTCCAAAGGGCTTGGGTGGTTCCACCCCTCTGGCACTGTAATTGGTTGCAGCTCTCAAGGGTTCTCTCTTAGGCTAGCTTTGCTCACTCTTGGCAGCTTGCCTCAGGTGATCCACTTTCTTAGCTTCTCCAACCTTCTGTGATCTCCACTTCACTTTTAGCTCCACATTCACAGCTTCACACATTGCCATCTCACAAGCACACTGCCTGGCCTCCTAAGGCTTCTTCTGCAATCTGGGTGGAAGCCTTCATGATCTCACAACTCGTGCATTCTGCATGAACCTAAGATCAACAACATGTGGGTGATGCCAAGGTCTGCTGCCAACTGGAGCAGTAGCCAGGCTTCCTTCTCTCTTGGTTGTTGGGATACAGTGCCTGGATTGCTGAGCACTATGAACCCAATCCCAAGGAAAAAATTCTCTAATCTGCTGCCATTATGCAAGATGGTGCTTTAGGGCTTTTTTTCAAAGCAAAGTCCTTCACCTTTGAGGATCCAAAGGGTCATGTCCTGCTGGTTCTTGTGATGTCTTCAGGCCTGCTTTTTCTATTGTCCTGTTCTGAAATACTTGACTTTTTCTTGCTAGTCTTTTCAGCAACCAATTTTTCTGCTGTTCTATCTTTGCAGCTCACAAATTTACTGGAGCTTTCTTTCTTTCTATACTAAAAACATTTTAAGTCATTCTGCTGGGCTCTTTGCTTTTGATTCTCATAGATCTGGCTAAAAGCCCCAAATAGTAGCCACACCACCGCCTTAACATTAGACGGTCCTGAAATTTCTTCTGCAAGATTTATTGTCTACCACCCTTAATCTCAGTCTCTTGCAAAGTCTCTGGGCAACTACCAAAATGCAGACAAATTTTCTGTTAAAGCATAACATGCATCATCTGGAGTCTAATAACCAATACAGTCTTTTTTCCTAACTGAAACCTCCGGAGACTGGCCTTTACCAGCTGCATTTCTGTCAGCATTCTGGCCTTCTGAACTTTTACCAGAATATCCTATCAAATATAGTTTAAAGCATTCCAGGGAGCTTTTTCAGTCCACATCTCCAAAACTTTCCAAACTCTTCCTACAAGCCAGTTTCATAAACTCCTGAAACACACAGTCAGGTACAGTCACAGCAATGTCCCCAGTCCTGGTACCAAAATCAGTTATAGTTACTTTTCTCACTGGTGAGACAAAATACCCATCACGCACAGTCAAAGGAGGAAAGGTTTATTTCAGGTCACCGTAGAGGCTTCAGTTGATAGTCGGCTGGGTTTCAGACTGAGCAGCATGGCAGAGGGGCATCACAGAGGAGAAACAGTTCCTGGCAGGCGGAAGATAGCAAAGCAGTGAAGCAGCAAGCAGCAGGATATGGCAACGGCCCTCTTTCAGTCCCTTACATTCCACCTAGGAATATACATAGTGCTACCCTGAAGGGCAGGTAGCACTCACACCTAGGGTGGGGCACCATTAATCCCAGAATCACATCCTTAATCCCAATCCCAGAATTGCATACCCTAGAAACAACCACCTCTGAAAAGCTCCACCTGTACTGCATGAGGCTTTGGTGGGACATCTAGATACCTGAGGTACCGCTGTACATATAGTTTTGCATAAGTATGAAAATAGCTTACAGTTCATAAGATTTGTATGTGAATAGAATTTCAGTAGCTAAAATCATGAATGCTACAGTAATTTTAAATATTCTATGTTTGAAATACTAAAAGGCAATTTGACATACTCTGGACAAAGGGGGAAACTGGAGAGTATAAAGTATAAGAATTTTTCCTATTTTACCAACCATATCATTAGAAAGAACAAGCAAACCTTATCTTCAATGCATTAAAGGAAAGGTCATTGAACAGCTTTTCATTTTCTACTATGCATTTTCCTTTCAGTACAAGTGTCAGTTTCAAGTGAGAGCCTATCTCTTGTACTTTTACATTTTTTCCCTTTCAAGATACTTAGGAATCAACAAATACTGTTTTCACTTAGTTATATCTCAAAAAAGCCTTCCTTCAACCTTCTTACCCTTCTAAATTTCTTTATATCCTGCAGATATGTTTTTGGTATGTGATTTTTTGGATATACTTGTTCATTTGGAAAAGGGTTAATATCAATTCCTGACCCTGTGAAATAGGGGTCAGATAAAAAGCTATACATCTTGATTTGAGATACAGTAAAGCCAACTGAGAGAAGTCAAGGAAATCCAGTCTTGGCCACTTGCAAATTTATCAACTTGCAAGCAACTAATCACATTATAAATTATTTACACAATAGATTTTCACAATAATTCACATGAAAAAAATGTTGTGAGCTAAAGAGAATTTCTTTTAATCCTAGGCAAAATTCCAGAATGTAGTGTACAGATAAAACACACTTTGAACAATAAATGTAGGACTTTTCAAAAAACCCAAAATGTTTTTTAAATAATAAGTTTTTAAATGATGAGATAAATATTAATAGGATGGTGAAATTTATCTATATGTACTAATTTCTCATTGAGTTAACTAAACTATTAAACTGAAGAATGAGGTAAAAAGCATACATATAGATACATTGTTTGCACTATCTTACTCAAAAATGTCTGAGTTTAAGATAAAATATTCCCAAAATAACAATATATTTTTGTGAGATGGCAAAATATTGCATGATAAAAGTTTTATAATTGTAATTCAAGAGCTTTGAAAATTATACTATGCTTATTTTTTCTTGAAAATACCAAACATTAAGTTCTAAATTCCCAAATGATTCTCTGATTTATTATTATGCATATAAACTTAATTCTGATATTAAAACCTTTTTTTTTTTGTGGGTACCGGGGGGTCAACCTCAGGACCTCGCGCGCCAGCAGGCGCCCGTGCCGCTGAGCGATATCACCAGCCCCTTTTTTGTATGTGGGTTCCGGGAGTCGAACTCGGGCCCTCGCGCTTGCCGGGCAGGCGCTTAAACCGCTGAGCCATCTCACCGGCCCCTATTAATAGCATTTGTAAACATAAAAGCAATTACAAATATATACTCATCTCTATAACGTGGTAAATGAATAAAATTATAAATGCATGAATAATTAGTAATCATGAATTTTGGGTGGATATTTATGTGAAAATTATCCCAACAATTTTTTTTTTCATTTAGAAGATATTTCCTGGAATAGAAAGAATTAAAATTGTGACTGGCAGAAGGAAATAAGTTGTCATTTTAGAATATGTTATAAGGTCATTGCTGGTGCTAGGACAGAATAAAATCTTAAGACCCAGTGACAAAAGAAAAGAAATGGATTACATCAGTCAATCAATCAATCAATCAAAACCTCCTTGTTCATTCCATCCAGTACCACCACTGGCCTGGAAAATCAGAGAGCTGCTACCTGTTTTGGTGAAGAAGAGTAGAGTGGGATAACAGCTCCTTGCTTGTCCTAACTACAGTCATGAGGAAGAGGGTTTTCCTTGGTCTTTGACTGCAATAGGTAGTTCATGTTCTGTTAGGGCCCTTCAGGGAACAAGCTTTGCTTTAAGTTTTTTGATTTTGTCTTCGTTGATGGTTTCATGTTGAAATCTTCTGTATATTCCTGTCCAAGATACATAGGAAGCAATAAAGAAATCCAAGTGTTATAATTTGTATCTCAAATATCCCCCCTAACCTTCATTATGTTGAAGGCTTGGTCCCCAATTCAGCAATGTTCAGAGGTGGGGCTTTGGGAAGTGATTGGATCATGAGCAAGTTATCATCATCAGTGGACTAATTCACTGATGGATTCTTAGATGAATAGACTAGTAGTGGGGCTTGGACAAGGGGGGTGCATCACAGAATGTGACCTTAGAAACACTGTCTTGTCCTTGGCCTCTTCTGTCTCTCTGGCTATTTTACTCTTTTCTTTCTGGCTGCCATGACTTAAACAGCTTTCCTTGGTTATGCTCTTTTGCCACATGTTTCTGCTTCAATAGAGGCCAACAAACAAAGGAAACATCTGACCATGGACTGCAACCTTTGAAACCATAAGCCAAAATAAACTTTCTTCCTTTAAGTAGTTATCTCAGGTCTTTGGTCAGAGCTATGGAAAGTGCCAAGGCCTCCAGGCCACCCACATTCTTGTTTCCACTTTTTAGAGTCTCTTTATAATTGTTTGTCATGTTGTGTCCAGGTTTTTTTTTGTTTTTTTGTTTTGTTTTGTTTTGTTTTTCTTGTAGCCGGGCTAACCTTAAAAGAGGTGTTTACTCCCATTTTGTCTGAAAGTGAAGATTCATATAAACTCTTTTTGTTATACTCATCATATGGTAGGTATTTTACCTTCTCAGACCTCTTTAGAAATGCATATTTTTAAACTATTTCTTTTCTGTCAGGAGGAAATGTCTTCTTTCTATGTGGCTGACTATTATAGGTAATAGGTAAGAAACTACTTATTGCTGAAGATCCATATTCTCTTTTTCCTGTAGGTATTTATTTTCAAGACTCTACTATTATAATTAAGGAACATGACCCCAATGTCATATTCACTGAGAGTGACTGAATCTGGATTTTAAACTAGGCCTGTGAGAGTCTGAACTTTTGTGTTTTCCCTCCTGTACTCCATTCCATTTCTTAGTGGAGTTATTGCTTTGTATTTTTTTTTTCCTGCTAGATCATGAGTTCATTATGGAAGAACCAGTTTTAAGCATCTCTTTCTGGGTAGTTCTTAACACACACTCAGGATTTACCAGAGTTTAATAGAGTTATTTCTTTAATAGGTATTAATTTTATCAACCTTAAAAATTGAAAATAAGAAAGCAGAAGTTCTTAAAAATGTTGAAGAGTTTACCAGAAAATGAAAATAGGCAGGTTCTAATTTTTAATATAAAGACTGTTTTTCATATGAGTTTACAGACTGTACAAAGAGAAAAAAGATTTGAAATAAATTTAAAATAAGGAAACAAATTGAGTTTAGAACATGAATAGAATTATTAAATCATCTCCTTTTAGCTTTATCTTCAGGGAATCATCAGTTAAGTATGCTAGATAAAGAGTTTGTGATCAAGAATACTTGCTGGATTGAAACCAAGAACAAAAGGTAAGTTTATAATTTATGACAAATGTTGATCATGTGCTTTTTAACTTAAAGGCAAAGAAAAAATCTTAAATATGTCCAGATTGCCAAAAATTTTGTTTTTCACATGAGCAAATGCAACTGGAGACAAAGAAATGTTTCATATTCCAGGACAGCATTTTTCCCTTTTGTTCAATGAGAGGAAGATAAGACTTGAACCTCTTAAACTCCTCCATTTGCAACAAAGCAAGAAACAGTGTAAATTTAATTTTCTTTGACATTTCCCCAGACTTGTAGAAATGATATGAAAACATTCTTCAACTGCAGTTTCACCTAAAAAATTTTAATGAAAGAGAGGGAAAGGGTAATATAAACATTAGCTCTGAAAGTAATAGTACACATTTGAGATATCTAGGTAGCAATTTTTATCTACAAAAAGCATTTATGATTACCAGAGGAAGAATATTACATAAAGGTGATAACTAAAGCTTAATGGTATTCTTTTACTTTCAGAATACATAATTTGATAAAAATGAAGTTGCTCTGAAATTAATTTCATAAAATTTATATATCTTTATTAAACAAATATTGGAATATTTATTTTCATGTTTGTAATGCATGTATATTTATCTATTATAAATTTATGTATTTGAATATTAAAACATTTTTACTAGTACAGAGAAGGCAAGGATCCTAGCTAGATAAAATACAAGATGTTCAGGTAAGTGTGGAAACCTAACCTGAACCTAACTTTGGTAGCCCCTCTTTTCCCTAGTTGATATCATTGACTTACATGGGGCCTAAAACATCAAGGAAGAGGAGTGGCCACTTTCCCTGTATGACAGTACTGTTTCTTGGAAAAAGAAGGCGTAAGAAGGCACATCTGAAATCTAGAGAAAGGTAAAAGTCAAGGAAAGACGGGTGATTGGAAAGGAATAGGCTAATCCAAGTAAGAGATCTTTCACAACAAAGAGAAAAGGAAATAAAGAGCCAAGGAAAAGACTTGATACGCGTTGTCTGAAAGTTGGACTAGAATGAAGTTTCAGCTACACCATGGCATATATGTTAACCCAGCAAAACACAGCTTTTCTATGCAGGAGTTTGCTTGTCAGTTAGAGTCACATTTAACTCAATTTACTAAATTTCACTATCATTTATTTTACCTATTCCTTTATCCATTTAGATAAATAGTACATATTATACAGAATAATGGGTTTCATTTTGACATTTTTAACTTCTCTTTATTACCTTCTTCTTTAATGGTCTCTCTTCTACTTTCATTTTTATCTCTCTTTTTTTTTTTTTGTAGATTCCATATATGAGCAAAAGCACAAGATATTTGCTTTTCTGTGTCTGGGTTATTTTGTTTGGCATGGTGTTCTCCGGTTCCCATCATTTTTCTACAAATGACGTAATTTCTCTCTTTATGGGTGAATGATACTCCTTTGTGCATCCAAATCACATTTTTGTCTCTCCTTTTTCTTTTTAAGGAAAGAATTGAGAAGAATACAGTGGTAGAAATAGCTGTAAACAGTGTGCATAGTGAGTGCGTGCTCACATTATATTTATTCATTTTCTTAGAACAAAGAGAAGCTTAGAAGTATTGTCATTTTGAAAACAATTATTAGGTACTAAATATTAGAAATTTTTAAAGTCTAAATGAATACAGAAGCTGATTGTTTTTCTTTAACTTGAGTTTTCTCAAGTTTGACTTCTATTAAATGAGTTATAGAATGGAGTGTAGTTACATTTGCCATTAATCATGACATCAGAATACTCATACACCAAATATTCTACTTAATTTTCTAAAGTTTAAAATTTTATGTATCGTACAATAGTAAAATTTCCAACCATTGAATTAATTTATTTTGTTTGTGGGTACTGGGGGTTGACCTCAGGACCTCGCGTGCCAGCAGGCACCTGTGCCGCTGAGCGATATCACTGGCCCTTTTTTGTATGTGGGTTCCGGGAGTCAAACTCGGGCCCTCGCGCTTGCCAGGCAGGTGCTTATGCCGCTGAGCCATCTCACTGGCCCCCAACCATTGAATTTAAATTGGACAAAAATTGCCAATTTTAAAGCTAAAATACATCTTGCTTGAAAGAATTACAGATTTTTAATTTATAATTTTGATTTACAATAAATTTCCTTTTCTTGAGAGCATAGCATCAATGTAACATATTTTAATTATGGAATATTATGCAGACTTGGGAAATATTTTGAATTTAAATGTCCACTCATCATTCAGAATGAAATGGCAATCATGAAAAAGGCTTGTATTTCATTCTCTTGTGGGTTTATAAAGCTGCACTCCCCTTTAAATCCAGTTTGTTTGTGACATCTTACAGTGAAGAAAGCTATACCTAGAGTAGCTAAATTTACTGAGCAACATGTTTTGGTAAACAAAGGCTGTGTGATTTGAAGAAAAGTGCTTAGGAAGCTGATGAAATACACCATACAAAATAATTTTTATTTAAATTATCTGGTACTGATTAATGTTTTTGTGATTAGTTTGTGCTCATAAGTGAGTTATGTTTAACAAGTCTATTCAGCCTGCATCAATGTTCCTTTCAAGATGTATGCTTATTGGTAACACAGAAGAAAGCACAGAAGAATATAGTGATATTAACTGAGTGGAAATTTACTGAATTAATAAAATCTAAAGATGAGCACATGAGTAAATCTATTTCTTTCTTTTTGGTCAGGACCAGAAGATCCTGCTGGAACCCAGGATTTTTGGTGAATAGTTGATTTTTAAGATCATGTTTATACTGAACTAAGAAGTTTGTTATTATTGTTTGTTATTTAGAATAATTAACACTAATATGAAATTTAAAGTACATGAAGTGACAGAAGTGTTTTGTTTCCATAAAGTCATGTACTCTAGCACGATCATATCATGTCCTAGGAGCTGAGTCCAGCTGCAAGGGTTTGGAATTTATACCTGCAGAATACATGAAGTATATCAGGTCCTTCAACTCTTCTCCCAAATTAAGAACAAGCAATTGTTCACCTTAAAGAAATAACCTGTAAAATATGTTTTTTACTTAATATCATCTATACAGGAGATGTGCTTTAATTGATTAGGGTGAGCTAAAAATGAAGCTGGAAAAATATTGAAAAGTGAATAGTCATGTATGTCTCTAAGATCTTTGAATCAATAAAATTTCATTTTTCTATGGCAATCCACCTGGGCTGTGTAATCCAGGTTTCTTACATTCTAGTTATCCTTGTCATTATTCATGTCCTGTCAAAATCTTAAAGCCCAGATAATCCCATATATAACCAAGTTTCCAAAAGAGAGATAGAGTGTATCTTTTCATTCCTTTATTCACTGAGAACATTTCAGAATATACAATTGTTTGGCAATGCAAGTGATAAAAACCAGACATGTTGAGAGATCTATTGATATGGATAAATCTTATCTTGTTTTCCTCCCTAAACTTGGCAGGCAATTTTGACATCTCTCAAGTTAATCCTTCAAGGTTAAAGAACAAATTGTGGCATATTCGAGCACTAAATTTTAATTGACTATAAATATTTAGCATCAGTTCCCATGCTTTTTGCAGTAAACCACAACATACAGACAGAGATTTTGGTGATGTTTTATTTCACATGGCAATGAAAAGAATTATCGGTTCCAAATCAGAAATCAGATAACAGTTTTATTTTTATTTTTAATCATAGAGAGATTTAATATTTTAAAAGATAAGTAAATTAACAAGGAATTAGATCTGCCCCAATGCAATGAACTAATCTAGTAATAGAACTAAGTTAGCCAAAAATATAGAGCTGGTCATAATAATGGGATTTACTATGGAGAAATAGTTTACTTGTCATATGGGTTACAAAGAATGTTACTCTCCAAAAACAGAAGAAGTACAGAAACAAGCACATAAACTATATAGCAACAATCAGCAAAATTAATTCTCTCTCTTTTTTGGTTTGAAAGTGAGGACTTACTTTTGGGCATGGTGGCACACATCACTTCTAACTCAGCACTGGTGAGGTTGAGGCTAGAGGATCACTGAGTGTTGGAAGCTAGCCTGAACTAGATCCTGAGACCCTGTCTCAAAAAGAAAAAAAAAAAAAGCAATGACTTTACAGGGTGCCTTTCTCTGGAAGATATCAGCTTTCCTAGCACATGACAATTTGAACAAATCAGACCAAACCAACAGGAAATTTTTGGCCATTTACAACAAGTGTAAGTAGAAAATATGGACTATTTTATATGTACACCAAGACCTCAGAGATGCACTTAGGAAAGGGTAAAATCCAACCTAAATTTGCCCTAGGTTTACAGTATCTCTAAGTATGATTTTGGTGAGGTTTTACAGTATCTGCAATTAAATATAATACCAATGTGTAGGAGATATAATTTTTTAGTTAAGTTCGTTTGTAGCATTGCATTGTAATTATACATGATATATTTTAAAAATTCTAAGGCATGCTTAGAAAATGTACATTCTTCAATTATATGCTGTGTGTCTGACTGAAAACTTGAGTAAACAGGTAAACCACAAACACTGTTTTGAGATTCAAAATCTGATTGGGAAAAGCAAAACTATTTTCTCTCTTCTGATAGTTTAATGTCATAAAACTTGAAAATTGAGAAATACGGATTTAATCACTGTTTTCAATGCTACATTAAATATTATACATCTGTAAAGCTACTCTTGCAACCACTAAATTTTATGTGCCTACATACAAACATTATATAATTATTTGCACACAAATACATATACATGTACATGTATACACATATATAAAATATTTTTCCAGAAATTGTAGATTCCAGCTGTATATCTTTGGAGATTAGGACAATATTTTTTTAAAACTCCAGCAATCCAAATTTTCCACATTTTAATGTTCAAATCCTAACTCTGGATTAAAAGTCAGGTTACCTCTCTGTACGATCACTCCCGGTGAAACTTGGAGCAGTCTTTCTTTGTTTTCAAATATATTCTATATTCTCAGAAAGATTTCCCCCAAAGGTTAACAAACCTGGAAGTGAACTCACGTAGGTTCTGGTTGAGCTCATCCTGAACATTCAGCAGTTTCTTCACAATAATATATTAGAACCTGGAAATGGATGTTATGTGGTTACTTTTGTTAGAAATTCCTGTTACTGATTGATTTAAAACCTGGAAGATTTCAGTGAAAGATATTCTCTATGTGTTTGGACAAATCTCCTGTAGGAAAAATATAATTTAGATCAAATCATTTGAAGTCACAATTGAATCCAGTAGTCCAAAAGATTCTAATCAATGCTTATATGGAAAAAAATGAATATGGGTAGCTTGTCACAATTTCAGTGTATTTTTCTTATAGTTCAGAAGTAAATATTTTATATTAGAATGTACAAATTCTGTGTTTTGCCTTACATCTGATATTAATTAGAAAAGCATTCATGAGATTTAGACATGTCCATGGAATACTCGTTCATCTCTTAGTGCTTATGTGGTACAAACACATGGGCTTGCTTAATGATTACATTTTCACTATTGGTTAATTGATTGGTACTGGGGATTGAACTCAGGGCCTTTGTACTCAACTAGAGACCCAGACTTACTTTTATGTTTTATTTTGAGACAGGATCTCTTTAAGTCACTCACCAAATTGCCCAGGTTTGACTTGAACTTGTAATCCTCCAGCCTCAGCTGTTCAGAGTGCTGGGATTACAGGTGCATGCCACCATGTCCAGCCATATTTACTCTTTAATTCCCTTCACAGATTGTGGGGTAACAAGGCAGGGTGAATTTGCATTATCGTCATTTCTTTTTTTTTTATTTTATTTTATTTTAAAGAGAAGAAAAAACAAAACAAATCAAAAGAAGAACAAATTTTCAAACAAACATAATAGGAGGGTAACAATGGTTAATACATTACGTATTACTATCTTTAAGTTAGTTATTCAGGACACCAGACATTAGCATTCAATTGTCCAAACATTATTGGCACAAACCTTACTCTTCAATGAACTAAGTAAAAATGGTAGTGTATCTATCTTAACCATCTTATATATATATATATATATATATATATATATATATATACAATTTTTTTCCCTTTCCCTTCTTTCTTTTCCCTATTCCAGTCTCTCTTTCCTTTTGACCAGTTTCTTTTTGATTCACCATGTCTATTGTACATTTTGGATCTTATTTACTCTTTCAGTTTCTCATACCAGAGAGATAATACGATGCTTACATATGTGCTTCTGGTTTATTTCACTTATGAGTATTTTCTCGAGTTGCATCCATTTACCTATAAAAGTCTCCAGTTTATCCTTCTTTATGGCTGAATAGTACTCCATTGTATAAAAATACCACATCTTTCTTATCCATTCCTCAGTTGATGGGCATTTGGGTTGTTTCCAAGATCTGGCTATTACAAATTGTGCTGCTATAAACATGGGTGCACATATATCGCTGTGGTACGATGTTTTTAATTCTTCTGGGAAGATGCCCAGAAGGGGAATAGCTGGGTCAAATGGGACCTCCAACCCTAGTTTTCTGAGGAATCTCCACACTGACTTCCACAGTGGCTGTACCAGTCGACACTCCCACCAACAGTGAAGAAGGGTTCCTTTTTCCCCACAGCCCCTCCAGCATTTGTTATTAGTTGATTTCTTAATAGTAGCCATTCTTTCTGGGGTGAGATGGTATCTCAGTGTTGTTTTAATTTGCATCTCTCGAATGACTAGTGATGTTGCACATTTTTTTGTATATTTATTTGCCATTAGTATTTCTTCATCTGAGAAATGTGTATTCATCTCAGATGCCCATTTTTGGAGTGGGTCTTTAAATTTGGGAGGTCTGATTTTTTTGAGTTCTTTATATGTTCTCGATAGTAATCCTTTGTCTGAGGAACAGCTGGCAAACATTTTTTCCCACATTGTGGGTTGTCTCTTCACTCTGTTGGTGGTTTCTCTTGCTGTGCAAAAGCTTTTTAATAAGATGAGATCCCAGTTATTGATTCTTTGGGATAGTTCCCATGCGGTTGAGTTTTTATTCATAAAGTCTTTGCCTACACCAATGTCTCCAAGGGTTTTACCTATCCTACCTTCAAGCAGATTTAATGTTTCTGTTTTAATATTTAGATCTCTGATCCATTTTGAATTTAGTTTAGTGCATGGTGAAAGATATGGATCTAGTTTTAATCTTCGGCATGTGCAGAGCCAGTTTTTCCAGCACCATTTATTAAAGAGGCTATCTTTCTTCCAGCGAATGTGTTTGGCACCTTTGTCAAAGATAAGGTGGCTTAGTATGTCTGGGGTTGTTTCAGCATCTTCTAATCTGTTCCATTGATCTTCAGGTCTGTTTTTTTGCCAGTACCACACTGTTTTTATCACAGTAGCTTTATAGTATAATTTCAAGTCGGGGATAGTGATGCCCCCTGCCTTGCCTTTGTTGCCCAGAATTGCCTTTGCTATTCTAGGTCTCTTCTGATTCCAAATGAATTTTAGGATTGTTTTCTCTAATTCTGTGAGATATGCTGTTGGAATTTTGATTGGAATTGCATTAAATCTGTATAACAATTTTGGAAGTATGGCCATTTTCACTATATTGGTTCTTCCTATCCAGGAGCAAGGGATATCTTTCCATTTTCTGATATCCTCTTCAATCTCCTTTTTCAGAGTACTGTAGTTTTCAGTATAGAGGTCTTTTACATCCTTCGTGAGGTTGATTCCTAGGTATTTCATTTTTTTGGATGTTATTGTGAAAGGTATTGTTTCCCTAATTTCTCTTTCAGTAAGTTTGTTATTTGTGTACAGGAAGGCTATTGACTTTTGAGTATTGACTTTGTATCCAGCTACACTACTGAATTTGCTTATTAAATCTAGCAGTTTTTTAGTGGAGTTTTTGGGGTCTTCTGTGTAGAGTATCATGTCATCTGCAAATAATGATAATTTAACTTCTTCCTTTCCAATCATTATTCCTTTTATTTCTTTCTCTTGTCTAATCGCTCTGGCTAAAGTTTCCAGAACTATGTTGAATAAGAGTGGGGACAGTGGACATCCTTGTCTTGTTCCTGATTTTAGAGGGAAGGCTTTCAGTTTTTGGCCATTTAGTATAATATTGGCTGTTGGTTTGTCATAGATAGCTTTTACCAGATTGAGATAAAGACCCTCTATTCCAATTTTCTGTAGGGTTTTTATCATGAAAAGGTGCTGGACTTTGTCAAAAGCTTTTTCTGCATCTATTGAGATGATCATGTGATTTTTGTCTTTGGTTCTGTTAATATGCTGTATTACATTTATTGATTTACGTATGTTGAACCATCCCTGCATCCCTGGGATGAATCCAACTTGGTCATGGTGTATAATCTTCTTGATGATTTGTTGGATTCTGTTTGCCAGTATCTTATTAAGGATTTTTGCATCTATGTTCATTAGGGAGATTGGCCTGTAGTTCTCTTTCTTAGTTGGGTCCTTCTCTGGTTTTGGTATCAGGGTAATGCTTGCTTCCAGGAATGAATTTGGGAGTATTGCTTCCCTTTCAATTTCATTGAAAAGTTTGAGAAGTAGGGGCGTTAGGTCTTCTCTAAATTTCTTGTAGAATTCGGCAGTGAATCCATCAGGGCCTGGGCTTTTCTTTGTTGGGAGGTTTTTGATTACATCTTCAATTTCATTGGCTGATATTGGTTTATTTAGGATTTTTAAATCTTCTTGATTCAGCTTTGGTAATTCATACGAATCTAGGAATCTGTCCATTTCTTCTGCATTTTCCATCTTAGTAGAATATAAATTTTCAAAATAGGTATAGATGATCTTCTGGATTTCTGCAGGGTCTGTCGTGATATCACCCTTTTCATTTTCAATTGCATGGATTTGAGTCTTTTCTTTTCTTTTTTTAATAAGGTTGGATAAGGGTTTGTCAATCTTATTTATTCTTTCAAAGAACCAACTTTTTGCTTCATTGATTCTTTGTATTGTTTTTTTATTCTCCAATACGTTAATTTCTGCTCTGATCTTTATAATTTCCTCCCTTGTACGGGCTTTTGGCTTAACCTGCTCTTCTTTTTCTAGAAGCTCGAGGTTCACCCTTAAGTTGTTTATTTGCGCTTGCTCTATTTTCCTGATATAAGTGTTTAATGCTATAAATTTCCCTCTTAGGACTGCTTTCATTGTATCCCATAAGTTCCGGTATGTTGTACTGTCATTATCATTCAGTTGTAGAAAGTGACTAATTTCTTCTTTAATTTCATCTGTGACCCATTGGTTGTTCAGGAGGATGCTGTTTAATTTCCATGTGTTTAGGGAGTTTTTGTGGGATCTTTTGCCATTGATTTCCAATTTCATTGCACTATGGTCTGATAATATGCATGGGATAATTTCAATTCCTTTGCATTTACTTAAGCAGGTTTTATGAGCTAGTATGTGGTCTATTTTGGAGAACGTCCCATGTGCAGCTGAGAAAAATGTGTATTCTGATGTTGTGGGATGGAACACTCTGTAGACATCTACTAAGTCCATTTGTTCAAAAGTTTGGTTCAGTTCTACTATTTCATTATTGATTTTCTGTCCAGTTGATCTATCTTTTTGTGACAGTGGAGTATTGAGATCTCCCAATATAATTGTATTAGTGCTTATTTGATTTTTCATGTCCTTTAGTACTTGTTTTATATAGCTGGGTGCATTGGTATTTGATGCATATATATTTATGATCGTTATCTCTTCCTCTTGGATTGTTCCCTTTACAAGGATGTAATGACCGTCTTTATCTCTCTGAATCCTTCTTGGCTTGAAGTTCACTTTGTCTGCAAAAAGAATAGCTACCCCTGCTTTTTTCTGGGTTCCTGTGGCATGGAGTATTGTTTTCCATCCTTTGACTTTCAGTCTATGAATTTCTTTCTGAATTAAATGTGTTTCTTGTATACAGCATATTGTTGGATCTTGCTTCTTGATCCATTTCGCCAGTCTGTGCCTTTTGATTGGTGAATTGAGACCGTTAACATTGATGGTTAAAACTGATATGTATTGACTTGTCATGATATTTTCCTGTTGTTGGTTCCCACTCTTTGTTTTTCCACTTTCCGGCTATTTAATTATTTGCCCTGCCTGGTGGATTCCTTCTGTTGGGGTTCCTATCTCTTTCTAGAATGTCCTTCAGAACGTTTTGGAGTGCTGGTTTGGTGGTCATAAATTTTCTCAGATGTTCTTTGTCATGAAAGTATTTTATTTCTCCATCAATTTTGAAAGATAGTTTTGCAGGGTACATCAATCTGGGCTGAAAATTATTTTCCTTTAGAGCTTGCAATACATCATTCCAAGCTCTTCTTGAATTGAGGGTTTGTGCTGAAAAGTCAGCTGTGATTCTGATGGGTTTTCCTTCATAGGTGATTTGTCTCTTCTCCCTAACAGCTTTTAAGATTCTGCCCTTCTGTTGAATTTCTGGGATCTTGACTATAATATGTCTGGCTGAAGTTTTTTTTTGATCATGTCTAGTTGGTGTTCTAAAAGCTTCACTTATAGGGGTGTCAAATTCCTTTTCTCTTCCAGGAAAGTTCTCCCTGATTATGTCTTTGAACAAGGTTTTAATGTCATTGATGCTATCTCCTGCTTTTTCATTTATTCCAATTATTCTTAAGTTGTTTATCTTTGAGTCATCTAGCAGCTGCTGAATTGATTTTTCATGGTCCCTTGCTATTTTTAAGAATTTTTCCATTTCATGATCACTAATTGCAAGCCTGTCTTCTATATCTGAGATCCTGTCCTCGCATTGGCTTATTCTGCTACAAATACTTTCAATGGAATTTTTTATCTCTTGGATATCTGCTTGAATCTGCCTTATAGATTCCATTTCTTTCCTATGCTGAGCATTCATGGTTTCTATAGTTTTCTTAAGTTCATCTATTTTTTTGTCTGTATCAGCTATAGTGTCCTTAAGCATGGTCTTCATTGTAGACATTATCTCTGCAGTTATCTGTGAGATTATTTCTGTTTTAATTTTTTCCAGAACCTCATTCAGTTGCTTTGTTGTTACCACTTCAGATAGGCCAGGTGGGTGGCTTTCGGATTGTCCCACCTCGTTGCTCCCTAGGTTTGCCTTTGGTGAATTGGATGTGTGTGGTTGCATCTTGTTTAAGTGTCGTCTCATTTTTTCTTTCTTTAATTCCTGGGGTGATGTTTGCAAATTACCTATAGTAGGTTACTTTATTGCTAGTGTTTAAGATCTTTAGAAGATGACTACTTCTCTGCAGTATCTTCCAAGTGGAGCTTGCTTTTAGGTTTTGAGCTTTCTGCCAGATCCTACCTCTTCAATTCGTTGGGTATGCGAAGTTGCTACCTGTTTGGCCCAGTCCTTGATTCTTTGGTACTGTGCCACTGTATTTTCTGTGTCCCTTAGTCAATCTCAATCATGAAATATCAGGAAGGAAAGATGTTTAGAACAATTATTTCACATTTGGCTATAATGTTAACTAAAGCATCAAACACAGCCTAAAAAATGACAGACTGAGCTAACCAGTTATTTACCACTTTTAGCTGTATAGAGTTGTGGTTATATAACAAAATCTAAAACACACCAGAAAAATTATATGCAGTATACAAGTCCTATGTATGTCAATTTTTCCTTGAGGAGTTTAAATTTAAGATGAGTTAAGGAGGAAATAGAGTATTGGGAGAAGAGGAAGGAATTAGATGTAAGGTTAGAGGACCAAGAGGGATCCCACTAAAATTGGGACACTAGTGCAGAGGACAGGTGGTAAAAAGAGAAGGAAGGGATAAAAGGAAGAAGAGATCACAACCACAATCACAAAGAAGTTAGAGGCGCTGTTTACACTCATATAAAAAACCAGAGAGAATAATGAAGGAAAGAGCAAATACACATACAGAAACAAAAACAAAGATAAGAACAATAAAACAGACAGATCAAAAATAAAACCCCTCCAAAAAACAAAACAAAACAAAAACAAAAAAACCCTTCACCAGAACAAAAAAACAAATCAGTGAGAAAAAAATAAAAATAAAAATAAAAATAAAAAATAAAAATAAAAATAAAAAATATAAAAAGAATCAGTTCCAGGTGTTGACTCTGTTGTAGGCAGGTACCTTGTGACAAAGTCCTGTTCTGTGCAGGTCCGTCCCAGTAAGCCAGGAGCGCCCTCTGGCGGGTGGTGAGCAGAGGCGCGTACTTTCAGGCAGAGACCAGTCTAGCTCGCCTCCGCTCTCGCCGCCCTTTCACGATCCCTGGGCCTGAGAGGCTCAGCGCGCTGTCCGAGCGCGGATTCCCTGCACTGGTTCCTGCCGCTCTGGTTTTTCGCCACGCCCCCCACAATGGCGCCGGGCCAGTCGCTCTCTGGCGCGGGACAGGTGTGGCTGAGAGTCCAGTCTCGTTCGCCTGCTGACCTCAGCACACTTTCGTGGGCTCAATTGAGAGGCCCCGTGCTGCCCTGTCCGGAGCACAAGTTCCCAGAGCAGTTTCCGAGCCACTCTGAGTTTCGCCACACCCCCCACAATGGCGCCCGGCCGGTCGCTCTCTGGCGCGGGGCAGCTGTGGCTGAGAGACACTCACCGCCGGTCAGCGCCGTTCTCCGCCGCTCCCCTGCCCTGCCGCTGTCTCAGGATCCTCCGTGGGGGCTCCCTGGGCGCCAGCTGCCACCGTGGGTCCGTAGAATTGAGCCTCCGCCGGCGCTCCAACTCCCGGGATATTAGAAGGTGCACGCGCGCGGTCTGCTCCTTCTTTCCTTCTTCTTTGTTGGAAGTCACCCGTCACTGGTGCCGGGGGTCCCAGATTGCACTTCAGAACTTTTCTGGGTTTCGGGGAGGCATCTCCCCCCCTCCTGCGCTTTCTGGGTCGCTATATTCCCATGTTCCAATGGTAACTTTTAGAGAGAGTTTTGCTGCCTGCTTCTTACTCATCCGCCATCTTGAGGTCACCTCTCGTCATTTCTTTTATCTAGGTACATTATAATAAATACTTATGATTGAGACAAATGTTTTATTTTTCCTGTATTACTAAGTACCTACCATTGAAAAATGTTTACAAACGTGATTTTTAAATCAGCATATAGAAATTGTCACATAAAATTTAATGAGAAAATTGAAAAAAATAAGTACAGTCAATATTTACTTTTCTACCACTTCTACGATATAATTAATATTTTCAAAGACAGAAAAGTAGAATATATCATCAACCTTAAATTTTTAAATGCAAAGAAGAGCAGACATAAATATGAAATCTGCTTTGGAACTGCTATTTGAAAAGAATAAAACATTAAATTAAACTACAGGTAAACATGTACCATTATCCTTTTACGCACTTAATAAAAATGAGATAATAAGCTTCAACCTGAAAAACAACTAGACAAAGTTCAAATTTATATATAAGAGAATCAGTTTAATAAGCTTGACTCTGTTTATTTATCATGGCTTTCATAATAACATTCCATGTATTTCCAAAATACTGCATTCTTATTTGACCAACTGATCATAGCAATCAGCACAAAATTTTGCCTTCCCTCAAAAGGGTTTACAAAAGGCTTTCAATTAAGTGTCATATGAAGAGAGATCAAACAAGAGTGAGAAGAAGAACAAGAGAGGATCCTGGTAATAAGGATACTGAACAAAAAATTAGCAGTAAAATTGATGGAGCCTTGAGAATTCACTAATAGGGCCTGGGATATAGCTCAGTGTCACAAGCGCATGTCTGGCAAGTGCAAGGTCCTGAGTTCGATACCTGGTACCAAAAACAAAACAAAACAAAAAATAAAAAATTGCCTCTTCTGTTGGAAGACATAATATATTTTGCTAATTTAGTTTGATCCATGAGTATTTGCATTTAAGTTGAAATTTTACATGTTATGTTTCAAATTTTAGCTTGTAAGACATACATCTTACTTTCTGGATTTTATCTAGATAAGACATTGATATCTTTGCTGAACAATGAAAAAAAACACGGAGTGTTCACTATGGTCTCATTCATTTTTCTAAAAATGACTTATTTATCTCTATGGCAGAGTAGTACTCCATTGTGTGTAAATACCACATTTTATTTATCCATTCATCTCTTGATGAACATATGGACTGTCGCTTCCAAGATTTAGCTCTTTAACAAGTTGTGCTGCTATAAATATGAGTATTCATGTATCACTCTAATATCATGTCTTTAAATCTTTTGAAAAGATACCTAGTAGGGGAATAGCTGAATCAAAAAAGGAATTAAGATGTGTTATGTACAGGTACCAACTCCACACAAGAAAAGTAAACATTTAGTACTGCAAATGTACTAAAATAACCCTCTATGTTCACTTCTGAGTAACACAGTAAAGCATTTATGAATGTCTCATTTAAAAAGTATAACACCAAATTTCTGCACTGTATTTGTTTTAAATCTTCCTAACCAACCAAGAAGAAAGTAGCTCCATTTTAGAGGTGAAAAACTTTTCCAAAATCCTACAGCTAGACTATAAACGGGATTTGAACCTTTGCAGAAGTCTGGCTCCACAGTTTTGTCAATAAACTACCATAGTGTAAAGTTTCCAGTAGGGCTGGAGCTGTGGATCTACTCACTGGTAGATCACCTGCCACACTGGGCTCACTCTCCAACTCTGCAAAAACATTTTTTATAAAAGCTACAATAGACTTCAGTCATTTATAGTATGCTGGGACTCTTTCTCTTGGACCTTGAAAAAAGAACCTTTTATGATGGTGTGTATGTAATGGGGTTATTTTTATAGCGCAGATCCTAAAAAATTTTACACATGACTTTCCTACTCAGGACACCAAATTATTCATCTTCTGAAATTTATAGAAAGAGTTTTTTACTTTTTCTCAGTTTCATGATATGAAAATGCATTCACAGATATTATCCTTCAGTGCAGTCCGCTTTATTATTTTTGGTTGAGTCTCATTTAGTCTTTAAACCCTTCTTTATCCTTTTCTGTTCCTTACTATTAGCTTGATGAAGAACACAGGCTATTAGATTTGTAAAGTTTTCCGGTATCTAGAGTTAAATGGTTGCATGTTTTTCTTCCCACTCTATTTCTTGCAAATGAAAAAATGGATCCCGAAGTAGTCATTTGCACCTAATCCCATTGGCAAAACTCTAGAGAAAATCGTGTTCTTTCATTGGGAGACAAACATCCAGCTGTCTCACTTGCAATGTTTGATAGATGTCTACCTAGTGCCTGGACTGATGCATTCACTGGGACCTGGAAAGTGATGATACTTTTAAGTTTGTTATTTCTTTTTCGATTATTACATTGAATACTTTTTTTTTTTTTGTGGGTACGGGGGGGTCGACCTCAGGACCTCGCATGCCAGCAGGCGCCCGTGCCGCTGAGCGATATCACTGGCCCCTTTTTCATATGTGGGTTCCGGGAGTCGAACTCGGGCCCTCACGCTTGCCGGGCAGGCGCTTAAGCCGCTGAGCCATCTCACCAGCCCTACATTGAATACTTTTAATTTCTTTCCTCTTTCCAATATTTGGTTACCAGTACGTCTACCAAAGACAGTATGAATGTTCTCCCTTTATTTATGAATTCTCAAAATAATACTTTTTTATTTTTAAAGTGAACTGTTAGGAATTTTTTCAATGGCATCATTATGAAGTCATAGATTTAATATATTTAGAACAGTTTCATATTTATATTGCTCTTATATGCTTTTTATTTTCTGTAGGTACATTAATATAGATTATTCTGTTTTCTTATAATTGTTTTTAAGGAGTTTGGGCTTTAACTCTTTTATGATACTGATTATTATTATGTGAAATACAGTTTTTCTGGATATTTCTACACTTTTAAGCAGTGTCTAGTTCAGGATAGCTTTTCTAATGTTGTAGAACTTTAACTTCTTTAGCTTTTTGTACTATTAAAAAGTATGTGATTTAATTCTGAAATGCCCTAGCTCTGTTCTGCTCTCTTTCCTTTTGAAATTCTCTTTTCTTCCCTGTACTGGATGTATTTATTTATTTTTTTCTGGTTTCCATTAATTTTTCTTCACTGTAAACTATGTCCTACAAGACAATTCTGGCTGGTCTGTTTCAAAAGTTCATCAACTGTACTAGTCTCCTTAGGTCTAATTGGATCTCGTGCACACGGTCACTAGTGAATTGGCCAAACACCTTTTATTTTCAGGTATTGCTCTAAAATAAGTCCATTATGATTTTTTCTTGGCTCTAGTACTATTATTATGTATTTTATATAAACAACTTTAAAAAAACCTCTGTTTTGTATTCCTCTAGTCTTCATATAATCTCCAAGCAGAAATACCAGGCACATCCAGAGGTGTTTGAACAGTATTTATCACACTAACACTAGAACCTTCAGTAGTGTATGTGAATAAATATTTGATAAGTAAACATCTGGAATGGACTTGCAATCTACGCATATACCATACTGACAATTTACTTCGATAACCTCCATCAGTTGAAAATGAGCTATTGATGTATACAGTACAGATAATTAAATAGCAAAACCATAAAATATTCCATTTTAAATGGAATATTCAATAAAACATAATTATAACATAGAGTAACAAATTAACTCATTTCCTCTACAGTGTATACATAATGCAGTAAGTTATTAAGTCTCAAATTAATACTTGGCAACTCTCCACTCCTTAAATTCCATTGCAGGTGGTCTGTTTCTATGTAGGAGGTAGAAAAAAATTCTATCACTCTAACTAGAAAGTTGGAAAAACTACTAAGCTATAACTTTCATACTAACTAGAAAGAGAATATAGATTAAACAAGCAGCTTGAAATCTAAGGCAAGATAAACCTCACTGTGAAAAGATGGGTAGTGAGAACTGGCAGAGGATAGAAGAAATAGAATCTGCATGCCACGTGTGGATATAAGAAGAATATAGGCAAAGTTTCCAGGAAAGAGTTTAAGGAAGAATAGTAATGATTGTTGGAGTATAGAAACTTCAGGGACAATAATCACAGGGAGTTCTAAATAATGATAAAAATAACTGAGTATCTAAAACAAAAATAGTATCAATATAGGTTTATAGACACAGAAAAGTAAACATATATGACAATAGTGTAAAATAGCAAAGAAAAAAATAAAGAATATTATTGTAAGCTTGTTTCTGTAGTATATTCTTAATATGACACAATGTTATTTGAAGTTACAGTCTAATAAAATTTAAATATTGTAACCATTGGGTAATTGACAATAAAGCTAATATGTATGAGTATAGTGTTAGCCATTATTATAGATAACACAAAATCACACAATAAGTTAAATTACTACAAAAGCAAGCATATAGACAAAACTAACAAGAAAAAATATACCAAGGAAACAACAAGTATCAGGTTGTGGATTTAAATCTAGTCATATCAAGTATTACATCAAAAATAAAAGGTATAAACATAATAATCAAATATAAATATTCCCTAATTGTGTAAAATAACAAGATCCAGCTCTATGCTTCCCACAGAAAGAATAACTTTAAATATAAAGACATAGACAAAAATAAAACAAGAAAAATATGCTGAAAATCACATTGAAAATATTAGTTCACAGAGTATTACATTGATTATATTAATATAAGATAAAATAAACTTTGGAACAAGGGATATTAACAAGACTGAGAATACATATTAGATAGTAATGAAAAAATCAAATTTTAAAAAAGAAACATTTCGGAATGCTTCCCTAAAAACAATTTCAAAAATTCATAAGCAAAAACTGATAGACCTCAAGAAAAGGAAAAATCCACCATTTTAGTTAGAGATGAAAACACTTCTCTTTCAGTAATAAAGAAGATAAAAAATTAACAAGAAGTTCTTTAAAAATTTACCTAACCACAATTTATAAAATACATTACTATCAATATTAACAGAACACACTTTTTTTTAAAAAAAAAGCACATACTATAGACGGCAGGTTTGTGTTCCCTAACTTCGTATTGTAAAGACTTAACCCTAATGTAATGATATTTGGAGAAGGGGATCTTTGGGAGGTACAGGAATTTTAATGAGGTTGCAAAGTTGGACTGGCTATGATGGGATTAGTGTCCTGAAAAGAAGAGGGCACCGGAGATCTAAACTTTCCTCGGGACACATCAAGAAGTGAGCATCTGTGAACCAGAAAGAGGGACTTTATGATATGACAAATCTGCAGACTCCTTGATCTTGGATTTCCCAGGCTTCAGCACTGTAGAGATAAATGTTTGATGTTTAAGCTACCCAGTCTGTGATATTTCACTGTAGTAGCCCAAGCTACATACAATAGTACATGTGCAACATTCACTAAAAGAAACCCAAAATCAATATGTTTAAAGATTGGAGTCATACAGAGTACTCGTTATGAACACATCTAAATTTAGCTACTGTCAAATAACGGAAACATTCCCCAGAATGCAGAAATATTTTTAAATTACATATCACTCTTATTAATAACACATGGGTCAAAATAGAAGTAATAATAAAAATTATAAAACATTTTTAATTAAATGAAAATAAATATGAAACTTATTAAATTTTTGACATGAGAAAACATAGAAGAAATTTATAACATTAAATGCTTACATTAGAAGACTCAAAGCAATGATCTAATCTATCATGAGTAATAGTAATAGGAAATTAAGTTAAATTCAGATAAGGAATAAATAAGGTAATAGAGTTAAGAACAGAAGTCAGTGAAGGCAAACACACACAAAGAAATCAAAGTAGATATTTTGAAAATATCAGACAAGTAGATAAACCCCAGCCAGATTTAACAAGAAGAAAGATATAAAATACACATACCCAATATAGAGAATGAACACTTAATATCAACCCTGAAGATAATAAAAGAATAATAAAATGTCATTAAAATAATTCCATGTCAATAATATGGGCCTCTTAGATACAACTGAAAAAAATATTGAAATAAATAAAGTATCAAAATCTATCCAAAATAGAGAAATAAGAATATTCCTCAAAATAAATCTATTGAATTTACTGTTAAAAAACTCACTACAAACAAACAAGCAAAATAGGTCTAGATGGTTTCCGTAGTAAATTCTTGCAAACATTTAAGAAACAAATTATGCCAAGCCTTCCAGAAAGTACATGTTGAAGCACTTCCCAAGTTATTTTTGTGACTAGTATTTCTTTGACAGAAAAATTATTTAAGGGCACTACAGAGGTGTACTCTTTGTAGAGAATAAATCTGCAAAGTCATACCTGGTTCAACATAGAAATAACACCAACAAAATATTAGGACATTTAAAGCAACAATATAAAAGAATATCATTAAACAGCAAAGATCTCAGGAATGCAAGTTTGATTCAACATTCTACAAACAAAAAGTAGTGTAATTAAGTGTCATAATTCACCACTGGAACAAAATTAATGAGACAAAAAAGTTGGCAAAACACAACAGCTATTCATCATACTAATTCTTGGCAAACAGTGAAGAGGGGGCTTTCTTCATCCTAAAAAAGGGCACCCAATAAAACAGAACAACAAACTGTAACATCATTATGATAGATTGATTGTTCCACCCAAGATTGCAAGAAACTAACAATGTTCATACTACTCTGGAGTCACATAATAGAAGTCAGATTTTAAATAATTAAGAAAAAAAGGCATATAGATAAGAGAAGCATGAATAAAAGTATCTATATTCATAGACAGCATGATTGTCTTCATAGATATTTCCAAAGTTTCTAACAGTAGCTTGATATAAAAAAATAAACTTGGAATTTCATGTAATGAAAATAAAATGTTTTAAATTACAATCAGCAATTTCACTACCCACAAACACAAAGTAATACCAAAGTACACACCTAATGAATATGGGTAAAATCTGTAAGATGAAAACTTCAAAATTCTCATGAAAATTTCAATTTACAAATGAATATGTGACTCGTTCATAGATTGGAGGATTCAATACTTTATGACATGTCATTTCATTCTAGTCACAAATCTGGGTATTGTGCTAATACAAGGTAGCTTTGCTCCTGCTCTCCCATAACATAAAGTTCTCACTGAACTGTGTGTCCCAGTTTAAAATCCACCTCTTTATACAGCATTTTTAGTAAATCATTTTTTATTTTCTACTTTGAAAATGCTTGTTAGTGAATATTTTAAATTTGTTAGGTGTTATCGTTTTGCCACTTTAATCTGATTGTAAGCACCCTAATAGATGTAGTTGAGTTATCCTGCTTTATTTTTACTTTCCCCAAGTTTTATGCATTTAGCACTCAATTGGTGTCCACTAAATCTTAAGGGAGCCACTGATAAATTGATGCACTCTTTTAGTTACTAAGAAATTCATGACTGTGTTTTAGGAAACATTTCTATGGAACATTTATTCATCCATCACCCTCACTTTTTCTCTTGGTATTGCAAACTGTAAATGTTTTTCTGCTATTAACATACATACCTGCACGGTATCCCTCATGAGTTTCCTTTGCTGCAACCTTTTCCCCAAATCTGTCATGATGTTTGCATTGTTCATTTTAATGCATAATGGAAAACCTGCGTGCATTGTGAACAGTGGCATAATGTATTCTTCAGGGTGATAAGTTATGTTTCATGTAATGACAGTTCCTCTCTCTGAATTTACTCTGTTCTCAGTAGATGTGTTGCAAATTAATAGAGTATTAGTCCCTAATCAAGGAAGTATTTAGGAATACGTTTTTAATTAAAATGAGCTATGGGGAGGAATAAATAGTGTTAGACTGTTTTGTTAATTTGACATAATACATTACTCATGTATCTCAGTGCATTATTAAAGATTAGAACATTGGTATTTCTGTAAATTCAATATAAAAATAAAGGCAAATGGAAGGAAGCAGATTAATAGAATACACACAAAAAGCTGAAAAAGACAGATGTTTGATGCAAACCAAATAATGAAATACACACTAGTTGGGATTTTAAGCAATTATATAATCAAACAATCCACTTGCTTACAAGTAATGGACACGATGAGACACATGACTTGCCTGGGTTTACTTGTGGAAACTATGTTGTCTCTCTTTGCAATGTTATGGTATTTACCATGCGGTTCCATAAGTCAGTTTTGATGAAAAATAGTCTTTTTGCTTGTTTATTTGTTAAAATATATTCATCCTATTTGTAGAGCTCTAAAATATACATTTCAAACTTTAGGTATGAAATATAAATGCCCTGTTCTCACTACAAAGATTTTATGGTTAATCCTGACACATTAGCAAATATATAGATAACATGAGAAATGAACAAAACAAAATTCAAATCAGATACAGAGGTAAGAAGGGTTGAAGAACAATTGCCCTGGATGGACAATTGACCCAGCATGTTCTGCTTAAAGTGTGGAGAAACAAAAGCAGGATTCATGAGCAAAGAGTAACAACAAAGAAAAAAGACACATTTTATAGGTCTTGAAACAAAAACAAGAAATACCTGCATAAAACAGAAGAGGATAGTGATGGCAAAGAAATTATTTCTCAGTTTATGATGAGTAAGTGTTATTTCCAAGGCTTAGTGAAGACTCAAAGACAGAGAAAATATCTATTATAGACATAAAATTCATTTTATACAAATAAACATAATATCTTATTTGTAGCTTTCTTTGCAGTGTTGGTCTTAGCAGGTTTTATGAAGCTTTCATTGTATTCAAAGATTGTTAAAATAATGTCTATATTTTATGTAGATAAGTGGATGAAACAGATAACACAGTAAATATGTGGTTATTGTAAGAGTAATCCTAGAGAAGCAACACCTCATGTCTAGTTTAATTTGTTTTCTGTTTAATATGCTAACTTTCTCCAAATGACTGCAAATAAAATTGTAGCTTATACTGAAAGAAGTGGAATACACTTTCAACAATATCAATTAATAGCTATATATATACTTAAGTAAATAAATTTCTCTCTCCCAGTTCCACATGACTTGGCCATAAAACATAAACAGTATTTACATAACAAAAATTTTGTGAAGATGAAAAGACACAATGAATATTGTTACTTCTAGATCAATGACTAGTGTATGTCAGTCAGTAAAATAGCTGACATGAAAAAATTGAACACACTTGATTATACCATATCTTTGATGTTATCTTTTGAAACTTTATTCCTAGAATTAATTGTTGTAATTAATATCTACCTCAGTAATTTATTTTTAATGAATGATCACCCTTTACTCTCATGTTAAAGGTACAATCGACAGAAACAATTTCCTTGAGCCTCAGCACAAGATAGCTATTATGGCTTTAATAGAACAAACTTCAGATGTTCCAGGAACTCTACACTCAAAAGTTATTATATTAATGTGGAAATTTAAAACAGTCTGTTGCACTATTTAATGCCAAAACAATCATAAGTGTACAAATGCTTCTACTTACCAAATTTAGAGAGAAGTCTTTGTTATTTACATGGAAGTTGTTACAATTAATAACCAGAATGCAACCTCGTGATGGAGTTTGTATCCATGATCCTCTGAAAGATATAGCCCACAATGAGGAGAAATGAATCATCTCTATATGAAGGCTCAAAGAGAAAATAAATGTGTGAAAGAAGTGATATTTGGAAACCATTTCAAAATTACAATCAATTTAATAGAGCGGGAAATATGAATTTACTTTGAAAGTCGTCATTTCTCTGCATTATGTGAACCCACATTTAGCTCAAGATTCTGAGCTACACAGCAAAACTCTACCACACATTCCATATCCCACAACAAAGATTTCTGCCATTAAGCTGTTGCTGAAATTTGATGTGTGATCACTTCACTTGCTATAAATTAGGAGAACTGAGCATCTTTTTAGTGTAAGTAGCCTTATTTACATAGGAAACAAAAGATCAAAGAATTGCACTGAGCATGTGTCAATATGTCTTGCACATCCTCTACAAACACACACACACACACACATACACACACGTAAGTACTTATTTCAGTACATTTTAGGTATAATAAAAGACAGTTAGTTTGAAGGCTTTGTATTTATGTCCAGATATTGAGAAAAATAAATAAAATGAATGAGATTCATCTTGCTATTATAGTAAAATATTTAATTGTCAGTTTAGTCACTGCAAGAGAAATAGAGAAAATATTGAGAAATAAATTTAAAAAAAATTATTCACCAACTTTCAGTACTTTGTATTTCTTTTAATGATAATGTAGTCACAAGTCTACTTGATTCAGTGACAAAATATTTCAAAATCTATGTACATATGAGCTGTGTTGGTTCAATATTGAGAGCAAGTATTAAGAGATTTAGCTAAGGTAGCATTTGCTCTGTGCAAAGGACAAACACAAGGCTAAATTCAGTGAGCAGTATCACTCATGTCTGCCTTGGTCACCTGAGGATGGCACCAAAAACTCCAGAAGTTCAGAAACAGGCTTGTTGTGGGACTAAGGGATCATGAACTAAAAGTTCAATCTACTATAACAAAAGGACATTCTTGCTTTGTCTAATTTACTCAGTGCCACACTTAATTTCCCATGGAAAACGTCAACCCATTACAGATTTCAATGCTGCTGCCCTGGTCATAGGTTATTAATACTAAAAACCCACAAGATGCCATCTTCTTACCAAATATTATACTTTCCACAAGTTATTTTCTCTTACATCCTTCTCCTCCTCCATTTTAAAGACAATTTTTAAAATGTATAGAAATTTTTAAGCTTTATTTTTATATTAATATAAAATTTATATCACTTACTCTTATGATAAATTGCCACTAAAATATGCTCAACAGCATGACACCAGAAATAATAAAACTAATTCTAAAACATTATTTGCATAACTCTTCACAAAGTTATTAAAGTGGTATAAGCATATAAAAAGAAAATATTTCTATGTGTTTATTTATAAAACTGACTTCTTCCAAAGATGTAAAAAGCAGAAAAGGATACTGCTCTGATTCTTTCATCAGCAGAGTTGAGGGTAGCAAACAACTCAAAGTCAATGATAATATATATTCCTCCTAGGAGAAAAGAACCACAAACAAGTGCATGCCTGGAGTGGATGCTGACAGCACCATAGGAGCCGATAAGTGTAATTCAGCAAAAATTTCAGTAAATTGATAATTCCTTCGTGTGGGCTAGCATGAGAAGGTAGAATTCTTGGGAGCTATATAAACAAGGTAAGTTGTGCACTACTCAGAAAAATTTCGGAAAGCTCACGAAGTGCTCATAAGAAATATTTGGATAAAACAAGAGTCCTGGCATAGCATCCCTGCTGGTAGAGGCCTGGGGGAAAGGAACAGCAGCTGTCTGAATGTGTAAAGCCCTATCTAAGTCCATCTGCCCTGTGGAATAAAAGCCTTAGCATGACTGGGGAAAGGCACAAAAAAACCACTGCCAACTATATGAAAAAAGCCTATTGTAGTTGGCGGTGAGAGAACAGCCACATCAACACAAATCCTCTCTATCAAGAGATGAGACTGAAGGGTGACATATTAGTACATCCTGAGCACAGATGATTAAAGTTCCAGAGAGGAAAAGCAAAATATCAAAACCAACCAACCAACCAAACAAACAAACAAACAAAAAAAAAAAAAAAAAAAAAAGAAAGAAAACCAAGGATAACTCACTTTAGAATCCCAGACACAATGCTTGCTTAAGTCTGGGCAAAGTCGAATCAATAAGAGAATACTTTTCCTCTTCAAAGCTGTCTCCAGAGGCTAAAGAGCACTGGAAAATAAGTAAAAACAATGAAGTTTGGGGAAGAGACAGAAATAAGATAACACAGTGCAAAATAAAGGTTAAATACAGAGTATGGAGCAGACATTGACAAAAATCTTCTGGTAAAATGCTGCAATAAAAATATAAACTAAGTGGGAAAATGCCACATCTATGGTGTATTACGAATAAACAAAATAATAATACAACTGAAGACATACTTCAGTCTCTGGCAATATTAATCCAAAACACTCAGTAAAGGCCTAGCAGGATAATAAGCATGCTCAGTTTGAGGTATAAATTTCTTCACTTCATTCTCTAATGTCCCATAGGGCAACAAGAATGAATCTCAAATGCTTCATGCTAAGTGCATGAAGGTGAGATATGTGTGATTCCAATATTGTGATGTTCTAAAATGGAAACATGATTGAGAAAGAGAATAAATCAGTGGTCATCAGGGCCTGGATTTGGAGGAGGAGTTGCATACAAAGAAATATGGCATAATTTTAAAAATGTATTCAATGATTATTAACTTTATAACACATATTTAATGTTAAAAATTGCTTAATTGAACACTAAAAAGGGTGTGCTTTCCCATCTGAAAATCATAGTGTGAGTCAAGGGAAATAAATTAAGCATAAGATTCATTATAGAACTAATACACTTAAAAAATGAAAATTTTACATGTACATGGAATTTTTAGATCGATCTTTGATGCCTAAATGTCAATACGTGGGGTATTAAATGTAGAGTTTTAGAAATTAATGTATACTGAGACTGCATCCTATTTGGAGAATCACAAAGAACATTAGCCTATTCAGAACTCTGTACTGAATAAAAAAACCTAGACAATTCTTGCATCTGTGTACGTGTGTGTGTGTGTGTCTTAAGGCTTACCCTTTGTACAGCACATACTGAGATAACTTTATGAGTTGCATAACGTTGGTGAATCTACTGCTACATATTGACTATTTCAAATAAGATCTTTTGAAGAAATACAACTCATTGGTATGAGTTATCACTACAGATAAACAATATTGCTCACCCATTTCCGAATGGACTGTTGAGCCAAGAGAACTGAGCAGTAAGTTATTTTCTCACTGTTAAAATTACCACAGCTGTGTGAAAATTACCCACAGAAGCATGGAGCTGTATTTCAGGAAGTCGTGATGACAAAAGACCCAGTAGGAAAACACTCATGACCAATGCCAGGTAGGGTTCACTTAGTAAACTGAATGGCATTGTTAAATAATAGTATTTAGTTAAATAAATATGTTAGGGCCATTTTTCAAAAACCAGGGGTGTTGGAGAGGAGTGTCATTAAAAATACTAAAGACATAGGGTTCTAGGAAGATGTAAATTAGGAGATCCCAAGAATCTGTCTTCCCATTTAGACGATAGTTGCATGGTCAGAATCTATCTAAAGTAACTATGTTGGGACCTTGGAATCTACTGAGCTCTTGCAACTTCTGGGAGAAAGCTTACATGAAACATTGTAAATTACTTTGAATGATTCCAGCCCTTCTCACAGTTGTAGTTACTCATGTCTCATCTCTGTCTGTGTGGAAGGCAAGTGTGCACATGCTCCTGGAGCACCCTGCACTCAGCTTGTAGGAGCCATGGTAAATGCTATAGTTCGGAGGAGGACCATCCCCTAAAGGCCTATGTACAAAGTTCTGGTCCCCAGCTTGATGCTGGGAAGTGGTAACAACTTTGACATGGAGGAGAGATATTTCAGTCTTGAGAAGATGACCATGAAAAAGACTGTGGAATCCACACCTGTCCTTATCACTTTTACTTCTTCTCCACGAAGGGAAGAGCTTTGCTCTACCATACGCTACCAGAATGGTATCCTGCCTTGTTACAGGTGCAAAACCAAGGGTGTTCATCGATCATAGACTGAAAATCTAAACCTGTAAGTCAAAATAAAGCTTCTTCTTTATAAGTTGATTATATCAGATATTTTCTTATTGAAATACAAATTTGACCAACACAATAGACAAGAAAGAAACTTCTCTTTCAAATATCAGGGCTCTGTTTTTAGAATGCTGGTTCTAAACATAGAGTTGCAGACAAACAAGTACACGTCCATTATGTTGTACCACTTATTAGAAATAAATGCTTGCATCAGTGAACAAATGATTATTTAATAACAGTATAAAGACCACTTAAAAGAAAAAGATAATCTTTTCAACATATGGAACTGGGAAAACTGAACATCCAAAGAATAAAGTTGAACCCAACCCTAACACATAACACATATACCAAAATAAACTCAAACTTGATCAAAAACCAAAATGCAATACCTTACACTCCATATATCTCTTAGAAGAAACTATAGGGCCAAAAGCATCATGACATTGGATTTGGCAATGCTTTCATGCATAGGACACCAAAGGCAAAGGCCGCTCATAGAATAGGAGGAAATATTTGTAAAGTATCTATCTGGTAAAGCATTCATATCCAGAATAAATAGAAAATTCTTATAACGAGATCAGAAAATCGAATTTAAAAATGGGCAAAGGACTTGACACTTCTTCAAAGAAGGTATCGAGTAGCCACTAAGCACATGAAAAGATGCCCAACATTACTATTTATTAGGGTAATGAGAATCAAAAATAGAATGAGGTACCACCACACTACACCCATTAGGATAGCTACTATAAGAAAAATAAAGCAAAATGAATAAACTACTCTTTGTGGGGATATCGAAAAATGGAAACCTTCATGCGCTGTTGATAATGTAAAATGGCACAGCTACTATGGAGAACGGTATGGATGTCCTTTAAAAATTATAACAGAATTCTGTATGATGCAGTACACATACTTCTGGGTATACATCTAGAAGAATTAAAAGCAGGTCTCATCTTGAAGAGATAGCTGTATATCCATATTTATAACAACCTCATTTACAAGAGCTAAAATATGGACACAACTGATTAATAGATAAACAAAATGTGGTCCAGTATATACATTCAGTGAGGTACTCAGCCTCAAAAAGAAAGCAATTCTGGCCTATGCTGCAGTCTGGATAAAACTTGAGGAAATTGTGCTCAGTGAAATAAGCAAGTCATAAAAAGGCATATATGTATTATTCCATTTATATGAGGTAGATAAGAGTAGTCAAAGTCATAGAGACAAAGAGCAGAATGGTGGCTGCTAGGGGACGGGAAGGGGCAATGAGGAGCTATTGTTTAATGGGTATAGACTTTCAACTTTATGAAATGAAAATAATTCTAGAGATGGACAGTTGTGGTAGTTAACCCAATATTGGTAGTGTATTCAATACCACTGGACTATATACTTAAAGCTCACCAAGATGGTAAATACTAGATGAATTTTATCCCAAGAAAAGTGGAACAAAGGGTGAAAGTATAAAGATTTTTCCTTTCTTACAGACTCTCTCTCAACCTACCATGGTCTTTTTTATTTTCTATTTATTACACTGCTCCCTCTGCCCTGGGAATACACACTGCTGAGCGCAGACCTTTATAGCTGTACTAGGGCTCCATCTCCAGTCCTCACCTGTTCTTGTAGTCAGAGAAACATCTAAGGAATTAGTTTTTCTTTCTCATGGCTTGTCATCCCAATCCATAGAAGTTGAGCAATTCCCAAAGGACTGCAAGCTCCAGCCCAACTACCTAGTCTCTAGCAGTCTTACACCAATTCATCCTTTATGTAGCTCTCAAAGGCACGTATCTAAGCAAATGAAGTGATCTTGTTGTTACCTTGCTATAAATATTTTAGTGATCTTCTATTGTCTTCAACAAAAATGTCAATTCTTTAACGTTATTAAAAATAGTTTAAAATTTTATTTTTTCTCTTCCCATTATCTCATTTTATTTATTTTATGGAAAAATAAAACAATTTCATAATGAAATAATAGGAGAATAACAATAGTTAATACATTTTGTATTGTTATCTTCAAAGTAGTTACTCAGACTACAAGATATAGGTATAAAAAATTCTCCAAACAATACTAGCACAAACCTTTCTTTTCAACGAACTAAGAGAAACTAGTAGTATAACTATCTTGTATTTTTTTTTCCTTTCACTTACTTCCTTTTCCCTTTCCCCCACCCTAGTTCCTCTTTCCTTTTGAACAATTTCTTCCCATTTCACAATATCTATTGTACATTTTAGTCCTTATTTACTCTTTCAGTTTCTCACACCAGGGAGACAATATGATGTTTACACATGTGAGTCTGATTTAGTTCACTTATGAGTATGCTCTCATATTGCATCCATTTACTTATAAATGTCTCAAGTTTGTGTTCTTTATGGCTGAGTAGTACTCCATTGTATTAAAAGACCACATCTTTTTTATCCATCCCTCGGCTGACGAGCATTTGGGTTGTGTTTTTATAGTTTCTAGACATTCTGACTTGCTTACTTTCACATAAATTGCTTTCTACCTTTACCACTAGATAAATGTTTCTATATTCTTTAAGGCTACTGTTAAATATTTCTTCTTTGGATCCCTTGTAACGTCAGGAGAAGCTCCATCATAAAAGAGGAGAACCTGGGAAAGTGAAGAGGGACAATCTTAGTAGCATAGAAAAAGGACCCAAAGCAGGAGTTGGGAACACTATTATCTGGGTTTTATACCTGAGTATCCTTTCATCTTTTTTGCCTGTATTACCTCATTGATCAAATGAGAAAGATGGACCTGATAACTTCTCAATTACATTCAAATTTTTTTCTTTTACTGATTTATTTTGAATTATTAACACATCACATACTCATAATTTCTCTAATTTCTTTGATAATATGCTCCATGTCACTCTATCTTCAACTACAAAATATAAAGTTTAAGAAGTGGCAAAATCTGTGCGATAATTTGCATGATAATTTGGATAGTGCTTTAATATTATAAGTCCTTCCTTAGTCAATCAGAATTTATTTTCCTTTTTTTTTTTGTGAGTGCAATTTTTTTTTCTTTTGGTTCTTTTTAATTTTTTTAAAGTTTATTAGTATATGTCTGGAGTACATAATGATTATGTTCATCATGATGCACTAGTACATGTCCAGAACATGTCTTAGTTCTTTTTACTTCCCCTTCCCATTCACTCCTTTCCTTTTCCATCCATTCTAACTCTTGGTCCCCTCCCCTTTGCAAAATATGATCATCTACTCAGACCAGAGCTAAGAGGGAGGAAAAAAAAACAATGAAAATGAAGACAATGTGGACTACGTTAGGAGAACTATCTCAGATTTTGCTTTTCTTAAGAGACCAGAGATAGAAAAGAGAAAAGTATGTGCACAAGTAGAAGGTACAGTATGTTCAGAAAATTAGCTGGAAATTAGAATTTATCTATAAGAGTAATCCATTCTCTTGTTTAAAAAATCTTTATGATTTAAACAGAAGAGAGGAAGAAATGGAAATACTTGTTGAATGATATGCAATGTGGGGCATAGTAGAGACAGAAAATAATGACCATAATTTGAACAGCTGCTATTTATTTACTTATTAAATATTTACAAAGACTTTTCCATCCTAGACTTTGTGACAAAAGCAGTAAACAAAATAGATGAGTCCATCTTGAATCTTGCACTCATAGAACATTATTAAAATTGTCAAACAGTAGCACTGGTTACACAGTGTAAATTTATGGAAGGCCCTGGGCCGGTGAGATAGCTCAGCGACATAAGCGACTGCCCGGCAAGCGTGAGGTCCTGAGTTCGACTCCCGGAACCCACATATGAAAAAGGGGCTGGTGATATCGCTCAGCGGCATGGGCGCCTGCTGGCGCGCGAGGTCCTGAGGTCGACCCCCAGTACCCACAAAAAAAAAAAAAAAAAAAAAAAAAAAAATTTATGGAAGGCCCAAATAGCTGAAGTCATAATTTGCTTCAATAATGCTCTGCAGCTGGCAAATGGAGAAGAGGAGGCAAGGGTGTTTCTGAAGGATTCAGTGAGAAGACAGAGGTCAGAGATGAGAAATCATGGAGAGATTGTGAGTTTTATTTAAAGTTCAGTGCTGGTTCACTGGGAAGACAAATGAAACCTGAATGTAAGAAGTTAAGAGACTGGGGTCAAGATGAGGGTGAAGAATGAATATTTTCTAGTTACAATATTCAGTTACAAATGATTCAAATTTGTGATTTAAGTAAGCTAAGCGTAACAAAAATACATAATGCATAAGGCAAGAAGCCAGTATTTATAAAGCAATAATATTGCAGCTAAATGAAAATTATTAACTCCAGTTGTACACTTGATTATCCTCGAGCAGTTTCAATTGACTTCCTCACATATGAGGAAATGTGAGATTTTATCCTGTGTTTTTGGCTCAGATTCTGCTCATCACATGAACACTGAAGTGCAAGTCCAAGAAATTAGACAACGTGAAATCTTGTTTTAGAGCTTTTGCTCTATTTAGGTTTATATGGTATTTGAAACGATGGTTTATTGAGAAAAACAATAAAAAGTAATTCAAGAATATAATACAGGGGCCGGTGAGATGGCTCAGCGGCTTAAGCGCCTGCCCGGCAAGCGCGAGGGCCCGAGTTCAACTCCCGGAACCCACATACGATAAAAGGGGCCGGTGATATCGCTCAGTGGCACGGGCGCCTACTGGCGCACGAGGTCCTGAGGTCAACCCCCCGGTACCCACACACAAAAAAAAAGAATATAATACAGAAGTGCAAAAATGAAGTATTTTTTACCAGATCATGTATGTTTAAACATTCAATCTCTTAAATATTTGTTGATACGCATTTTGGTATTTTCGTAAGATTTTTAAGGACAAATCAAGCATAGCACAGCCTCCAAGAATTATTAGTACATTGAAAAACACGGATAGATAGCAGTGTATAAATTAGTGATTGGAGTTTATTTTGAGAAATGGATACTATTTTGACACCTACAACAACGACTCATTAGGAGGAAAAGATAGGAAAATATATAGCCCTTGATTTGTTTTTCCAAAAAGAAGTTACTTTTAGTGACACATGATTAAAATAGAGAACAGAATATTATATAAATGCTATAACATTTTCACTTAAAAATAAATTTATCACATATTCGGGATTCTTTAAATTCTTATTTAAAGTAATACTCATTTGTTCTATTTTCTTCAAAAGTATTACTTCATGTTGAGTTGAAATAATGAAGTAGTTGTTTAAAACTAGGTCAAGGATTATTGCCAATAGGAGACAATTGGATTATTATTCCTGAGATTATGACAGGTTTGAGTCTATACAAAGGAACACTAGGCAGGTATTCCGTACATGTATAACAAGAATTTACTTTTTTGGAAACTGGAAATATACATTGTCATCCATGCCTGGGTTTGAACAGGGGCTTTACCAATGACCTGAATTGGGTGCACAAAATCTCTTAATGGCAACAGCTCATGTAGAACAAATGCTGTGTTACTGAGAGTTATGAAATTATTTTGAGTTAGATGCAATAAGATTTCTTGGAGGCATTTTGACAATTAATCTTTATTCTTGAAGATATTAAATCTGAAAACAGTATGTGTGAGAAAAATCTGCACCTATATTTACATACATTATTCATTTATTAAATACCTGTTTTTGTTTGATTGCTAAAAAGTTTTTTTATGGTCTGATATTTAAGAAACTTCTACATACCTGCCTGTGCTTTGTGTCACAGCCTGAAGATGATGAAGCACTGCCGTTGTGCAGCTCCAGATTAATTCTTGGACAGATTTTTCTGCTTCACTTCCTCTTTTGTAGGTGTCAAAAATAATTGCTGATTGTGCCAAGTTGTGTCTTTATCACCTGTCACAGATCTCCATGCACTGTTGTATAGCATTTAAGGTAAGCATACATTTATCTTCATTTTTACTCTTTGCATCACACACTGTTCATAATACTTTTCTTTCTTTCATTGGCCTTTGTCATCTGTGCTCTGAAATGAGCTTGAAGTCTATATAAGGTTGTCATTTTTTTCTTTATTTGCCTTTTCAAATGTGGTGACTTTTAAAAGCCACATAACACTTTGAAATTTAAAAAAAGTGAAATAAAAGAGGTAATTTTTGATTATTATTTCATTGTCATTTACCCATCTTTTGTTTTTTGAGCACATCAACCTACAACTACAGGGAAGAATATAGTTCTGGGACAGTTCCAGGGTGTTTTTGCCCAAAGCTCTAAGGGGTAAATTGGACACTCCTGTGATTCATATTCTGAAAGTATTCTGACTCACGGCAACTAATAAATATTTTATATATACTTTGTGGATTAAATCTTAGCTCTCATTTCAACAATATCTGATAAACATTTGGATTGGTTTATTTGCAAACACATCTAAATAAAGAAAGCTCTATATGCAAGGATAAAAACCTCTGTATCAGTTGTGCTTCTTTTTTCTGGTGACAGATTTACTGAAGTCTTATTTGCATTTATATTTATAAATGGAATAAAATGCATAAATATAACATACAAAAATTTTGCAGAAGTTCATTGGGCTTTTGGCAATTATTCCCTGTACCCCCACTGCTAAAATGTATACAGTATAATAAGGTATCTCTGGATATCTAATATTCTGGAATTCAAACATGGGGGTTGTGACATAAAAATTGCTTTTTTTTTTGCAGTAAGTGGTAGTAAATCATTGTTATTTTCATTACGCAATCCAGAAAGAGATCATACATCCAGAAAGGTGTGATCACAATGCAGGGTGAATGTTTAAATTATTATTATTTTTTTTTGTGGGTACCGGGGGGTCGACCTCAGGACCTCACGCGCCAGCAGGCACCCGTGCCGCTGAGCAATATCACCGGCCCCTTTTTCGTATGTAGGTTCCGGGAGTCGAACTCGGGCCCTCGCGCTTGCTGGACAGGCGCTTAAGCCGCTGAGCCATCTCACCAGCCCTAATGTTTAAATTTTTAAAAATACTACAATTAAAGAAACCATTGTGGTTTATACCTGAATGTCTCACCAGAGCGTCAGGAACTCCTAGGTGGGGCTTTGGGGAAGTGGTTGGATCGTAGGGGAGTGATGCTCATCAGTGGACTAGCTTACAGCTGAATCTCTGTTAGGAGGCAGATCTGATCTGAAGAGGTGGGTCCCTGGTGCTGTCCCCTAGAAGGTTTTCTCTTCCCAGCTCCTCCTTTCACTATCCCTCTGCTTCCCTGCTACCACGCCATGAGCAGCCTCTCCTGCATGGTGCCTATGCCTTGCTGTCCTGCCTTGGAACCATCAGACTAGGGATTGAAATTTGAATCAACATAAATCTCTCCTCCTTTAAGTTGTGGGTGTCATGTATTGGGTCTCAGCAAATGAAGAAAGTAAGACAAACACATTATCAGCAATCCTCATTAAAACACTCTTTCTCTCTTTGAACACACTGATCCTGTCGTCCTTGCCATTTTCTAAAACAGTTCTGGAAGTCCTGTTTCATGAGCGCCCTTAAGAGGTATGATCAAAAATATGGTGAATGCTGCTGCTGCGTTCCATCCAACAGAAAGGCAGGCTTACAAAATCATTAGTGTGTCCTCATCTGTCTTATTCACCGAATCTAGCGTTGTGTGACTTCTGGGGCTTCCCCAAAGCCAAAACCATCATGAAAGGTGCATATTTTGATTCAGTTAAAGTCACCTATGCAGCTGCAACAGCACAACTAAGGATACTCACAAAAACTGAAGAACTGCTTGAGAGAGAGGCAAGAACAATGGGATGTGTGCTGGAAGTTAGGGTAGTATTCTGAGGGGGGTTACTGAAAATCTGTCTTTTACTATAATAAAATATTAAAATTTTAATCATGAATTATAGCTTTTAATCACACTTCATATATATACTCTTCTCTCTCTCTCTGTCTCTCTCTCTGTCTCTCTCTCTATATATATATATTTACTGACCTTTTTGGCTCATTAACTTTTAATTATCTAAGATGTTCATCACTATAAAGGATTGAAATATATTTTATATCTGGGTAATCGCTAATATCAAAAGTGACTTCCTACATTAAGAGTCAGCAGGTGAGATGAGATACAGTGTTCATGCGGGAAGAAAATTTGGTTCTTCCGATTATGCATTAGGAAAGAAAATATAGACTTTTTGCTTCTATTTGCAAGCATATTAAATTGATGTGCATTATTTTTGTGAAGATTAGATTTTAAATATTACAGTTTATAATTATGAAACTCAGCTGTCACTCTGAAAGTGGTTTTGTATTCTGAATGACAAACCAAAACTGATGCCAATATCTCTCTGATTTTTTGGACAAGGGATATTTTTTATATATTTTAAATTTCTAAGTTTTATTTTTATTAGTACATATTTATAATACATAGTGATTACATCTATCATGAGGAGGTGGTACGTGTGCAGAACACATTTTAATTATTTTTTTATCCCCTTCCTGTCCCCTCCCTCCTGCTTCTATTTATCTCTCTGTTGGTGCCTTTCTCTTTTGCAAAAGATCTATCTCCCTGTTTTCTATTCTTGAGACCACAATGTCAAGTGAAATAAAGCTTAAATATGCTATGATATCTCTTATGTGAGAAACCCAATATATAAATAAAGAAAAAAAAAGGTAGGTAATTGGAAACAGGGAGATAGCTCTTCTATTTCATTTTGATGAGTATATTTTTAAGGTTTTGCTGTATTTACTTAACAGGACACTAGAAGACATATAAGACTTACCCCAGGTTTTTATGGAGAAGAAGCCGGGTGAAGAAAATTCATCTGGCATGTGTCTAAAACTTGGACATCTCTTCAGTGCATTTGCTATAATTACTGAATTTGTAATCATGAACTATGAACTGCAGAAAGTACAAGCATATAATGAGTTTAAAAACAAAAATCGATACATTCATGTACATGTAGGTATGTATCCATGTATTTGCACATGCACAAGCATATATGCAATTTAGTGAGTTGTATCATTATTATATTTTACTATATACTTAATGATGACCAAAAGCCTTTTCCTGTTTGCACTGGGTCTATTTGAAACATCCCTAATTTCATTTCACATATTTGTTTTGGATTCCGATTTGGAAAAGGGAGGAATGAGAGACAAGTCAACCTACCTGATTTCTGCTGAGAGGCACCCTCCATCAGCTTCTATCTTGATCCACTCACTGAGTGGTTCTTTTTCCTTCATCACCTTCACATTTTAATACTATAGAGCTTTGCTATTTCTTTCCTACCTTTAGGTCCAAAAGTTGTTTTAAGGCTTGGATGCTCCAATATTTTTTAGCCCAAGTTTGTAATTTCTTTGAAATAAAACTCCCTCAAAACAGATTTTTATTTCGTGAGTTTTGTGTGCCAATAGCCACATCCAGTGTTTCTCTAGACTGGTCTCAAAACTGATTTCTTTCTTTCATTCTCACCACTCATTTCTCTTTCTCTTTCTCTGATCTCTACTCTTCTCTCCCTTTCTACTGTTCTTAAGGCAGACAATTTAAAGCTATTTTTAACAGTTCTCTTGAATGAGGTGGTAACACCCTTCACTGGGCATCTGATCTTTTTTACTTTAAGATTCAAGATCAACTGAGAAATCTTACTGGCTTTTGGCATTTAAATTATTTTTTTCAGCTTTACCTCCCACTTAACATCCAACAATGAATATTTTTGTTTTGCAAACTATCAAATCCTCTACCACAGCATGAAAAGCAGCTAACATTTCAAGAGCTCATCTCTTTCTTCCAAAGCTGTGTTAGAGGCAGCCAAGACTAACCTACCACATTCTTATTCCTTGCAGCCACTTCAAATAACAGGTCAAATTGTTACATGTCTCAATTCTGACATATCTCAGGCCTCCATTTTACAAGTATTTACCCTGGTAGAGCAGGGACTGGCATCATAAAGCTTGCCTTCTGCCCTCAGCACCTGCCCCAAACTCACCATTTCAGGGCTGCACATTTATGTTTTCTCATGCTAATTTATGCTTTACGGTAGTTAAAGCTAGTTAGTAAAATGTCAGCTTTAATATATCAATGAATCAACAAAATGGAAGTTAATTGTCATGCATACCAAATTCAGCTAATGTCAAGAAGGGGGCTAAGGATTTTGTTTCTTATAGTCACTTATTGACTCAGGCTTATTCCATCCGTTGGCATCTTAGTCTTTTCTAGATCCCCTGCATCTGGTTGACAGATGGAAAAATAATAAAGGATTATAGATGGGGGATTTTAAGGACCCAGCACTAGAAATTGCAGATATTTAAAAATTTTTGCCCATTCCTATTGTCTAAAATGTAGGCATATGGCCACACCTCACTATAAGGGGGATCTATCTATCAAGGGAAAAGAAGTGGATTTCACGTATGATCAGTAAATCCCTAGCACAAGAATCAATCAACTTTTATTTTTCATAAAGTTTGGGTAATCTTTATAACTTAACATAACATTTTAGGTTATTTATTTATTTTTTTTTTGTGGGTACCGGGGGGTCGACCTCAGGACCTCGCGCGCCAACAGGCACCCATGCCGCTGAGCGATATCACTGGCCCCTTTTCCGTATGTGGGATCTGGGAGTTGAACTTGGGCCCTCGCGCTTGCAAGGCAGGCGCTTACGCCACTGAGCCATCTCACCGGCCCCTAGGTTATATTTTTAAGCTGTACATTTTTCAATAGATTATTTTTCTTAAAAAGGCAAGGTGTTTGCTTGCTTATACATTCAATGCTAGATCATAACAACTTCTTAATTACTTAAAACAGTGATTGATAAATTGGAATTGTCATGGATTTGCTGCCTGTGTCTTGTCAGTCCAGTTTTATTGGAGTATAGATTTTCCCATTTGTTTACGTATTGTCTATAACTACTTTCCCACTACAAAAGCAGTGTTAATTGAAGTAGAGCCCTTACTTTAAGACAAAGCTTGCTGACTTCTGACATAACAAATTCAAAATTCACTTTGCATAATATATCTGCTTAAGACAGTGAATAAAAAAAGTTATTCTTTTCACAAATGATTTCCTTATAGATTTCAAGACAACCTCAACAATATTTTATTTAAGGAAGAAGATGATGATTTACATTTTTTCTAACTTGACAACATCATTTTCAATACCTGAGCATCAAAGAATGAAATGCTTCATGTAGGAAATAGCCCTTAATTATAAAATCAATGTGATTCTGGCAAACTCCCAGCATGAACTTCCTTCCTATACCTTTCTCTACTTGATTAAGATAAAGCAAAACATAAAGATATTTTCAAAATATATATAGCCAGAAGTCAAAAGAGAAATGAGGGCAATATTTGGGTAATGAAATATCTAGAATATTTGATATATTATGGAATGATCAGAGATATGAGATGTTATATTTTTAGCAGATTTAATTATAATACCAAGTTTACTTAGAATCTTTTTTGTTTTCCAGCGTCTGAATTTTAATGTTGTATGTATTATCCAATTTACAATTCTGAAAACTGATAGACCAATCTCATCACACATGGAAAATTTTCAGTGAGGTCTGGGACCAAGCTATCCGACATCGAATCCATTACAATTTTCACTGTGATGCAGCTATTTTCAGATTAACTGATCTATGGGTTTTCAGTTAATTTCCCAGAGGATTCAAATCTTCAATATGTTGTTGTTTTACCCTTTGATAAAAAGTAACCTTACCTTGTTTGCTCTTTAAAAATATTTAAATCATACATTAGTATCATTTTATGCAATGTAAAAAGGACTCAAAGAAGTTGCATAATTCAGCTAAGTTTATGCAAAAAAAGAATAGTTCTTAAGTTTATCATTTTTAGCTAAATATATGCATATGAGAAGAGGTTTTTTTTTTTTTTAATGTGGTTACTGGGAGTCAAACTCAGGACCTCACATTTGCCAGCAGGCACTTCTGCCGCTGAACCATATCACTGGCTCTTTTTTTCCTTTATATGGGTACTGGGAATTGAACTCAGGACCTCGCGCTTGTCAGGCAGGCGCTTGCGCTGCTGAACCATCTCACCAGCTGGAGAAGAGGTTTCTTAAGTCACTTTCTTCTTGCTGAGACACAATGCCTGACACCTGCAGCTCTAAAGGGGAAAGATTTATTTTTTGGTTCACAGTTTGTAGAGGTGTCAGTCTGTAGTCGGCTGGCTCCAAGGCAGGGGGCATGGCAGAGGGTCATTGCAGAGGAGAAAGAACTCATGGTACTGGGGCTTGAAGCAGCCAGTGATCAAGGGAGGAGAGGAGGGAAGGAGATAGACCCAGGCCACTCCCCCAGTGACCTAGCCTCTCCAACCAGGTTTCACCACCCAAGTCACATTTAGCTGTAAACTAATGAGTGGACTAATTCACTGATAAGTCTCACATCTCCATAATCCAATCAGCTACCCCAAGCCCCACCTAGGAATGCATGAGATTTTGGGTGATATCCAGATATAAATCCTAACAAGAAGCAACTGTAATGAATAGGTAATAGAGTGAGAGGAGACCTGCTAATAGGACGATCCCAGAAAACCCCAGTGAAAAGATAACGTTTATGCTAAGACTTATAGAGGGAGGAAAATGCTCTAAGCTTTTTCACAGTAGAAATAATATGGAGTATAACAACTTTAAAAGACAAATAGATGGTGTTCTCCATTCTACTAAGTGATATTCTTATCATTATTCTTCTGTTCAAAACTTCTATTACATTCTTTATTTCAAAAATTTAACTTTACATTTTAAAATTCTTATCTATTTCACTTTTCGATGTGGAACCTCTGTTTAAATTCTTCCATGTTTCATCTCTTTCTGTTATATTTTTGAACAATTTAGTAGAAGTTGTGGGAAATTTTTTTCTGTTAACTCACACATCTCAAACACTGTTGATTTCTTTCTATTGTTTTTCTTTTTCATTGTCTTTCCTTGTTTTTGATAATCTATTCCTGTTTCCACCAAAGCTGGGTGGTTTTTAAAATGCAGTCAGTGTGTGTGAACAGTGTAGAGATGCTGGATGATTTCATCTTTGATATTTGTCTTAACTACCTTCTCATTGCTGGGACAAAATATACTCACAAGTTAAAGGAGGAGAGGCTTATTTTAGCTCAGTGTCTAGAGGTTTCAGTCCATAGTCAGCTGGCTCCAAGGCAGGGTGACATGGCAGAGAGACATGGCAGAAGAGAAACAATCCATGCCATGGGGAGGAGAAACAGAGAGGCATTGTAGAAAGAGGAGGAAGAGGAAGAGGAGGGATATATACTCCCTTCCAGGACACACCTATAGTGCCCCACCATTTCCCCAAAGGCTTTACCTCTCAACATCACACCCACCTATAAACACATCAGTGGACTAATCCAGTGATGAGTATTATACAACCCTGATCCAGTCAGCACCCATAAGCCCCACCTATAAGCACACGAGGCTTTGCTGGGGGTATCTAATGTAAATCGTAACAATATTCATCTCTTAGGTGAGTGGCATATTGACACAATATGGGTCAGGTTTTCTAAATTGATTTCAGGATTTGACAGGGCTGCTCTACTCCTTGGTTCTTTGAAAACGGAATAGATTTCCAGTGTTCTTAACTGAAACTTTGGTTCTTTCCAGGTCTCCTTTATTTATTTATTTTATTTATTTATTTTTTTTTGGTAGAAAGAAAAAGTACATTTATTTACACTCTAAAACTATGAGATTGTTAAAAGATCTATTGAGTTTTATAGTCTTTACCAATAGTCTTTCTCCAAATTTCTAAACTTTCACCTCTTCATGCAAAGATTAAAAATTGACGAAGACCAGAGGAGAAAAGTACATCAAATGGCATCTTATATCTCTGCGACTCTCTTCTTGCTGAACTTGGCTCCTCAGGTAGATGTGGTATTTGGTAACCGCTATGGTAACCATGACTTCTAATACTTTTCCTATCCCAGCCCAGCGAGTCAGTCAAAAACACTCTGTGATGTTATTTGCTGTCCAGCCTCTATGTCTTGTCCTGGGAATTTACATAGGTCTAAAATGAAAAACCAATGAATAGCAAATATTAAAACTCTTGTCATTACATTTTCTTTCCTTTAGAATCTTGGCCACTCAAATGTATTTTTCTTTCCTCATCCATATTTCCTCTAAACAGCTCTTTGCTTGTTTTATTTTTTAATTTTAGACAGTGTGCATAGTTTTTTTTTATTTTAAAGAGAAGCAAAAACAAAACAAATCAAAAAAAGAACAAATTTTCAAAACAACATAATATGAGGGTAACAATGGTCAATGCATTACGTATTATTATCTTTAAGTTAGTTATTCAGGATACCAGACATTAGCAGTCAATTGTCCAAACATTATTGGCTCAAACCTTACTCTTCAATGAACTAAGTAAAATTGGTAGTGTATCTATCTTAACCATCTTAAATATATGTACAAATTTTTTTCCCTTTCCCTTCTTTCTTTTCCCTATTCCAGTCTCTCTTTTCTATTGACCAATTTCTTTTTGATTCACTGTGTCTATTCTACATTTTGGATCCTATTTACTCTTTCAGTTTCTCATACTAGAGAGACAATATGATGCTTACACATGTGCGTCCGGTTTATTTCACTTAGGAGTATTTTCTCGAGTTGCATCCATTTACCTATAAAAGTCTCCAGCTTATCCTTCTTTATGGCTGAATAGTACTCCATTGTATAAAAATACCACATCTTTTTTATCCATTCCTCAGTTGATGGGCATTTGGGTTGTTTCCAAGATCTGGCTATTACAAATTGTGCTGCTATAAACATGGGTGCACATATATCGCTGTGGTACGATGTTTTTAATTCTTCTGGGAAGATGCCCAGAAGGGGAATAGCTGGGTCAAATGGGACCTCCAACCCTAGTTTTTTGAGGAATCTCCACACAGACTTCCACAGTGGCTGTACCAGTCGACACTCCCACCAACAGTGAAGAAGGGTTCCTTTTTCCCCACAGCCTCTCCAGCATTTGTTATTAGTTGATTTCTTTATAGTAGCCATTCTTTCTGGGGTGAGATGGTATCTCAGTGTTGTTTTAATTTGCATCTCTCGAATGACTAGTGATGTTGCACATTTTTTTTGTATATTTATTTGCCATTAGTATTTCTTCATCTGAGAAATGTGTATTCATCTCAGATGCCCATTTTTGGAGTGGGTCTTTAAATTTGGGAGGTCTGATTTTTTTGAGCTCTTTATATGTTCTCGATAGTAATCCTTTGTCTGAGGAACAGCTGGCAAACATTTTTTCCCACGTTGTGGGTTGTCTTTTCACTCTGTTGGTGGTTTCTCTTGCTGTGCAAAAGCTTTTTAATAAGATGAGATCCCAGTTATTGATTCTTTGGGATAGTTCCCGTGCTGTTGAGTTTTTATTCATAAAGTCTTTGCCTACACCAATGTCTTCAAGGGTTTTACCTATCCTACCTTCCAGCAGATTTAATGTTTCTGTTTTAATATTTAGATCTCTGATCCATTTTGAATTTAGTTTAGTGCATGGTGAAAGATATGGGTCTAGTTTTAATCTTTGGCATGTGTAGAGCCAGTTTTTCCAGTGTGCATTGTTTTTTGACAGAAGAGTCTTTCTGATGCAAGGTCTTCACAGACAGAAAGAGACAGCAAGAAGGTGACTCTGGTTTTGAATTCTCTATCTCCAGCAATAAATATTCTTTTCGGCATAAAAACATTTCTCAAAGTTGTTTTTTCCTATGAGTAAGGGTAATGACAGTAGTTTATGAGGTTATTATAATTTCAGTGTATATATCTAGCTATCTATATTTCCCCAGAAGACTACCTGGCATTAAATAATCAAGCAGGAAATATGGGCCTTCATCATTTTCTTCACTTGTCTTATTCAAAGGTCATATTTTTGACTATTCATTGATCCATATTTATCAGATTGGTGACATTTTCATGGTATATGTAATAAGGTTTGAATAATGACAAAGAAAAAGTAATATGCAGGAAGTATAGCATGCATGGATGTGTCCCAAGAAATACATTTCATCTACGTATTAGGTACCTTCACAAATATTAAATTTTTCATAACTTTTATTATAGGTTTTATTATTATACACTTAGAATGACTTAACATTTAATAAAACTGGAATAAGTACATAAATATTACATAACAAATGACTTAATTTTACTTTTGTTAAGATATTCAAAACTTGGTGATGAGAAGAAACATGTACTGATTGCATTAACGTGCTGAAATTTATATAAGAGGGATGAAATGAGGTAAGCTACGCTTTATGAAAAAACAAGTATATTTTAAATGTATTTTAAATACAGTTCCTTGGCCAGAATTCCAAAATATATTAGTACTTAAATGAATATTAACATATATTCACACTCATTTCTTTAGTGAATTCATTTATTTAACATCCCGTAAATTCTTCTCAAAGCTAGAAATCTATACTAGTTGATAATGATCTCTCTCATGATTCACTGTGATTGTCCACAATACAGTCAAGTAGTTTCATTTTCACAGTGGCTGATAACTTGTCTGTCTACCTTTCCGGGGCTAGCAGCCTAGCAGATCAATGAGAAACTCATCGCCTTGAAAGACATTAGGTGTTAGGTTTGTCTGAAGCATTTGCTGCAGTCAAGAAATGTGTAAAATTAATTGTTCCCAAAACTCCATCCAAGAATTAAACAATGTAACCTTTTTGCACTCTTATTTTCTTTTTAGAGAATATGAATTAAATATAAATCTAAAAAAAACTTAATAAAAAGCAATTCAGGGACCTATAAATAACACACATGCATAGACAGACACAGACACAAACACAAACAGCTGAGATGCATGTCAGAAGTTCACCTTTCATAATAGACACTGGGTATTAAGCAAAGTGATGATTGGGATTGATCAAATCAGACCAATCACTATTTCTGTCTTTTACAGCATTGCTGAAGATTCAGGGTAGCACAGGAGAAGAAAGCAGCCTGGTAGATGCATAACAAATAAACTCAAAAGCAGCATCTTTCTGAATTTTGTATTTTCTGGGTCAATAATTCTATAAAGAAATTTTGAGACCAACATATTTTTATTTTGCCAATGAAGACACGTGTATTATGCTGTCATTATTTTCACTGAGAGAGCTATTGAAAGAAGGACAAAGAGCTGCCTGTGTGTGAGCACTAGCTTGACAGATAAGCTAGTTAGAGTACAGCATGCGCTTCTGGGAGCACCGGGTGTTCTTTCATTATTTCAGTTAGTCTTCCTAGCCCCCCAAAATGTGTTGGTGATACATGTAGCATCTTCCTGCTTCTCTCCTGAATCCCTTCAATTTATTATTCCAGCATTTCCTTTATTTATTATGAGCTGATATTGTACTTTATTTGTGTCAATCACTGAACATTGTTGTGTAGCACTTTTTAACAGTTTGAAAATAAATGTGTGTTCGAAAATGGAGAAGAGGTTATATGGTAAGCCCTCCTTTTATCTCTTAACCCTATAACCTTATTTTCCAAAAAAATGATGGTGTGAATGAGAGCATTCTTTCAGCCAATTTCCACAGTTGTATAAGAAGCACCGCTGCGATGTTCGTACAAGAAGTTACTGAGTCAAAAACATATTTTCCAGTCCAGGAAGTCATTTATCAGAATAACACCCATACAAAAACATTCATCAGAAAAAATATTGGATTATAATTCACATTTATTTAGCATCAGTTAAGATGATGTTAGTAATTTTTGGTGTTAACATTTCTGGTAGGTTAAAATACTCGAATTAGTTACTGCATTTATTTGGAGATTTCACATAAAATTCCAGGCTCTGGGCTTCTATTCGAAAATCCAAAGTGATGGACCTTACCAAACCTCCATTATCTCACAGCAACAACTGGAACACAGCTGCACCAACTGCTCCTGTGTTCAAATCTCAATTTCTGCTCCCGCAGCCACCACTAATCCAATAATCCAATGGGTACTTTGACAAGGCTGCAACCACAAACATCAGCGTTGAGGTTATAAGTGTCCTGAAGGATTGATCTTTTCAACCTCCAGAGTAAGAGCAGGGACATTCACTTTAAGAAATAGAGTCTTTCTCTTATTTTTTTTTTTTTTCAGTGAATCCTTTGCATCCAACAAAGACTGTTCTGATGTGTTCTACACAGTTTTCTTGAAAAATAAAATTGGTCATGAATGAGTTAATGGTATGGATGGGGGGTTCTAGAAGCAAAATATAAGACCCTCTGTCTCTCTATGTGTCCCTCTGTCTCTGTCTCTGTCTCTCTCTCCTCTCCCCCCTCCTTCTCATTCTGGAGTTTTGTGCCTAGTTAGGGATCCTGGGATCCTGTGTCCAGATCTTTCAGCCTCACTGTCCCAATATGGGCCCTAGAGAATCTCAGAATTTTACTCTATGCCAGTGAAGAACTCAACAGCAGGACAAGTACACGAGCTCGAGGCACACTGCCTAGTTCTGGGTCTCTGCTTTACCTATGTAGGTGGGTAACACTGAGCAGTCCTGGCGTCTCAGTTCAGTGACACTAGGGAGATACCCGCTCCTTCTGAGTGGCTGGACAGACTAAAGGAGATGGTGCACAGGATAGGAAACACATTAGTGCCGAGGGCTGAGTCAGTGGGTAACTAAGATGGGCTTTCCTTGGCCTCAAGGACAGTAGATGGTTTATTTGACCTCCCTTTGCCTCAGTCGCCTCATCCATAAAGTATGAATGGTGATGGCAGTTCTCTCACCGGGGTTTTGCTAGACTGAATAAACTGGTAAATATCTAGCAATGAGCACAGTGCCTGGTACATAATAAATACTCCACTGCTGTTTGTTAACACTTTAATTTTTTTTTTTTAATTTTTATTTTTTTTTTATTTTAAGAGAAGAAAAAACAAAACAAATCAAAAGAAGAACAAATTTTCAAAACAACATAATAGGAGGGTAACAATGGTTAATACATTACGTATTACTATCTTTAAGTTAGTTATTCAGGACACCAGACATTAGCATTCAATTGTCCAAACATTATTGGCACAAACCTTACTCTTCAATGAACTAAGTAAAAATGGTAGTGTATCTATCTTAACCATCTTATATATATATATACAATTTTTTTTCCCTTTCCCTTCTTTCTTTTCCCTATTCCAGTCTCTCTTTCCTTTTTACCAGTTTCTTTTTGATTCACCATATCTATTGTACATTTTGGGGGATCTTCCCAGAAGAATTAAAAACATCGTACCACAGCGATATATGTGCACCCATGTTTATAGCAGCACAATTTGTAATAGCCAGATCTTGGAAACAACCCAAATGCCCATCAACTGAGGAATGGATAAGAAAGATGTGGTATTTTTATACAATGGAGTACTATTCAGCCATAAAGAAGGATAAACTGGAGACTTTTATAGGTAAATGGATGCAACTCGAGAAAATACTCATAAGTGAAATAAACCAGAAGCACATGTGTAAGCATCGTATTATCTCTCTAGTATGAGAAACTGAAAGAGTAAATAACACTTTAATTTTTAAGGAAGAAAACTGAGTGTGCTCAGCCTGTGTGCATTCACCACGGATGAGAGCAGCCCTTTTGCGGGCCTGGCTTCTCAGGACTGCTTCCCCTTTGGAGGAAATATCTCAGCTCCAGAATGCCAACATGGCAGGCAGGGCTGAAACAAGAGCATGGGATAGGGGAGGAAGCAGCCAAAAAATACGTCCTGCTGCACATCTGGAGATAGGACAGATTTGGAATCTGAGTCATCCACTGCCTGGGAATAGGGCAGAATCTGCATAGAATGTGAACAAAAATTGATCAATTAAAAACATATTTTGATGGGCATTTGGGTTGTTTCCAAGATCTGGCTATTACAGATTGTGCTGCTATAAACATGGGTGCACATATATCACTGTGGTATGATGTTTTTAATTCTTCTGGGAAGATGCCCAGAAGGGGAATAGCTGGGTCAAATGGGACCTCCAACCCTAGTTTTTTTTTTTTTTTTTTTTTTTTTTTTGTGGGTACCGGGGGGGTCGACCTCAGGACCTCGCACGCCAGCAGGCGCCCGTGCCGCTGAGCGATATCACCGGCCCCTTTTTCGTATGTGGGATCCGGGAGTCGAACTCGGGCCCTCGCGCTTGCCGGGCAGGCGCTTAAGCCACTGAGCCATCTCACCGGCCCCCAACCCTAGTTTTTTGAGGAATCTCCACACTGACTTCCACAGTGGCTGTACCAGTCGACACTCCCACCAACAGTGAAGAAGGGTTCCTTTTTCCCCACAGCCCCTCCAGCATTTGTTATTAGTTGATTTCTTTATAGTAGCCATTCTTTCTGGAGTGAGATGGTATCTCAGTGTTGTTTTAATTTGCATCTCTCGAATGACTAGTGATGTTGCACATTTTTTTTTGTATATTTATTTGCCATTAGTATTTCTTCATCTGAGAAATGTGTATTCATCTCAGATGCCCATTTCTGGAGTGGGTCTTTAAATTTGGGAGGTCTGATTTTTTGAGTTCTTTATATGTTCTCGATAGTAATCCTTTGTCTGAGGAACAGCTGGCAAACATTTTTTCCCACGTTGTGGGTTGTCTTTTCACTCTGTTGGTGGTTTCTCTTCCTGTGCAAAAGCTTTTTAATAAGATGAGATCCCAGTTATTGATTCTTTGGGATAGTTCCCGTGCGGTTGAGTTTTTATTCATAAAGTCTTTGCCTACACCAATGTCTTCAAGGGATTTACCTATCCTACCTTCTAGCAGATTTAATGTTTCTGTTTTAATATTTAGATCTCTGATCCATTTTGAATTTAGTTTAGTGCATGGTGAAAGATATGGGTCTAGTTTTAATCTTCGGCATGTGTAGAGCCAGTTTTCCCAGCACCATTTATTAAAGAGGCTATCTTTCTTCCACTGAATGTGTTTGGCACCTTTGTCAAAGATAAGGTGGCTTAGTATGTCTGGGGTTGTTTCAGCATCTTCTAATCTGTTCCATTGATCTTCAGGTCTGTTTTTTCGCCAGTACCACACTGTTTTTATCACAGTAGCTTTATAGTATAATTTCAAGTCGGGGATTGTGATGCCCCCTGCCTTGCCTTTGTTGCCCAAATGCCCATCAACTGAGGAATGGATAAGAAAGATGTGGTATTTTTATACAATGGAGTACTATTCAGCCATAAAGAAGGATAAACTGGAGACTTTTATAGGTAAATGGATGCAACTCGAGAAAATACTCATAAGTGAAATAAACCAGACGCACATGTGTAAGCATCGTATTGTCTCTCTAGTATGAGAAACTGAAAGAGTAAATAAGATCCAAAATGTACAATAGACACGGTGAATCAAAAAGAAACTGGTCAATAAGAAAGAGAGACTGGAATGGGGAAAAGAAAGAAGGGAAAGGGAAAAAAATTGTATATGTATATAAGATGGTTAAGATAGATACACTAGCAGTTTTACTTAGTTCATTGAAGAGTAAGGTTTGAGCCAATAATGTTTGGACAATTGAATGCTAATGTCTGGTATCCTGAAGAACTAACTTAAAGATAATAATACGTAATGCATTGACCATTGTTACCCTCATATTATGTTGTTTTGAAAATTTGTTCTTTTTGTGATTTGTTTTGTGTTTTCTTCTCTTTAAAATAAAAAAAAAACATATTTTAAAAAATACAGAGAAGCTATAGTTTCTGAATTACATAAGAGCAGATGTCTGAAACTGAAGGCAAGAATGATAGTAAACACTTGGGGTAAAGATGAAATGATAGAAGATTATAGAACATATATACTTAGAAGTATTCCAGCTGGATTTTAAGAATAATTTCTAAAAACACAGTAGAAAATTTTGGTATGAAAAGAAAGATTTATGGGGCCGGTGAGATGGCTCAGTGGCGTAAGCGCCTGCCTTGCAAGTGCGAGAGCCCGAGTTCGACTCCCGGATCCCACATATGAAAAAGGGGCCGGTGATATCGCTCAGCGGCACGGCTGCCTGTTGGCGCGCGAGGTCCTGAGGTCGACCCCCCGGTACCCACAAAAAAAAAAAAAGAAAAAAAAAAAGAAAAGAAAGATTTATAAATAGCTGACAATTTCCAGAAACGAAAGTAAGCAAAAGATGGAGGTGTGATTATCCACATTGTCAGATGTTTATAAAATGTATTTATTATTTTAAAACAATGTAATACTGTCCTAATCATAGACAAATGTTCTTATGGAACCAAGAAACGAATCCAGAGTCAGAGTGCTGTACTGTACGGAAACTTGATGTGAAAATAACTCTAATTTCAAAGTACAACTTTGCGCATTGTGTGGGACAATATTAATTTACTAAGAGTAGCAAAAACAAGTTAATTTCTTAGATGAAGCAAAGACAAATAATGATAGCCTAAGCAAAGGTAATATTATAGAATTTTAAAAACATTACACAAAATAATTTTGTGCATTTGTATTAAAGACATTTTTTGACAAGACATAAGAACACAAACCAGGAAAGAATTAGATTTTGTTACATCAAAAATAGTTGCTATAATAAATGTCAACAAATACAAACTTTAAATGTCACTCTACACAATTTTATATGAACTGAGTCTACTAGATATTATCTAGAACAATGGGAGATTACAAGATAATAACAAAATCAAAAGACAAGAACTACATTAGAAAAATAATTAATAGTATATTACTAAACAACACAGAAAAAAACTAGATTGTCAACAGATATTTGGAGAAATTCTGATGGATACAGTTTTGCAATTAAAACCATGATAAGTACATACTCTATGCTCAGATTAACAAAAAACTATCAAGTTGATCACTTCTATTTATTAGCAAGAAGGTACCAAAAATATTTAATTTGGGTTCAGTACAAACTGGAGTGGTCAGTCTGGAGCGATGTATAACACTTAATGAGATTACTATTTATGTAGTCCAGCACTTAAACATTACACTTTTTGTGAAGCCATTGTTATAGAGTCCATATGAATGCTCTTTAAGGACAGGCTTTGTAACTTTGATGGTGACATCAGGGATTTGAAGATCATACAGGTATTTCACAGGGACAATCATTAAAAGTGAGACCAATGGAATTAGCTTAGAGAATAAAATTCATAACTCTTTAACATTAATGAAAACTACACATTTTAAAATTAATTGTGTTCATTGTTTACTCTCAAATCATTCCCCTTCTGCTCCCTGTAGGAGTCATTTCCACAGGTAATTTGTTAACTGCCTCTGGTTAAGTTTGGCTAATAGAAGTTCTGGTTGGAGTTGGTGAAAGAAAGAAAGGACAGTCTCCTTCTTTTGCAATCTCTCCTTTCTCTGTCATATATTTCCCTCTCCTCTCCTCCTGTCTGCTTTTTTAAAAATGTCATTGTATTAGTTCATGTTTGCAGTACATGAAGTACACATTCATCTCAGGGAGTATGTGTACTTAACACATCTTGATTCTTTTAATTCCTCTTTCCTTCCCCACTCGCCTCCCTCCCTCTGTCCCCAAGTCACCTTTCCCTGTTTTCATTATTATTACTATTATTTTTTAGTTCATGTTAATGTCCTATGTGTTTACATCCATTGTAGATATTTGGCACATGTACATGATGCATCTTAAACTTTTTGTGTACCCTCTCTCTGCGTGCCCTGGAGCTCTGGAAGCACATCCCTTTGGCAAAGGAGCATCTCCCTGTTTCCTTTTATTAATGTTTTTTATTTTGCCCTGTATTTGTACTTTCCATTACTCAAATGAGAGAAACCATACAGTATTTGAACTTGTGCATCTGATTCATTTTACTTAACATTATGTTTTCTGGGTGTATCTACTTTTCTGCAAATATCTCAAATATATAGTTCTTGATAACTGAGTAGTACCCCATTATGTATAGAGACCACATTTTCTTCATCCATTGGTCTGTTGATGGACACATAGGCTGCTTCCAGGATTTCGCTATTATGAATTGTGCCAGTATAAATTTTGATACTTCCCTTTTCGGTATCTTCCGATCTGCTTTTGTGTGATCATTTTTTAGCAGCTGTCACGACTTCTGTATGATTGAAGCTTTTCCATAGACAGGTCCTATTACTGTGGTTCTATTCTAGTGCATACAAAGCAGCTCCTGACATGGTTCTGGAATCATCCAAATTTCTTGATGTCTGAATTTCATTCCCCCTCTTTCTTAGTGTCATTCCTACTCAAAGGATTGTAGTGTTTTCTTGGCTTCTTTTTTTTTTTTTTTTTTTACTTAGTAGTCTTCTACTGCCAATCTATTAGTTTGCTTCACTATCCTGCTTGTTTTCTTAACTTTTTTTTTTACTACCCTTTTAACTAATTCTGTGTGTTGAATTTGGTGCCTGCAATATTAAAGCATTTTCTGCTTTGCAGAATGTGGCTAATATATTATCTGATATTCAGAATAGTCCCAGGAAATAATCCTAAAATGGAATAATGAGATTGGGGGGCTCATCTGCCTACCCTGGAATCTGGTGATAACCTCTCTCTTATGGAAACTGAGATAATAGTGATCTGTGACAGGCAAAAGCATAAAGAACACAGTTATTTCTGTGAAAAACCTGTTGAGGGCAGTAATCTAGGTTGTCAAATATTGGCTACATGCATTCATCATGGTACCAATGATGGCTAAAAGGGAATTTAATTGCTTCTGATTGTGATGGAGAGTACTAATAAAAATAAAACCTAAGAAAAACAAAAGGAAAAGAAGCTCAAGATTGGATTATCTTCCTTGCTCTCCGTCACAAAATGGTACTCTGACTTTACCACTCCCTTTCACAAAACATCATGCAAGTCAACTGCATTGATGATATTCAGTGTGCTTGGACCAGTTTTAAGAACCAAGCACCCAAAATGTCTTACTGAACTATAGGCATCAGAGATTGGTAGGAAAACACCATTAGTTTTTAGATTCTTGTCATTTAGGTGATATCTTCATGGGTCTAGAAGGCTGGAGGCATGTTGAGATATCCTCTCTAGACTAAAAGTTTACTTTGGATTTTGGAAATATTATAAACTGTGTTTGGTGTACTGCTCCAAGGAATTTACTAAATAATGTGAAGGATTCCTGCTACTGTATGAATCTATTTATTTCAGCATTGTTGTTTGGCTTATCACTAATTAAGCATTTCCTTATGTAAAATTCTCCCTGAAACCAACACTACAGTGGCTTCTATTTTCTTTAATAGCCATTGACTTAAACAATACACATCCAAAGATATGATACACAAATTACAGTGAATTGCTCTGTGGAAGATAGAAAGCTTCCACAGAGAACAGAAGGACAGAAGGAGAAACTATAAAACTATACAAAAGATAGAGCTTGAAAATAGTATATTAGAATGACAGATCATAATTAACATTGATCATCTTAAATGAATACAAAGACATACACATTAAATTAATATTTTGTGATCTACTAAAGTGCAAATATTCATGAGGTGATTAAAATATACAGTGAATATTTAAGTTAAATAAGAAACTATTTCAGTAAAGACACATTGTCAGTAATCCTCCTCAAAATACCTCTCCCCATCTTGAACACACTTATCCCATCATTCTTTCCACTTTCCAAAGCAGTTCTGGAAGTTCCCTTTCGTGAATGTCTTTATGAGGTATGATTAAAACTACAGTGAATGCTGCTGCTGAGTGCTAACAGAAAGGCAGGATTTTTAAAACATTACAGTGTTCCCAGTATGCCTTATCAGATCTAGTGCCAGCAACCTCTTGCTCTTCCCCAAAGTCAACATCACTATAACAAGTAAATGTTTTAAATCAATTCAGGACTTTGAGGCAGTCAAGACAATGCAGCTAAGGACACTTACAAAAGAGGATTTCCAGAAATGCCTCTGAAAGCGGCAAGAACCATGGAATGTGTGTTTGAAGCTAGGGGGAGTATTGGGGGGGGTTCATGTCAATGTGTCTTTTATTGTATTAATTTTGTAAAAATTTCTATGTTGACCAGATTTTTTTTTTAATCACACCATGCATTCACAGTGGCAAAATTAGGACAAAAATTCTTATCTCTTGACTTGCAAGCTGACATTTGCTACCATGCTGTACTTGTTTCATGTTTTAATTTTTATTCCACTGTTGTTGAGAGCTTTATCCAAAGGGAACAAATAAGCTAGGAAAAAATAAGCAAACTACAAGCAAGAATCTTGAAAGTGGGAACTTTACAATTGCAGGAGGATAGTTATTATGAGAACTTCCATTAAAAACATAGTGCTGCATTTTTCACCCAAAGCTCTGTGATTTATTTTTCTATCTTTGGGAATTTCACAAACAACTTGTAAAGGTCTAGCCAAACCTTTGAGGTTTGCTTTTCCAAAGTATACAGAACAAGCCAAGGCCTGAAATCATGGCCAAATGAAACAATGGAAACCACAAGACCTGCTGGCCTCACTCTTATTTCCTTTACTTGATTTTGAACCCCTGGAGAGGAAACCACCTGAGTCATATTTGTGTATGGTTAGAACACTTGAGAACTATGTTTCCTAACCAATGGCTCTTGCTTAATTTGAAATAAAGCAACAAAAATGTTCAATATTAAGGAAGCAGACACCCCCACCATTCCTGTTGTTCATTGATTTACTTACAACTTAATTGCTAACATTTAAAAGCACCCTCTGCTGAAGTCCTTGTAGCCACAGTATGATTTTGTTTCCAGGTGTTTGGGAGGGCATGATGATACCTAGCTCCTCAGCACACCTTTTAAATCAGTAGAGTCTGCATTCCACCAGCTGCCATAAAATTCTTATAAACTGCTTAAAAACTTAGTTAACGTATTCCAAAGTACCTTTGCTATTCCCTGAAAAACATCTACTTTATTATTCAATAAAACTTGTTTTTAACTCTCTGACTCAATTTCCCACCTTCGACAGGGCAGTGTCACCCAGTACATTTCCCTCTCTTGTCTCCAGCCTTTTAATGCCATGCCCTTCAACAGTCCTAGCCTTTCATGCACAGTAGAGCAAATTCAATTTAACTAAGACTTAGTAAGCAATATAATCTATTTAGCCTGATTGCTGGAGTTACTTAACATTTTGATGCTTCAGTTTCATTATCTGTTGGATTTGTCATAGAATTGTGAGATTAAATATGTGAGTACAAAGACAATGCTTGTAACACTTCATGGCACATTGGAAGTGCTCAATAAAGATTTGCTGCCAGGAGAAGCAGTAGTATTAATATGTCCCACTGGTATGCTAGGTATTAGAACATGAAGAAAATGTAAAACTTCCAGAAGGCTTAAAAATAGTTAAAAATTTTAAGCCATAGAATTTGGTAATAGATCTGACTTCCTAATCAGATAATGGGTCTACCTTCCTCATTCTGATGTGGTGGAGATTAAAAGCTCAAGATAAATAAAGTCTCAAACTAATGTTTCTTAAACTCAGGGAAAGAGAACTCTTGGTGAGCTGGACACAGTTACTTATTAACCTGTCCAAGTATTAATTTTTCTTTCAGTAGCTATTGAGTTACCTACTGTTTCTGTGTATGCTAGATAGGGTCACTGCACCAAAATTTCTGTGTCTTGAGAAAAGACAAGTTTAATTGTGTCTCATGTAATAGTCCATTGTGGATATTTCTGTTTGGAAATAGTTTTTCTCTATCTGGTGGCTCATGTGCCTTACCCCTTGTGGCTACACTATCCTCTAGTGGCTCAAAGAACTATGCTTCTGACTATGAGATAGAGTAGAAAGAGCTGGAAAATTTAAAATTGATTATGAATTATTTTGTTCTAGAAGTAAAAAATACTTCTTGATGTCACTCCATCCAGATTCTAGATTACTGTTGTGGCGCAGTAAGATGAATATGAGATCTTCTCTCATTCATCAAGGAATGTGAACACCCTCTGACTCCAGTATGAGTACAGCTCAATAATGCAAAAAAACTGTCACATTCTAAGAAGGACTCATGATTTTCAGAGGTACTGAGTCTATATGACTCTATAAGGCAGGTGTGTAAGTACAGAAAGCTGGCTTGAAGATGTCAAGGTTTGCAAGAGACACAAACTAATTTGCAGAAAAATTACCCCTAAGTAGGGTATAATACATTTAAGGATATTGGAGACTCTGAAGCCAATTAAGAGAATGAAAATATATAAGTGGAGGGAGATGAAAATTGTAACTTCTGTATGAAATTCAAAGGAGTTTTGATATTTTACCTTGCATATTGTCATTGCTTGGTCACTGCGTATGACTCATGCCCCTATTTGTGTGTTTCACAATAAAATTACAAATATCTTATGAAATACTGGAGAACTAGAGATTAGTTTTTATTTTTTTATTTTTTATTTATTTATTTTTGTGGGTACCGGGCGTCGACCTCAGGACCTCACGCGCCAGCAGGCGCCCGTGCCGCTGAGTGATATCACCGGCCCTTTTTTTGAATGTGGGTTCTGGGAGTCAAACTTGGGCCCTCGCGCTTGCCAGGCAGGCGCTTACGCCACTGAGCCATCTCACCAGCCCTAGTTTTTATATATAAGGTATATTGCAAAGCAAAAACAAGTTAAAGTTAACATAAACGTACAGGGTACTATACAAACATACTGAAATAAGCATCTACCATGCTAAAGACTCAAAGTAAGATTTACACAAACAGACCTACAGACACACACACACACACACACACACACACACACATTTTCTAAGAGGGGGTAAAATCAATATGGAATTGAGTATAAAGAAAAGAAAAATTTCTTCTGGCCACTTCCTTTCTTTACACATCCTGAGGTTAACATTCTACTGATTGTAAATCCACTAGGAGATTTACTTTACATATGAGTAACCATCATCTACTCGTGTTTTCTGAGAATTTGGCTGCCATTTGGGTTCATCATGTCTTTGAGGGTTATTTTCATACACAAGGTGATCCAATGCCAAACTATCCTTAGCCCCGTAAGTTTTGCTTTTTGTTTCTTAAATAGCTCCTTTCTAGAGAAACTTAGTCTGCATGTTTCTAATCCATTTAAAACTGGATCACCAAAATATAATTTTGTAAGAGCTATTCAAACTCCTTATGAGAAAAATTCCTCACTTTTTCAACACTAAATGAAGATGTCTTATTTCTTAAAGTTCAGGTTTGCTGCAAAACTGAAAACTCCTTAGCAACTGATTTAAAAGTTGGCAGTTTTTTCTCTTGTCCCTAAGGCATTTAATAGATGTTTTGGAAATTTCTTTTTGAGTCTTTTCAAGAGACTGTTGGGCTTTATTCATGTAGGACAGAGTTACTTTCTTTTCACCATGTTTCCTCCATTTGGATCCACTCCTTGAGTTCAAAGAAAGCTACACAGGTGGAATGACATGATAACTTAATAAAAAATAGTTGGGGCACATATATTCAATTTTCTTTCCAAGATAATCTCATGTACTTCATAAAACAAGAATGTGTTTAAATCACTTCCTGACACAGGAATTCTGAATTACCTTGTAATCTTCCTTGGTATGTTATTTGCTGACACAACCAACCCTGTATCAGGAGGTCTCATTTGGGTGACAAGTCTAAAGATACTTTATGTTTACACAAATAATTAATGGCAGAGCTAGTACTTGAACCCAAATCTACTCGTCTCTGAACCCAGTATTTTTTTTTTTCTAGTTCAAACTTGGCCTTCCTGAGCTATGACAAGGAAGGTTCTGATTCTTGCCTCTTTTTTTTCTGCTAATGCCACTGTGGTGGATTGACAACTGGTGGTCAACTTGTAACACCCGGCTGAATTGAATCAGCGTGGTGCTGGGTGTGGAAGGCCCACCTGAGGACTGTTGCCAACAACATAAAAAGGAGAACTGGAGAGGAAGATATGCTGCCGTTGGTTCTCCTGGAGGAGCTTGTCATGCTGGCTTTCCTGATAGGGACTCAGCTGTTCTCATTGTTGGAGGAGTTCAGGACTTTATTGTTGGAGTTCAGGACTTTATTGTTGCTGAGAATGGCTGTGGTTCACTTTGGGGAGCTTTGGTCCTTACCTGAACATTGTTTCCTGGTTCTGAAGGGGAAGATGGTGTGCTGTTCAATCTCCTGGAAAAGCTTGTCCCTCTGGCTTTCCTGATATGAACTTGGCTGTTCTCATCATTGGAGGAGCTCAGGACCTCGTTGTCACTAAGGATGGCTGTGGTACTTTTTGGAGGAGCTCTGGTCCTTTGAGCATCACTTCCTGGCTTCAGTGCAGATCCCTCAGCCTGCTGGTACAGACCCTTCATCCCGCTGGCACAGACTTTCTAGCTTCCGCCACTGACCTTTGGGCTTTCCTAGCTCAGATCCATGAAATAGACTTGTATGAGACATTTTTGTGGGCTTTAGGCCTCCAGTTGGACTAATGGGGCCATTGCCATGGGCTCTAGGTCTTCAGCTGGACTCATGCAGGACATTGCTGTGGGATCCAGGCCCTCAGCTGGATTCTTTGGTCTCTAGTGTGTGGACAGATTTCCTGTACTCTTTTGTATTTGACTCTTTGGGTGACTACTATAAAATAATACTATAAATTTTGTGTCCTGTATTAAATTGTTTCCTTTGTAAACCCTGACTACAACAGCCGTCAAGGGATTAGTTAACTTTCTGTTTTTCTTTAGGGGTGCTTCCACACATATCTAATCTATGTTCCACTCATTTAATTACTTATGTTTCACCCCCCACATACCTAGTTTTGAGTAGCACATAGTCTTTCAAGTTGTTCAGTTTTTTTTTTTTTTTCCTTTGAGGACTTTATCGCACATCACCATAGGAAAGCAAATGGCACAAACACGTGGTTATTGCAAAGGCTGAAGAGTCTTATCAGAATCTTGCAAACCTAGATAATCTGCTTATGTATAAATTAGTACTCATAGTTTAATTTTCAGACATTGTTATCTATGTGCTCCTTTATTTAAGAAGCATATTAAATGACCCTAATAATTGCATGATATCTTATTTACTTATTTTCACAAAGCTTTATAGCTTAATGCCTCACCCAAATAATAGGAGGAAAGTAAAGTGTAATTAGTCTCTGCCAACTCTCTCAACTCCCCTGTACACATTAGCTCTATGACTTTGGAAATCATTGAGATTTAGGTGTTGTTGTAACTAATACATTCCCGTACATGTCTAACACCTCCTCTTAGCAACCCCAGACTTCCTTATGCACAATCATTCTGGAAAGTGTAGATTTATTCCCTTAGGAGCATTTTCAAAAAGGTGCAAACTGAAGTGTAAATGGCATTCATCTCACCAAATCAATTGGAATGTAGTACTGTTAAGGTAGGTTTTTTTTTTTTTATTAAAAAGACATATGATGTTTCTTTCAGTCATAAAGCCTTTGAATACAAAGTGTCTAAGCTCTGATATCATATACGTAGTTCAGGTAGTTTGATGTGCAGCTTTAATTTTGGAGTGGAGGTTGTGGCGTAAGTTAAGGACAGAGCTTGGAAATCCGAATCAACAGGGAGATATGTTGCTATGGATGTCCACACTATTCCTGCTAACAATTGTTTGTGGAAAAGAAGTAAATGGTACTTCATTCAGGAGACAAATCTGCTTGATTCTCTCATGCATATAAGCATAGTCTAAGACTAGCTGTGAGGGTAATTTCATTTCAAATAATTTACTCATTAAATAGTCTCATCCACATACTATTAAAAACCAATAAGCATGAGGAACAGAAAAAATTGCTATTAGAAATTGCAATCCATCCTATTGGTTTAAGAAGTAAATTGCATTGCCATCTCCTCTTTCCCTACTACATTGTGAGTCCCATAAATGAAAGTACTGTGATTAAGAAATAGTGTGTGTGTGTGTGTGTGCTTCTCACAGCAATATCATATAGTAGATATACAGTAAATGGCTGCTGTAATAAAAAACAGTAGTATAAATATTGTTATTGTTCAGTGATATTACTAATGATTGAATAAAAGATTGACCAGCTGGTTGGAAAACTGAATTGTGTTTCCTGTTGGACTGAATTTTTGACATGGCTAAGCATAGTGTTAATTTTTGTAGGTAAATATTTTGGTTGGATACACATTAAACATTTGGGTTTAATTAAGACTTTCACTTTTTGCTCAGGGCACCCAAAACTTCTTTGTGAAATATGTTTATGCTTGCTTGTTTTTTTGTCACCATTTACTGATGAAGTATTTAATTTCTTTTATATATGGCCTAAATTATAATATTCTGCCCATTGAAAGACAGTTCACTAAGTATGAAATATATTTATTTCAGATCTCCATTAGGAAATCCAAAACCTGCTCACATACATTTGCATGCTGAATTTCACTATTTTGTCCCAACTCACTAGTTACAGATGTTTTAAGAAATGCTGGAAGGCATAGGCCCAAGATCTGATGGGAATTTCAAAGCTAACTCAGTATGTTTCCAATTTCCATCTCCTTTTAGCCTACATGCTAAACTTACCTGAAACCAAAATAATCAGTGAATTCATACAATTTTGTAATTTTAAATGCATAAATATAATTGTTTCATTGTCCAATTTCTAAGAAAGAGACAGACAAATATACATGGAGATAGATTTTTTAACAATTTTTTTTCCAAATCTAGGAGATAGACGAAATCTTGCAGTTTTGCATTTCCTTTGTTACTATCTTGAAGATCAGGACAGTCTCCGAAGTCTCCAAGAAGCATGTGCATCGATTAATAACTTAGAGCAAACATCCAAAAAGATGTTTTATAACTTCGTTGTAAATCAGGAGTTTTGTTATTTAATTAATCTTAATTCATTTTATAATCTGGACTCTCTCAGGAGCATGGCATTTTACATAAAATAGAGAATAAAAATGTAAGGAAGTAAATTATTCCTTTTTAGTATGTTGAAATGAAACCAAGATATTACTCAAGAGGAGTTAGCATTTGCATCATTACAAAGTTATACTCTATAGAAAGCAAAGATAATTTTCCAGGCTCTACCACAGCCTGAATGAAATATCCTTCAAGGCCACACAGATCTCTTGGCCTGGACTGCATTCTCGGCATAGATTCTTATAGTAGGAAAAAGATGCCACCGTTTGCAAATACAATTACTCTAGGAGCTAGAAAAGTATGTTGAAAAACTGTTTTCTATGGGAGAAATCAATATTCTAGTTCATAAATTAATCCCTTTATAAAACGAATAATTCAACAAATATTCATTGATCTAAGGAAATAAAACTCAGACATTCTCTATAGCTAAGAAATTCATACTATGGACAGACAGTTATAAAGGCATAAACGCCACAGGACTACACGATGCTTGTTGGTGTTCTGATGCCTGAAAGTCATATAGGAGAAAGCATTGATTGTGCCTGGTTTTGTTTGATGAAGACTTCCTGTAAGAGCTGACAATTCAACATCAGTGGATAAGGTGTTTTCCATGAGTTTAAGTAGCGTAAATTGGTTTGGTTACATTTCATAGGAAATGCATAGGAAATGGGTCATCTAATTAACTATTTGTGTTTGTTCTCTTCTCTTTCTGCTTTTATTTCTTCCTTGCGGTACTAAAGATTGAACCCAGAGTCTTCACACTGAGCTACATCTGCATCCCATTTTACTTTTTGTTCTGAGACAGAGTCTTGTTAAATTGCCCAGGCGGGGCTTGAACTTGTCATCCTCCTGACTCAGGTTGTCTTTATGTATATTAATAATGTAACATTGTACACTGTGAATGATCATTTACATGTATTAAGCATTTTTGGGTATAGCCCAAGAAGTGTAACCTAAACTGAACTGGATATCTTTGACCTACACTATATGCTATGTTAGAAATTCAGTGCAGTAGTGAAAATAGACATAGGTATACATGGGTATACACGCATACATACATATATACATACATACAAATACCACTAAAAGAAAATGATACTGAGTTCCTACATTTTTTAGGAGGATGAGAAAAAGTGTGTGGATACATTAGACATATTTGTAACTGCCCTTTAAACTATTTCTCTTCCTAATGCTCCCTAGCTATCATATCTTGCATTTTGTCTTATTCTTTTATTGTTTTTCTTGTCAGTTTACTTTCACAATTCCTGCTGATAATCCTCCAGTGCTTTTAAAAATCACAACTTAAAAATGAATCAATGTTTTATAATATTAATGCTTTCAGATTAATGAAAACATAGTCTTAACTGGGGAGATTTAACTCATATCTATAATTCTTATAAGAAAAACTAGCCTAATTGTTCTCTTTATAAATAACAGCAAGCAACAATGATAACTCCACTTGTGAAATGTTCCCTGCATATCATAAACTGCAGGGGAAGCATCAGTTGTGATTCCCACTACAATGACAGAATAGATTTCCTTATTTTACAGATGATGAAGATAAAATTTAACTCCACTAAGAACTTACACTTGTCTAACTGTAGCATCTCACTTTCCTCACTTTTATCATTTTATACAAAATGGTAATACCAGTATATTTTGAATATGTGAGCACATGCACTTGAAAATTTATTGGTAACAATATCAACAACAAATATCCTAAGGTTCAAAATGATATTTGACTTCATCTTCCCCTAATTTAATCTTTCCAAAGGAGGATCGTTCTCGTAGGTGCTGAAAATAGTTCATTCAGGAATGTTCCCCAGTGGCTGATTGCCATATGTTCAAAACACACACATTACTTTAACCATGAAAACTTGTGGTTGTGAAGGAGTAGAAATATTTCATAAAGTGAACTTTTAGGAGAAAATGGACTTTGGAAATCTGATTTCCTAAAATGTCATTCTGTGAGGGATCCACAACACCCACTTGAAGCAAAAGACTTGTGAGATTGATTCTGCTGGCAGCTGGGGATGGTCCAAGTATAGGATATTTGTACATAATAAAATGCCTGATGATAAGCTTTTAAAAATTTGCCCTAAGCAAGGAAACACAGAATTTTAATGTTAGAAATCATATAGAATCACAAAATTTCTATGCTGATATATTTAGACTGGAGTTCTTCAAATATGGATGTATTAATAAATTATAAGTTGAAACAGACACTGATTAGGTATGTATGTATACATATATCAATATATATTTTATTTATATGTATACAATTTTTGTGTTGCAACCAGAAGACTTTCAGAATATTCCATGAGGTAAATACGTGTTTAAAACTTTTTTTCAACTACCACTTAAGTGGTATCAGGAACGTATAAATTAAAGTGTAAGGCAAATGAAACAGGTATTATGATTGGTCCAGGGTTTTGTGATAATCTCTGTGGGAACAATTCAATTCAGTGTCTACAACAGCTTAGTATAGTGCTGAGAAGTAGCAAAGAATCAACTATAACAATTAAGTAAAATGTTATTTGATAATGAGCCATTTCCATTTGGAACACAGTAACATAAGAAAGTTATAAGGCTTCTCATGCTAACTGGTGTGATATAAAATATTTTTTCTTCATAAATGTTTTATAGTGTAGAGAGAACTTACAGTTTTAAGGAGAATGATTGATGTGTTGAATGTAAAAAAGTTCACATAATTTAGTAATAGAACCTCTCTTTCTGTTATGATTTGCAGCATTTGCAGCTGTAATGGCCTCTGAATCCATGGGACAAAGGCCTTAGCCAAAGCCTGGAGTTGCCTATAAAGTTCTCTTTGACAGAAACTGGGATCGAATCCAGGCTCATTTCAGCAATATTTGTGGAGAAGAGGATTGAACTCAGTATATTTGACCCAAAAGTGCATTTTGGGGCTTGCACCATATTTATTAAAGCCTTGTGGCAAAACTAGAAGTTATTAAATGGGTGAAAGCTGGCTTATAAAGATACAGTTCTGAGCAGTAGTAGCTCAGTTGGACATATTTTTATTGATCACCTACCTGGAGCTATATTCTAGGCTAGGAACTCATGGTTTAAAAAAAGAGGCAAATATCATCCATAGATTCAGGCCAATTCACAATCTAGTAGAAAGCCAACATAAATAACACATGGCCAGTATGATAGACTGTGAAAGAAGGACTATACACAGCACAATGGGAAGTCATAGATACTGAAAAGATCAGGAGAGCATTCAAGAGAGAAGTAACTTTTGAGCTGAGTGCTGATAAAATGGTTCATGACCAGTGTGCGTATGGGAAGTAGGGATGAGAGGTGGGTAGAATTCCAGCTAAAAATTAGTATCACAGAATTCACACAACTAAAGTTAGCATTATAAGAAGTAACATCTTGGCTAGTTTCAAAAACATTTCTAAAAGAAATCATCACGGTAAATTATTTAACATGTGATTTAGAAATGGAGTAAAATACTTGAAATTAATATGGTCACATCATTTTTATTTATTCTGTTGCATTTGGAAGATAGACCAGTGTATTAGAGACTTGGAATCAAATACTGAACAGTTAAAAGCAATGCTTCTCTACTTACACAAGTTTTATGACCCTGTGTATCTTTCCTATTGTTGCTATAAAAATTATCACAATTCGGGGTTTAAAGTGACATACATTTATTCTCTGACAGTTCAGAAGTTGCAAATTACAAGAGGGATTATCAGAGCTCTACTTCACAGGAAGTGCTAGCAGAGAATCTATTTTCTTGCATTTTCAGCTCCTACATTCCTTGGCATGTGGCCTCTTCCTCTATCTTCAGAGCCAGCAGCACAATATCTTTAAATCATTCTCTCTGACTCCTTCTGCCATTAGATCTTCCTGACTCTGACCCCTTCTGCTCATTCTTATGAGAACTTTTGTGATTCTATTCGGCTTATTCCAAAAATTCAGCATCATCTTTCCTTCTTAAAATCTTTAATTTGTTACATATACCTCGAAAGTGCCTTTCATCATGTAAGGTAACATATTTACATTTTCTTTGAACTAAGATGTGAAATCTTTGGGAACCATTACCCAACCTACTATACCCTAGGATTATTATCTAATTCCCAAAGCTTAATTTTTTTCTCATTTGTAAACAAGAGTAATGAGATCTCAGATGGTTATTTGGGGTGTATGTGAGAAAAAGCAAATAAAACACTTAGCATACTACTCCGTGAAAATACTACTTACCATTGTTGTTGCTGTTAATGGTATTATCATTTTAAAAACTCTGAAGAACAAGTTGACTGTTATCCACTTTGGCAATGTAGAACCAACCATTTGAATACTAACTTTACACTACTAAAACTTGATATGTCAGTTTGACTGTGATGAAGTGTGGTATGGAGAGACTGAGGCATCTCTAAAGAGGCAGTTAATACAAATATTCAGACAAAATACAAGGCAAGCTACAAATATTTATATGTATGTGGGAGGATTGGCATGTATATAATTAAGATTAGAGTTTCTAAAATTTGATTTTAGAAGGTTTGAAATTTAATATGAAAATTATATTATTCTAATGCAAAATTTAACAAGAATGTGATAAAAATTCTGTAAAAAAGAGATCACTGATAAAAAACAAATGTTAAGATGTCACAATAGTAATAAAAGACATAAAATTAAAACAATAAAATACTTAATTAGCATGAATTTTTTACAGTGATGGTCAAGGTTCTAGGATGATGGAATTTCTTTCCATCAATAGCTACAGTCTTCTGGAACAATCCACAGGTATATAACCAAAGCAGTAAAATAACCACATTCTTCAGCTAAGCACTGAGAAAATTGTGATTCCAAAAATATTTTTGCTCAAAAGCGTTCAGTCATTCTTTCTGGATTCTTTCTGGCTAAAGAAAGAGCACAAGAGATGTTAAAGTCTAGAGACAGACTTTCTTGTACAAATGTCAAAGTGGTAAATCAGTCAGATATTCACCCATATTGGAATCATAAATGAGTCAATCTGTTGGAAGTAAACAGAAAAAAAATAAGATTTTTTTTTCATAGAGAACTCTTCTGTGCTCCCCAGGCAGACGCCATGGGAAGGATCAAAGGATGAGATCTACATTTTTAGTTCAGCTAAGTGAGAGAGGCATCAGTGGCAGCACAGGGAGGCACAGTACTCTTTCCCTGCCAAAGTGAAACACCATGGACTGGCTATGGCCCAGAAGATCTAGAGGACAAAGGAAGGAGTTGCTTATGATTTTGGTGATAGGGGAAAGAAAGTTACTGAATAAGAATAACCTGCAGCGTTAGAGATTATTCAATTAAGAAATAATCGAGTTTTTGCTCTAACACATAAATGGTCCAGGTGAAATTTAAAAAAAATGATGAGTAATCACATTGAATCCTATCTAGATGCCTCCTTGATGGATAATTCAAACTTATCTTTTGAAGGTGTGGGGAAGTTGGCCTTATTCTTAGGGTACATAAGAAGTAAGTGTCAGATGAAAGACACATTATGCAAAATGCATTTAAATGTTCTCAGGGGTGGCCTCTGATAAACAGAAAAATATTCAGCAAAGGGTAGGCAAACCTCTGCCAGGTCTTTAGAGTATTCAGGTAGCTTATCACAGTGAAAAGCAAATGAAAAAATCTTGCTATTCTTACTTCTTTCCCTTGTTGTTCCACATAAAGAGAAGAAACCAAACAAAGAGACAACAACTATAATGAAATTGATTAGGGACTAGAAGGAAGGAAGAGATACAGATGGGAGAAGCCAACCACATTTCTTTCTGGAAGTCCAGTGGCTATGTCAAACCAGGTCTGAAAGAGCTGGACAGGAGATTTACCTTTGAATGAAACTTAAAATTTCTATTATTACCTAATGATAAATGTACTTAATTTGTGAATTGGGAATGCATTTAGCAATTTTAAGCTGCAGTAGAACTTCTCCTACTTAAAAGTGATTAGGAAATTCTTAAACTTTTACAACTGTCTGTTTTTAAGTGTGTGTAGGAGAAATTTTATAGCACTTTTTGAAAAAACTCACCTTTTCTGAGTACTTGTTGTGTAATGTACTTATTACACATGTAGGTAAATTTAATTAGACTATCATTATACGAACAAAAAATGGGAAATTACTTAAATATTCAGTAAGAGTTCAATAATGAGACAATCACGTATGGAGATTAGTGAGACTGGTCTCTGAAAACTACTGTTTTGGGCCGGTGAGATGTCTCAGCGGCATAAGTGCCTGCCTGGCGAGCGCGAGGGCCCGAGTTTGACTCCCGGAACCCACATATGAAAAAAGGGCCACATGGGCGCCTGCTGGCGTGTGAGGCCCTGAGGTCGATCCCCGGTACCCACAAAAAAAAAAAAAAAAAAAAGAAAAGAAAACTACTGTTTTATGTCAAAAACTAAATTGTTGCAGAAAATATCTCTTCATTTTAGTATAAAAATTAATGGTGGAGATTCACCAAGGAGGACTGTATTTCATACTATTTACTTGGTGGTGTATCAAACTGGGCTAAATTGAAGAGAACTAACATTGCTTATTAGTTCAATACCTAAGTAATTTCTCTTTTTTGTGCCTTAGATTTATAAGGAAGAAGGAAGTGTATATAAATATATAGCTTAAAAGTTTGTTTTCTATCAATTTAGAATTATTGTAAAGAATAATAAAATCATAATGATTTTTATGTTAGAAGTTTTAGATAAAAGCCAGTTCAAAAAATGCAGTTTGCAACATAGAAGGGCAATTATGTTTGTGATTTTCTGAAGTCTCTTTACTACATTAGAAAAATACTCAAAATACTTTTTAAAAGAGATTTATGCTGTGCTTTCTTTCAATACATGTTTATTGCAGACTAATAATCATACCAATTTACAGGAATATAATAGGAAAGTCTTAGACAAAAATTTTGGTCTAGCAGAGGAGCTAATAATTAAATAATTATAAATTCATATAAAAAGCAATTATTATAGTCTTTTAAGAGGCATGCAGTTTCAAGACATCATACATTCCTGATTGTGTCAGTTCAGTTAATATTTAACTTAGAGAAGCAGAGTGAGGAAGGGGATTTCAGGCAAAGAAAATTGAATGTGCAAAGGCCCAGGTTTAAGAAGGAATGTAAATACATGAAAGAATGATATTTAACACCATAGGAAATGTGGTATGAAATATGACTAAAGAGGTAGATGATAAACAGATCATAAAAGATTATAAAGATCATTTTTGTCATACTAAAATATTTTAGTTATTTAACTTTGCTCTTAGGGTAAATATTTTGTTTGAAATGATAAGGATAGTGAAGGTATGAACTCAAAGTGTTGAAGATTCCTTAGAGAAGTCTGGAAGATAAAGAAAGAACCTAGGGCAGTAGCTGGAAGTTCCTGTCAGTATGATGAGAAAAATTTTCAATTGGCAGAGACATCAGCATACTTCCAAGCCAGTGGGATTTGTGGTTAAAGATACAGAAATACAGGCAGTTTTACTTTATTCCTCAACCACCAAAAACAATAAGTATAAAATCACAAGAGAATTGCAAGAAGGGAACAAGTTTATTTTTAATGAAGCAAGTACAGGACAATATTTTTATATTCATCAATGTGTTTTTTCCTTAATAGTCCTGTTTTATTTCCATCTTGTCTTTTCAGTCCAGCCAAAAGTTATGTTAGACCAAGAATATAGCTCAAGAAACAAGGATTGAACTGAATAATGACAGAGAAAAATTGTGAAGTTCTTGATTTTTGAGCTCCAAAACAGTCTTATGAAACTCATAATAGTGATAACAATTTTAAAGCATTTTGTCCCTTATACATTTTAACGAAAGTGTTGAAGAGTGAAAGGCAGAGCATTTACAGAATAATAAAGATTTGTGACTAATGAATTCTAATGTAGATGCTGGTTTGCTCACCATGGACTAGTTTAGATCCCATGAATAGGAAATGAGAACAAAATTAGATGTGTGTTCTAAGAATGAACTAGTTGCACAGAGAGGACCCAGTGGGAAAAACTTCCCAGACACACTCGGTAAATCTGCAAAAGGAAGACTTAATCCTCTATAAAACACTTTCCACTGCATTCTGGTGGAATTCTGACAGCTGAACTCTCAGGTGATTCTCTAACTGTAGAGCTTGATAATAGGACAAAATATACATATAGGAACTTCTGGATGCATATAGTAAAGATAGTCCCATCAAAGGTCACGTTACCAGAGTATTATGGGAAAAGGACCACATTTTCTTTTTCCCTGAGAAAGGCAAAGATTCTTGAAGAGAAACTGCCAAAAATCATAAACCAGGGAAGAGGTTTCAAAATAGTCCTTGTCTTTGGGTTCCAAGAGTTGTCCATGTGGTTCCATGAATATGACTGACAACTGAACAATTCAGAGGAGAAGTTCAAGGCACCGATGGGATTGTTCACCTCGTAGATACTGGGAAGAACAGATGTTATGTCGTGTGGTTTTACTTTTCACATTGTAGGGTTACATAAGGCAGGAGGAATTCAAATGCCTCTTGAGGGAGAAGAGGGAGAATCTGTGTACAATTCTGGTTAAAAATATGAAATGATGAATACATCTTTAGTAATCAGGTTAATTTTAAGAAGCAAATTTGAACTTGAAATGTAAATTCTTATATAAAAACAAAGCTATCTTGATGGTAAATATGAATTTTGTTACTTGTAATAGTTGTGTTCATTTTACAAGGAATCATCTAGAATCCAAATATGTATCCAGAGCACTGAAAGCTGATTCATACATGTTCAGACCTTGAGTAGAAAAAAAAAATTAAATAAGGCTGTTACATCTGATAGGATAAGAACAAAATCACAAAACAAAGTTGTAAGTCAAAAGGTGTACATTTGGAAAACCAAATGACACCACTGAAAAGAAAGGGAGATGAACTGAAGACAAAGTGACATCGACACCTCACTGTTAAATGGTTATAACTAGGACTCTAGATACGGGAGGCTTCTGGAGGTAACACAAAGTAAAGAGCAAAGAATGAGGATCCATTTATCATGAGATGGGAATTCGATTCCCATTATGAATGCTTGAAATTACATGAAGATGTGTTCTATGATAGAAAAAATAACATGCTTAGGGAATGCCTCTAACAACACCATAAGGAAACCAGAATTACCCAGTCCATCACTCTACCTCCTCATCCAATATTACCTTTCTGGAGTACACCATTATTTACCAGATAGATTACATCATTTAAAATTAAAAGTCAATAAAGGAGCCTACATAAGATTTAGCCATAGACTTTATATACCTCTTTCCCCCATCCTATGTACCCCAAAAGGAAATCTAACCTGTGGGCTGGAATATCTGCTTCCCAATAAACCACCAAATTCCCCTGCTGATAATAACATGTACCCAGTAAAACAGAAGCCCCACTTTGAATAGTAGAGAGGAATTAAAATGTTTTATCTACTCTGAGGTCAATTCTGAATAATGTTACTGGTTTTTCCTTAAGGAAAAATAAGTTATATAAAATATTGGATTGTCTATTACATATTAGCTGTCATAAAACTTCCAAAATTGTAACCATTTATAAGATTTATATATGTTTTAGTCTTGTTTTGATATACACTTTATGTGCCTACATTTTCATTCTTAATTTTATTAAGTCCTACATGTAACACATTCCTACATTTATATATCTTGGTGGAGAGTGAGAGAAAAACCTTAAGTCATATGTTTAAATAATGACAGAAAGAGTAAAATTATGAAAAACTTATATGCACATTCAAAGATTTTCAGAAAGCTCAAAATAATAATATGCGGATATCATTGGTGAGATCATGTGATTTTTTTTCTTTAGTTTTGTTTTTTAATAGTGGGGTTTCACAAGAAAAATTTATTTACAAAGTTTAAGTAATGAATATTTTGTTTAATTAGTGTATTCGTAAAAAATTTTTTTCTCGGTTTCATGTTCTTTACTATTTTTCTCACAGAATATGTCCAAAATATATAAACGTGCTCTGTTCAGAGCAATTGCTCCTGGACCCATGGTGGTGGACCCCTTATTTAAAGTACTCCCTTTTATCACTGTACTAGAGAAAGCAGAGTACAGCAAAACATGTACTGGCTTATAGTGTTTCCATCCAACATTTGCATGTTAGGAGTCTCCTCACACCTCATTGACCAAAGCAAGTCACATAGCATGGCTTAACTTTACCAGAGAAAGGAAAATCATTCTTTACCATGTGCATATATATATATATATTACAGATAGATATGCACATACATATTATATGTATAAAATGAATATGCACATAAATACATATCATTATGTATTTTGAAAATATATGTATGCATTTTATAACAGCTTTATTCATAAATGACAAAACTTGAAAGCACACAAGATGTCATTCAGTAGGTAAATGTATAAATAAACTGTGGTACATCTAGAAATAGAATATCATTCAGTGATAAAAGAAAATGAATTACCAAGCCATTAAGAAACATGGAAAAACCTTAAGTGTATATTGAAATAAGTCCACTTCAAAAGGCTACATACTGTATAATTCTAACAATATGATATTCTGGAAAGGCAAAATTATTGTATCATAAAACAATCCATGAGTGTCAGAGGTTGGGGTGAGGAAAAGATGAATAGACAGGACACAGGGAACTTTTAGAGCTGTGAAACTCTTCTGAATGGTACTACTATAGAAACAGAGATTATGAATCTGTCCAAATCTGTATATGTGCAATACCAATAATGAATCCAATGTATACTGTTGACCTTAGGTGACGATGGCATGTCAGCGTAGCTCTCAGATTTTAACTAATGTATCACTGAGCTCTCTGGAGAGGGACACAGTGAGAAAAACTGTGCATGTATAGAGATGGGGTAGATGGAAACATTCCCACTTAATTTCCACTCAATTTTGCTATTAATTTAAAACTAAAAATTACCGTTCATTTTTTAAAGTCCAGTCTCCTTCATTTAACAATTTAAATGAAGTCAAGTTTTCTGATTGTCTGCAATAAGGTAAGAGTTTCTAATTACCTGATCTGCCCTCACAGATGAAATAGATCTAAACTTAGTGAGTTTTAAAGAGACACACAAATGTTTGTTATTATTTAGAGTGTGAGATATTCTAAGATGGGAACATTATTTTTTATCCCCAGCATTGTTCTATAGAATATAACTAAGAAACATTTAAATGTGAGCATTAACTGTTCAAAGTGATTTAAAGTGAATTCACCTCCAAAGGAACTTGAATTCTTTGTAGAACCCGCTGCATACCTGGTTCTTATCTTTCCACTTGTAACCATAAGTGATGGTCTGCATTTCTTTTGCTTCCTGCTATAGCCTAGATTTTTCTGCAACTATGTAATCAGTGGATGTTCAAAGCGATCTTTAATTCCAAGTTTTTGTTCTCTAAACATCCCTTTTCTCATCCGCCTATCTACTCAGCAACAAGCTGCTCAAACTTGTTTCCTTCTACATCACATCCATGTTTTAATTTTAGACTTGATAACTGCACTATGATGCATTTAAGGTAAGGGTTAGAGACAAGTGTTTTATTTCTGAAACATTTTTTCTTAACATCAGATATTCTAATATATTCTATTGAGAGAAATATCTAAACAAATTTTCCTGAGCTTTTGGTTTTATGCTGATTGATTAGCCATCTGAAATCTAATTTGCTTTCTCAAGGAGATTTTTATTTTCAATGTGGGGAAGGTCTGAGATTCTGTGAATTTAGGGCAAGTTATAACGTGAAGTAACAGGCAACACAGTAGGATTTAACAATTCAGAAACAAGGATTTGTTATTACTGTTGTTTTTTTTTAACTTGGATGTCGTATGAATCCTGTTAATGAGAAAGTTAATTGTTTTATTGTTTATATCCCTGAAGTCTGTGGTCCTTTTCATGTTTGTGAGCATACTTGTTTTAAAAAGAAAAAGTCAGAAACTATTGCAAAATTATAGGTATCAGTTTATGTATTTTTGATATTAATGTTTTAAAGATATATGATTTTTAGTTACTTTCTTCTATTTCAGGATGTCTATTCTATTTTTATCTCTTATGCTGTATAGAACTTTAGTTTGATATCACCCTATTTGCCTAATTTTGTTTTTGTTGCTTATACTTTTGTTGTCATATCTAAGAAATCTTTACTAATCTTTACCAATGTTAGGAAATTTTCCCTTTATTTTCTTCTAGGAGTTTCAGGTCTTAAGTTTAATACTTAAACACACATTGAGTTTATTTTATACAAAGTATGAGGCAGGGAACTAATTTCATTCTGTGTCATATGGGTATTCATCCCCCTTCACCATTTCTTGAAGAGACTTTCTTTTTTCCATTGTGCATACTTGGCTTCTTTGTTAAAGTGTTAGTTGACATATATGTAGTGTTTACACCTGGAATCTCTATTGAGAACTCTTACAACTCAATACCATAAAACCAAATAACCCAACTGAAAATGTCCAAGGGATTTGAATATACATTTCTTCAGAGAGTGGAGAACAAATGGTCATCAGATAAGTGAAATGATGCTAATCGTTAATCATATGGCAAATGAAACTTGAAAGCACAATGAGCTATTGCTTCATACCAGTTAGGATGTCAATTATCAAAATCAAAAGATAAGTGTTGGTTAAGATATGGAGAAATTGTAGCCCTTCTATACTTTTGGTAAGAGGGTAAAATAGTACATCTGCTTCAGAAAGCACTACCCAATTTCTTCAAAAAATTTAAATAGAACCACCATATGATTCAGCAATCCTATTTCTCAGAATATATGAAAAAGATTTGAAATTAGAATTTCAAAGACATGTCTTCACTTCTATGTTTATTGCAGCATTATTCGTAGTAGCCAAATTAAAGAAACAATCCTAATGTTGACCAACAAATAAGTGAATAAAGAAAATGGGGTGTGAAATATATTAAGTCATAAAAGAAATGAGAAAATCTTGGTATTTGTGACAACATGGATGAACCTGGAAGACATTGTACTAAATGAAATAAGCCAGATGCAAAAGGACAAATCCTCATGATTCCTCTTAATTTTGTAAGATAGTCAGAGTAATAGACACAGAATAGAATGGTAGTCACCAGGAGCCAACAGGAGGGTGGATGGAAGAGAAATTGGTACTAAGTTATATTATTCATGATCCAGTATGTCTACAGAGCTGCTGTACAATGTAGTATCTATAGTGAGCAATACTGTCTTGCACACTAAAAAGTTCATTGAGAGTAGAGCTCATGTCATGTGCTCTTACACACACACACACACACACACACACACACACACACACACACACTCCTAAAATAGATGGATGGAACAGAACTTGGAAGTAAGGGAATGTCTATTACCTTAATTGTCATGATGTTTTCATAGGCGTATGCATAGAGTTTAACTTGTCAAATTGTATATATTAAATACCTGTGGGTTTTTATCAATTATATATCATCAATGTTGTCTTAATAATGTGTAGGTATTGGTGAAAAATGTTTTATATCAATCTATATTAAGCGTTGTGTTAAGCATAAATATAATATGGATAGGACATAAAATGTTAACTAGAGAAGGTAGGGAACTGAGAGAATACATTTTATAATTACTGGCTAAAACCTTTATAAGTTTTTTCTCCTGAAAAATATGCCCACCTTTGAATAAATATCATAGGGTAGCTTACCAGCAGTAGAGATATCATGCTTTTGAGACATAATTTAGTTTTGCCTAATTCTTGTAAAAAGCCAGTCATTTGAAAAATTTTAAGAACTCCCTCACCTTTCAATATGGGGTTATATACTAATCAAAGTCATCAGAATTAGTCATTGCATTATGTGCTGGAGACTTGATAGAATTGTTCTGGAATAAGAGTTTATCCTACTTAACACTGTACCCGTCATTGGCTCGAATGGCAATAAAAAAAAAAAAAGAAACACACATAATGGGATGATTTCGAACTCTTGGAATACATTTAATAATTATATCTGAGATGTAGGTTAATATGGTTCATTTTCCAAATTATCCTCTGAGGCAGATTAAAATGAGCAATGAAAATATTGCATATTTAAGTCTAAATGAATTGTACAGTGCTCTTTCCTGAAAAAGACAAGTACAGATTCTAACTGTGAAACATGTACGTAGTTAACAAATTGCAGGTAATTTCCTTCTAGGTTTACCTAAAAAGACATGTACTGTATATAGTAAGTCCAAACTGTTATGGAAAAAGCCAGTCAAAATTATTTCACTGTTATATTAAGGACTGAACTTCAGAATTCTCTCTTCACTTTCTGTGAATAATTTAAACCTGGAATATGAAATTTTACCCATAAAAGTATATACCTCCTATGATTTTGAATGCAATATGTCTCTGGACCACTCTAAAATTCAGTAAGTGATTTGAATTAACTAGTATCATTTCAATTGATTAGGTCAATCTGGTGACAACACCAAATCACAATAACTAAACCAAGCAGAACTGTGATATTTTAACATGTTTTAACATTTTAATGTGTTTCTCCACTGTTTTTTTTTTTTTTTGAGAAATTGTTTTAGATATACAGAAAGGAAACCTTACAGAGTAGCCTAGCTATTTCATTTAAACAAAAGAAAAAAAGGGAAATTGTCTTTTCTCTCATCTAAGAGAAGCAAATAGTCTTCCCTTTAGGCAGCAGTAACCCATCATTTTACTGACTTGAAGAAGTCTTTTTGATTATTCTGTCTCAGCACACCCATTTTGTTGTTAAAACCATATACTCTGTACCTGTGCTTTCCTGACAAATTCCATTTTTAATGAATAGCCTCATAGAAAAACTATGTTTAACTGAAACAACATATTCTTAAATGTCAGAGTGAGCTTTAAAAAAACAGACAGAAGATAGTTAAATCTTGTTATAATTTCATAAACAGGCAATTCTATTGCAGAGCAATCATGAAACACAACAGAGGCAGAAAGAGTTGTATACATCAAAGAAATAAAATCCAGCACAAAGTAAACTTATATTTGTACAAATACTTATTAATATTGTCTTTTATTTATTTATTTATTTATTTATTTATTTATTTTTGTGGGTACTGGGGGTCGACTTCAGGACCTCGCGTGCCAGCAGGCGCCCGTGCCACTGAGCGATATCACCGGCCCTTTTTTTGTATGTGGGTTCCAGGAGTCGAACTCAGGCCCTCACGCTTGCCAGGTAGGTGCTTACACTCCTGAGCCATCTCAGGGGCCCTCTCTTTTATTTTTAATCTAGATTTTTTAAACATCTGGAGGGAAGAGAGTATGAAAGAAAGACAAACCTTGGAGTTACTAAAATACAGAAAAAAAAAGGAAAGAAAGAAAAATAAAAGAAAACAACTGGAAAGCAGTGATTTTCTGGCTGAGAAGGTTAGTAATTCACTGATGTGACCAGAAATCAGTGTTAACCTAACTGGAGGAAGAGCGAAAGACAATTTTCAGAGATGGCACACTTAACACAAAATTAAATAAATTGGTCCCCTGTGCTTACCAACAGTGCTCATCTTTTCTGTCTCCTCTGTTTTGCTTCTGCATTTGGTGGTTGGTGAGTAGGGCTGATAGAGCAAGGGGAGGTAACACCATATTTAAAGTAAGTTCTCTGCATATTCTAGAAATTTATACAAGCACTGTGATGAGATATTTTTCAGTTGAATACAAAATAAAAATATTGTCAAGCATGGTAATTAAAAGGAAGACTTTTACTTGGCTTGTCTTTTATCATACAATAGAAAAACTATCAAAGAAAAAAAAACCTTTTGATGTCATCATATATTTCACGAATGAAGGCAAAATAAGTCTTGTTTTGTTCCCCCTTTATAATTTAAATAATTAATAAAGAATTAATTATTAATTAATAATAAATGCTTCCTTGTTGCTGGGAGTGTAAACTGGTACAACCACTATGGAAATCAGTATGGAGATTCCTCAGAAACTAAAATTACAAATCTCATTTGACCCAGCTATTTCCCTTGTAGGTATCTTCTGAAGAGTAACAGACTTCATTATACAGTCATACATGTATATACATGTTTATAGTTGCAAAATTCATAATAGATAAATCTTGGAAGCAGCCTATATGTCCACCAAGAGATGAATGGATAAAGAACATGTGGTATTTATACACAATGGGATACTACTCTGCAATAAAAATGATAAACTTTAGTCATTTGCAGGAAATGTTGCACCTTGAGACCATAATATTAAGGAAAATAAATCAAACACACAAACTAAAAAATAGCATGGTTTCTTTTGTATAAGAAACTAAATATATGCCTACCAAGTGAAAGGTCCTGAGTTCAATTCCCAGTACCACATAAACACACAAAAGAAACTAAATATGTAAATAAAATACAAAATAAAAAACAGACAAAAAAGAGGAAAAAAAGTTATTGTAATCCAGCACAGACAATATATCTAAAAGTGTATCTTGATTTAGCATAATTATCTTATGTTTTAATTTTTTTTGGCTGGTTATGTGGTTAATATCTTTTTAGTCTGGCTGGTAATCTGATATGTATGATAATCAACTTTATAAGGATTTATAAGGTAAATAAATGAATCTGATGCTATGTCTATGTGTGTTTGTGTGTGGGGTAATGGTGTCTAATAACAACACAGTACAGATGAACAGTCCCCTTTTTCTTACACTTTAGAAATAGATTTCCTTTTCTGCACTCAACTTTGAAACGCGGTTACCAATTCCAAGAAAAAGCAATATTTTTATGTCAGTCATTACATGTATAATTTTTAAAAATTTTTAGTAATTATAGTTCATATAAAACTTTAGGAAACTCTATCCTATAACTTTCATCATTTATACAAGGATTTTGTTTGATTTGCCCCCTTAGTCTCTTTTTAATGTCTTGACATAAACACTTCATTCACTGTTTGAGGCACCAATAAATTCTCATAAAACTCAGCTTTAGCAGCAATTATATAACATCTTATATCTGGTCTGCTTTTAAATACATAAAATCATAGTTTCAGAAAACCATCATCCAAGTAAGCCAAAAGGTTTCATGAAAGACAGCAATAATCAGTTCTGGAACATGCTTTATTTTGTTTCACATTGTTTTGTCTTTATTCACTGCAACCTACCCTTAAGTTGAAAAATCCAAGTTTCTCTTATGTCTTAAGTATAGGAAGCAAACTGACCCCTTTGTAATGTTCAGGCTAGGAAATCTGGGAAACTCTACTTTAGTTCATCCCCAGAGATAATCATTTTATCAGGTGTGTTCTCTCTCTCTCCCTCCCCCTCTTTCCCTCTGCATCTTTTATTACCCACTCAGATGTTCTCTCATAAAACCACAGAGCAAAAATGAATGCACTGCAAGTTTATCTTAGAACAAGTATCATCAACCTTTGTCATAGTTTTTTTTCTGTGGGAAGTAAGTTGCCTGAAATGTACACAACTAGAGATAAGGATATAAATTCCAAAATATCTGTAATGTAATTTTCTGTAAGTATGTAACTCAACACATTCAGCACTGGCCAATTTTGCAGGTCTTGAGGCTTCTTTTAGTACCATGATTTAACCTGTCAATATTCTGATATTCCTAAGTGTTTCCCTCAAGCAACCAGCACACTTGAGCAATTGCAGAGGATGTTTAACTTTTAATTCAATTCCGGAGTTTAACTGTCATTTATATGATTATTTACAGTGACATTCTTGAATAGTGAGCTCTCAGAATCATTAAAATTTAATTTTCTTTAGTAGAGAATACAGGGATTATGTTCAGTTTATTAGAGTTGACCCTTTACACTTAGACAATTTTCCAGTTTAACTCGGCTTATGGAGCACATAATTCATGTGGCCCTGGTTATTATGTATTTTTATTCTGACACATGCTACTTGAAATGCCTGATTTAGAGGTTCTTACTTCCTTCACTATTGTAGAAAGCAGCATCTTGAACAGGAAGGAACAAATTAAAAGACAAAATAAAATAGACAATTTTATTTTTAGAAAAAAGAAAACTTCAGGAAATAAAATGTACCTAAATTATAAGAGTAAGCAATGATATTTACAATTTTACCTCTAGATCACTTATTGAATGTTGTTTTTAATTCTAATCTATGGAGTCCCTTCAACAACACATCCCTTCAACAAAAGATTTTTAGATCTTTAAAACACCATGTTACTATTAGAAAACTATGTTGTCCAGAATTATAATGTTCAGCACAGTAGAAGTACCCACATATAGCTATCTGAATTAAATACAACATTGAATACTTCAATTAAAAATCAAAACTTAATACAATTTAGAATTTAGTTTTTCATTGCACAAATGTTTCCTGGCCATGTGTTAATAACCATAGCTATAGCGCACACAGTCCAGAGAAAATTTTCATCTTCTATTGAACGGGTAATCCTGGCCTAGAATGGAGGCATATTACTTCCAGCAAACCGGATTTCTTCTTTTATATGTGGGTAAGCTTTCCTCTTAAACATAGTTTGTTACTTATCACTTCATCTACTGTTTGTGGGCCTGTGACAACATGGAAAATTAATCTGAATAATAAGACTGATGACCAAACCTTCCAAAAGAAAATGATCACAGTCTGAATAAAAAGCCTCAACAGAGAACACATCTGAAGTGACAATATTTTTCAGGTGGCATGAGGATCAATTTTACAGACTGGAGCACAGGGAAGAAGACATATTAGGATTAGATTCCAAAACTCACATACATAAAAGGCCAGTAAGGCCTGTTGGCTTAAATCTGTGTAGTTGGAACAAAAATGATTCTGATAAACAGTATTTCCAAATCTATACCAGCAGCTTTTCATGTAAGCAGAGTAGCTGCCACTTACTTCCTTTAATTCATTTATAGGAAATAGGAATTAGGATAAGCAAATTATAAGAGTTACATTTTCTTCACAACTATTCTGGTAAGTAATTTATGCCCTTTATGGCAGAGAAGGAGATATAAAATCAATAAGATAAAGTCACTTTCTCAAAACCTCCTTTTTGCTAAATTACAACATTAGTGGCTACAACTCAGGTTTGTTTGTCTCTGAAGCCCATGATAGTGACACTGTGAATATTTCCTTTTGAAATACAGAAAAAAAATTCCATACCTTGAAATACAAGTTAAGCATCCTTCATCCCAGAATCCAAAACTTGAAATTCTTTAAAATCTAAAACATTTTGCAACAGTGATAGAACACCAAAAGTGGAAAATCCTGTACCTGCCCTCACATGATGGATGGCTCATGAAGTAAAACTGCTACATAGCATTATCTTCAGCCTGGAGTGGAAAAAACACACAAAACAGAAATTGATTTTGTTTAGACTTGGTTCCCTCCTAAGATACATTATTACACATGTGCAAATATCCCAAAATTAAAAAAAAAAATATCTGATATCTCAAACACTTCTGGTCTCAAGCATTTCAGATAAAGGATATTCAACTTGTACTTTACATAAAAATCATTCATGTGACTTTTAATTCATAAGATATCTGAGTAGTGGATTACATGCTGATGATGGCTTAATTATGCCTGGCCCAAAAGTAAGTTCCACTGAGGCCCGTTCCTGACAAACTGACAAGCCCTTTGAAAAGCTGTGATCTGTATGAATAAAGTGGAGAGGATGCTCCCTGTATCTTTTACCTCATTAGTACTCTAAATATTTTGCGTGTTCCAAAATTCAGAATGCAATGGTTTTGACTATCTAGTGATTTTCGGCTGTGGTGGTTAATAAGGTTAGAATTCAGTAGTTCAGGAAAAATTAGATTTGAGGTTTTCTTCCCATAATAAAACAAAAATTGAAGATAATAAAGATAATTATCAGGCTATTTTATAATCTCAAAGGAACATCCAAACCTTTAGGAATGTTATATCATCACATCATGGAAACAAACACCATATGGAATATAATTCCTATTGCATCTTTTCAAAAGATTTTACTTTTTTCTCCATTTTAAAATAAATTAAATGTTTTCAAAAATGAAGAATTAAAGATGAATTTAAGATTAATAAAAATGTTAAAGAAATAATATGGGACATTCATGTTCATTTCTATATTTTCTCCTCCTAAATAGCTCTTTCAGATGAAAGAAAAAAACTAAAAATGTAACATTGGTGTCTAAGTCACCTTCTGGAAGGTAATATACCTCCAGATAGTAATATTAGATATTGATCAACTCTTAATGGAGTCTCATTTTAGCATAGTGTTTACTGTTTGGTCACGGTGTGTTAAATAGGGGCAACCTCCATTTCTTGATGTGGGGAATAAGGAAACCAAAAGGGTATTAGGAGCTTTGGGGAGCATGTTTATCAAAGTAAAACACCAGGAGCCAGGAATCTCGATTTTTCACTTGACATCTTACTGATTATTGGTGTAAGTTTGGATAAAATTTCTTTACATTTGGGGGATTTAATCCTCTCAACTATAAAATGAATACTGGAACAGATGCTCTTTGACTATTACATTCTCAAGAGTGCGATAAATAAGAGGAAGGACTCAAGACTTCCCTGTAGAATTCCACAGCATTTCGATTCAGCAAAAATAGTGTTTTTTGTTGCACTGGTATGAGAATGAAACTTGGGAAAAGTTTCAACTAATTGAAAATATTAAAGCTATGACTATGAAATGAACCAAGCTTGTCCAGAAAAGGGGAACAATTTACATCATGTGAGACAGAATTATATCTCTGACAGAATAATAAGCTTCTTGGTTTCTACTATCTAATAAAGAAAGGGGACTGAGAATTTAAGTAAATAAAGTTGAAATTAAGTTAATGGCTATCTGGAGGCAGAGGGAGATTATGGGCTCTTTTTCATCAATATTTAATTTACTGAGACAGTCTTTAGTTTAAGTAGCTTTCTTACACTGCTTGACAGCTTGGTTCTTTCTACAGTGAGCCAAGGCAATTCCTAAAATAACCACACTTCTGCTACAGCATCTCATCAAGGTTTTGCCAACATGTTTTGTGTGACATGGAAAAAAAAGAACCCTCTGTGCAAGTCGTGAACCTAAATAAAGATGAAAACATCCTTGACTTCAAAGTTCAAGCTGGGTGCATGACTCAGCCTGGTGGTGTCACAGCTTGCCAAAATTGCAACATTTTCACTCACATATTCATTGGCCTTCTGTCTCAAGAATATATTTATTTTAAGCAGAAGAAAAGTGGAGTCCCTTCTAAGCATGGAACCTAACACTGAAATAGCCTTCAAAGCTAGAATTGTGAACGTTGGTGTACACCATCATGATACCTCCCTTCTACATTGATTGGTAGAGTCTACTGCCTCTGAAGAAAATGGAATTGATAAGGTTTTAGAGGGAAAGCAAAGCAGAGTAAGTCATTTATCTTTACACATTGTCAGGAATATCTTACTTTGTATATGCTCTATATTTCTCTTATACAGGCTGTTGTTACACTACCTTTAATACTTAATTCATCTAAAGAGCTGATAAAGCCCTGTCCCTCCTGTTCTTGCTCCTGAGACTCTTTCTTCTCTGCAGGAGAAGCTCATTCATTTTGCACAGGAAAAGTGAAATTTAGCAAAAAGAGTCTTTCAGAGCTGAGAGTTCTTGCTGATCCCGGAGCCTGTCAAGGTGGATTCTACGCCAACTTGGACCTGCCTGCTCTGGAAGCCTCTGATCTTGCCAAATGTTGTGCTTATTTTGTGACAAAGATGAAAGTCACAGTTGGATTTAAAAGGAGGCCACACAGCTTATTTTATTCTGGTCTCCACTCTGAATCTGTGTCTCTATGGCTGATGGTATTGTAAATAAACAGGTGCCCACATGTCCCAGTGTGAATTAAAATTTCATGGAGCCAAAAGGGTAGTTAATTTATTTTAAAAAGAAAAGTTATTGTAATACTGTCTTTGGTACATAGAAGTAGTTATTGGTCTATAATTTTTCTGTGTATGTATTATTATCCATACACTCAATATTTCCATGGTATTCACTGTAGGAGTGTAGCATAAAATATATATGTATTTTGCATTACATCTTGGGAGCTAAACAAATTCTTGTAATTATAAGAAATGTTAATGGTCTTATAAGTTTTTTCATCATTACTAAAGCAAGGCTATATCACATATTCATGGTTTTATATACAAGATATGTATACTAAAACATACATAAATAAAGTATTCCAAATTATTATTACAAATAATGAATGTTTGATATATTACTACGTTATAGTATCACGCACAAATATTTACACAAAAGTACATTTTCTCCTAATTAACTCCAACCACATAAGAATTCCCTGCTTGAACATAAGACATATTATTTACCTGAATATATAATTGCTTCAGCAAACTAAATGCCCAAGGTTCCTAATTTACAGCACAACACCTTAGGCATTGAGGGATAAATTCAGTGGGGTCATATTGTATTCATACTAAATTTATGTGTTGGCAACAGTGTAGTGTAATGTAGTGTTAACTGCACTGGCAATTTTAAGTGTTTTAAATATGTATATATATAATATAGAAAATATCCTATTTTGAATTATCTTAGTAATTATATCCTTTAACGTATTTAAGAATCTTTAGTAATGTGTTCATTCCATAGAGTGTGCATAAACTTTTTATGTAGGCATTTAAGGAAATAAACATTAGTGGCCATCTTTGTCATAATTATCATTTATTTTGTTGGCATTCATATTCCCTGGATGGAGATTTAGGACTTGTACTTCAGGATGATCAACTATTTAATTTAAATAAATAAATAATTCAATTACAAATACGATCACAGCAGGCTGTCAAAGACTTCACAACTAGAAGCCAAAAGAAAGCATTTTCCTGTTTTTTGAAAATACCTCAGGGCTGGTGAGATATCTCAGCGGTGTAAGCACCTGCCTGGCAAGCATGAGGGCCCGAGTTCGACTCCTGGAACCCACACACGAAAAAAGAGCCAGTGATATCGCTCAGCGGCAGGGGCGCCTGCTGGTGCATGAGGTCCTGAGGTCGACCCCCGGTATCCACAAAAAAACAAAACAAAATAAAACACAAAATACTCAATAACTTGTCTCATTCAGCATTCACTATTTTAAGAAGTTAATTATTTACTTCTGCATATGAATGAATCTAAATCCATAGTATTGAGATTTCAACTTTGCTTATGGATGTCCTAGCAGGTGGCTGGCATAAAATGGCCTCCAGCACACGAGTAGGAAGCACTTGGGAGCAATCGTGTGAGTTTAGAGAGATGGTCACGACACACGTTTCCCGTTCCTTACTTGGCTATCTTTCTATTTTATGTGCTGGCCGTAAAATTTCATTAAAACAACGGTAAAAGCAAATCCCCATTTATGTCACATTTGCTAGTGAGCCATTGGCTAGAACACATGACATATTAAGCCTGAGTTAAAAATAGGAAGCACCTAGAAAGGGCATAAATACACAGGTGGGAGGATACTTTGCATTTTTTTTTTAAAGTATATGTACTCTCAGGAGCCTAAAGGATGTGGAACCTTTATATCCTTCTGAAAGGATCATCTCTTTCTAAGCCTTGATTTCTTTTGTTTCATTAAAATTTATTTTACTGTCTCAAGAACACTTAATATGAAATCCACTCTCTTAAAAAATTTAAAATTATCATAGCCGTTCATAATCAATTGTTAACTATGGGGGCTGGAGGAAGAGGGAAATTCAATTACATGTAAATGTGTGTAAACTTCGGTTAAACAAGTTGGATAAGCTACAGAAGTAACTCACACACAAAATGTAGCTAAGATGATAGATATGTCAAGCTGCTTGTATGAAATTATTTCAGAATGTATATGTATGTAAAACATCACATTGTTCTCCTTGATTATATGCAGCTTTTTGTTTATTATACCTCGATAAAGCTGGAGGTGGTAGCTATCCTCTGTATTATGAAGAGGAGAAAAATGAGTTTAAGTGGCAGTTTGATAGATTGAACCAAAGTATAAATGTCAGAAAGCATAATTAGTAAATAGAAATATCAGGGATAAGATATCAAAGAAGAGCAAATCATTATGAGCAATCTTGGGGTGACTGAGTTCCATCAATATATTCACTGTATTTTATGTTTTCTGCTGTCACTGCAAAAGACTAACATAAGCTTTAGAGGTTCTAGTGCATTTGTTGTTAATAATTATAAAGGATCAATTTGGTTTTCTTGAAAAAAAATGTTTTCTTCTTCATGAGAGAGTTAGGCACCAATAAAAGTACTTCTCCTCCTTCTAGTTGTCTAGATACATAGTGAATCCCTCATTAAAGGGAGAGCAAGAATAGTATTTACACTTCAAAATTAGTTTTCAATCCATAATTGTGAACAAATTTTTAAAATTTTAATATCAATATTATCAAGAAGGATTGTGAAAATGAAATGATTGAATTATGATGACAGCCTATTAGAAGGATCTGTGATTTATAGGTTATAAATTTCAAAGTTGTTCTTTTCAAAAGTCAAAAGTAATGACAGTTTTCAAAACTTATTCTTCCTCAAGGAAATTTTTCACAAGGTTGTGACCACTGTCATCATAAAGACACAAAAAAAGGTAGGAAGATTGTGTAAGCGTAACACCATGCAGCAAATAACTACATTAAAAATTGAAGTCACATTTTGTGACATAACACATTTCAGGACACTAAACTAGGTAAGAAGTGAGGAGTCTTGTTTCCTAAGGCCATCCATATGTTGGGGTAGGCGTGGATCCAGTCCTTCCTAGAATTTGGGGAGCTAACTAATGAGTCCTGGTGTTTCTTCCTGCTGACAATTCTATATGCCATTATAAATCTTTCAAGTTATGCACTTTCCTAAACAGGTTTTGAACAATTAAATGGTAAATTCATTACAGAAGCAGACAGTGAAACTTCATTATAATAACTTTCAAAATTAAAAGCTTTCCTGTCACCTTATTTACTTATCTAAATATGAGGTTTTCAGTATTGGTGTATCTGAAATAGAAACGTAAGGGGTGCCAGAGCTATAAACAAGGTGGGGAGAAGGCAGGAACAGATTGTCTTGAACACCAGGCAAGTGTTATCTTGGATTGTCTGCTCAGCCTGAGGTGCTTTGACACTTCTTTCTAGTACACCTAAAAGTACTTTATTTATACTCCTGTTGTTGCAATTAAAGTACGAAGTCAATCAAGGGGGCATGTAGTCTGTTTCTTGATTATATCAACGAGTAGCATCTTCAAAGGCATATTTACACTGGCTTTACTGAAAAAGAGTAAGTAGTAACACAAAAAATGAATAATTTTCCTTAAATCAAATACACTAAATATCTGAAAACAAAAGCTCACGTATGTTTTGAAAAGTTAAGACCATAATGTTATCTATACAAATATTAAGAAAAGCAAAGGAAATGTGTTTGATTCTTTGGAAGAATAAACCATGAACGCTTAAAACATTAATGAAGGACTGTATTTTGAAGATATTTATCATTTTGCAAAAATAAACATTTTATTAAATCTATATTTTAAGCATCAAAAAACATGAATTACAAGCCCTTTGTGTACATTTATTTATGCACTCATTCAAAGTACAATTTTTTACACTTGACACCATAAATGTTGAGGACACAGAGACAGTGCCCCGGAACTTGCTGTCTAGCAGCAGATACATATACAATGCCTTTGAAATTATAAAAGAAAAATACAGAGAGGGATGACAGCAAATACCATGGCCATATAATCCGAGGATAAAGGAAAGTATCAGAGAGAAAGAGACATTTGAGCTTGAATCATGTGGTACTCTACCAAATCAAATTGTAATCCTTTCTGTCTGAGCTACTATCCCCTCTATGTTTCCACAGCAACATATATGTACAACTTCATCAGTTGTAAAACTTGATATATTGCTTTTTGTTTTGACTTCCATATTTGAACAGAATGAAGAGAATGGACTATGTAATATTTTCCGTCTTATTAAGTCTCAATCCATAAAATATAGAATACCTTCAATGAATGTTTTATATAGATGAGTAAATGACTTGTCAATACTGCAATAATATGTTTGAAAATTCATATTTCTGAAGTTGTATAAATATGCATTATGAATATAATTATTTTATCAATGAGCACCATATTTCTTAGGGAGGGAATATTATTTAGGAAATTAAGCTTCTTTCTTATAGAAAACGAGATCCTGTAGTTATACCATGAAAATGAACAGAAAAAGAAAACCAGTAGCCAAATTTCTATACATAAAATTATAATGAACATAAATTTGTAAAGGAGAAGGAGTTAGAATAAATGTGAGGAATTGGACACTAGACAGAAAAAATAACCAGGAAGAATTTTTCAGTGACAGAATGACCAAAAATGCTAAATTACAATGATGTCTAATAAAGAATTTAAAACATTTATATTTTTGTGATGTAAAATTTATTTTTTCCTCCAAATTTAGCTTATCTGTAATATATGCAAAAATGTTATCTTTGGAAATCCCAAGTGAAATCATGTAAGTTCAATTTATGGCTTAGTGCATGGGAAAGAGAATTATCATGAAGGATGAGATGTTGCTAAGATTAAGACTTATTAAGAAGATTTCTAGTATTGAGTATAATGTAATTATTGGTATGAGACCAAACTATACTAGAGCTGACAAACATAAAGTAGGGTGAACTATATAATACAAGTGAATTCTTTATTCACTCAAAGTATAGTTACTGAGTACTTTCTCTGGGCTAAATACTATGAAAGTGTTGACAAGTGGCACATATCCTATTCTCTCAGAATGCAACTAATAAAGAAAGCTTCATGTTTCCCCTGGCCAAATTCTAATTAGAAATGGATGAAATTGGAGTCCAAGAAGGACTGTTCATGCTGGGATGAAATCACAATATGCAGTAACTGATGTTGCAGGTATGTCCGGGCCAGTGCACTTAAAGACAAAGTAGTTGTACAGTCATCAGTATGAGGGTCCCTCATGCATACCTGTTTGAAGGTTGGGTGCAGATAGGGAGGACTGATTAATGAAGAAACAGTTGTTAGTGGTTAATAGTGGGATTGTTTCTACAAGTAAAAAGAACTGGCAGGTATTGGGGATCTTGCCCAGGCAGTGTGCAGAAACATCATTAACATCTCATTAAGGCTGCTGGCATTGGACAGAGACACAAAAAGATGCCAGCTTATAAGTAACAACCTCACTATAGAGTAAGACATCCCTTAAACCTACCTTAACAAGTCTAATTCCAAGACCTGAGGTGAAGAACAATTTGGAATTTGAGATCTATCAAGTTTGAAGTGATTAAGGAATATTGAGGTGTCTATAGAGTGACCTTCCAGAAAGTAAAAAACATGGGCATACAAATTCAATGTGATCATTCAGTAATTTGTCTAGTAGAAAGATCAACAATCTGTAGAGAGAAGATAACAGTACATGAACCCTCACTAAATATATCCTCTACAATAGTCAACAAACAAAAATAAATATGACCCATATTCAATAAAAATACCATTCAAGAAAATCTAACCTGGGAAATATTGAAGAAATCTGATATCAAACCGAATGGAAGACTCTTTGCACCTGAGGAGTTGGAAGGCAGCTTTTATTTTAATGCTAGTGGGCTGATGGGAACCAGTTCTCAAATCATCAGCCCAGAGTCAGCTTAGAGTTCATCTTAAATACACTTTTTTTTTTTAATGTGGGTACCGGGAGTCGACCTCAGGACCTCTCACTTGCCAGCAGGCGCTTGTGCCGCTGAGCGATATCATAGGCCCTTTTTTTCCTTTATGTGGGTACCAGGAGTCGAACTCAGGACCTTGCACTTGCCAGGCAGGTGCTTGTGCCACTGGGCCATCTCACCAGCCCTTAAATACATTTTTGCAAGCCAGAAATACAAAGCTGATTGCAGGTTATTATATCATTGGTTACATAAACTAAGGCATATGTTGTCAGGCAGATTTGTTCTGGGCAGGCTTTGCTAGGGAAGGGGCTGTCCAAGTGGGTGGGTGAAATCAGGCAAGCATGTCCTTGACTGGGTTATTCTGTCCTAGGTGGGAAGTTCCTGGAATAGACAAGCAAAACAGAACATGTTTATAGGCTAGAAAGTATGGGCAATGCAGCTGAATGCAATTAAATAAGGCTGAGTCAAACTGTTTGAGTTATAGCTGGCGTGGTGGTCAAGGCGAGCTGGGTCTAATTACATGACAGGCAGCATGTGCTTAGGCAGAGGCTACTAATTGATTTCTAATTTCTGCTATGAAATTTCTATAAGTTTGCTATTCTATAACTTTGCTTTTACAAAATGACTTAAATCTTGAATTTAGAAGATGAAAAGGTAAAATAATATAGTATGAATATGTTCAAAGGATTAATGAAAATACAAATTTTAATGAAATTTTCCATTTTAATAAGTCTGTAACAGGGATCTCCATAGAGAACTAAAAACTATTAAAGGAATCAGTCAAAGTTATACAATAAAAGAAAGAAAAATAGACAAAATTATTGCGTGTGTTTAACAGTATATTAGAGATTATAGAAAAAATATTTGGGTTTCAAATTTCTCCAAATCTTTTGAGAGGGATCAACAGAAATAGTCCAGTCTGAAAAACAGTGGAAAAATGAAGAAAAAATGTAATAAGGCTAAGGGGCACTGACAAACAATCTGACACGCATACAACTGCGAGACAGCCAAGAAGCGCCTGCCTCTCCCCTTTCTCCCCCTATGATGGGCAGAGGTGGGTGTGGTTAAACAATGGCTGCAGGCTCCTCCCCTTTCCTCCCTTTGCTCCCACTCAGTCCTCCCCTCCCAAGGATGGACTGGGACAATTTGCCCCGCGTCCTCCATGGTTATTTATTTAGTGGCAGCTCTCTCCAGAGTGCTTACAGGAAGTGCAGCTTCACTATCATCTACAGTGCCCTTCCACCACTTATGCCAGTCCAGACACTGCTGCAGACTCTGATAAAACAGTGGGAACTGCTCATAATATGGCAGAGATCTGGAAGGGATCTGAAATGATTATTAACATCCCCAGCCTTCCCAAGCCTCAATAAACTGTGATTAACTGAGCTATCTCCTCTGCAGAGTCCCTGGTGCCAGCCCCACTATTTTTGAAGAGATGTAACAGCTGTCAGTCAAACAGCTTGTGTGCCACTATGATATCTGGGCTTTCTGGGATGTTCTGAACCCAACTGAATTAATCACAAGCCTGCATGTGGACCAAGGAGCAAAGCTGAATTTGCATCAAACACAGACCTACACTTGGAGAAATTACTGGTTTACTGATGCTATAAAACAGCACTCTCCTCACTTTGGGTTAGTATAGGAGACTCCCTCTGGTATTAACCATCTTGTGCTACCCCACAGGTCTTGTTAAGATGATAAAGCCTCTCTCTAGTGGTCCTGTAAATCTGCTCGGGATTCATGTCTCAGGTAGTGTAGACTTGGAAGGTTGTATAATAGACTCAGGATTCATCCTGAGTAGTGTGGTTAGACTGGTCACTTTAAAAGAAACAGCAATAAACACTAGAAGATGTTAAACCTAAAGAGGTCCGGAGACCATCAGACAATGAAGATCAGTAGCAGAGGCCAGCACATGGCCAAGTTGACCAACAGGGTCTGGTACACGCAGGTGTCAAATGGTGTGGCCAGCAGTATCAGAAGCCAGCAGCTGCAGCATCGACCTATGGCACCTACCATTAACTAGTGACAACTGGTGGCATCAGGGCAGTTAGCAGGCTTTACTTTGCTAATCTATGATTTCTGTCTGAATCAAGCAAAAGAACCCTCAACTAATTGACAACATTTGACAACCATAAAGGGATACCTCCTTTTTAAGGGTCCCCAGGAAGAGGACAGACTACAGTGCTGAACACAGATGTACCTTGTGGATGACAAGCAGCTGCCTAAGTCCTTGATTCTGTGTCAGGCACAACTGGTAAAGTTCCTGCCCTAGCCATTCTCGCCTGAATAATGCTAATGCGCTCAGCCTGTTTTCAGTTTTGTAGCTGACTTTGGTTTGTCACTGCCTCCCTTATCTTTGTCTACAAGATATCTTTGGTTGTTTTCTGGTTAAGTACTCCTGGTATTTTAAAAGCATCCCCCCTCAAGTGCCCAATTAAGATTAATTGGTTTCATAATTGTGCATTCTAAATTATTAATTTGGAACTGTGCCCTCTGGGGTATCGACCTCTTCCCTCCTGTAGGGCGATTCCTATAGCATGGGAAATCAAAATTCAGCTGCGCCTCTAGTCCTTGAGGTAGTGGCTTGGTTTGATGTGTACACTTCAAGGGAACACTGTCTATTGGTTCAGGCAAGCACTGTTTCTTTTCCTGTTGGAAATGGGTTTCCTGGATAGGGTGTCTGAATTCTTCATGCATTCTTGTGTTTAATTTATGCTTCTGTCTACTTTTTATTGCTCTTGGATCTGTGCAGGTGATTTGTGACTGTCACATTTTGGGTTGTGTACCTTTCTGGGAAAACAGTGGTCCTACTATTTTCATTGTGCTAACTATCCTGGTCTAGACTGTTGCTATATTTTTTTTTCTTGTGATTCTATCTGTTATTTTTCTTAGATCTATTGAGGGTGTTTTGTATGAAAGGGTTTCGGCTTTTGGTATTTGGTTGCTGTAGCTCTCTTATCAGAGGTTAAAAAATGTAGTGTGTCCAGTGTTTTTGTCGTGCTCAATCTTATAAAAATCCTAAACAACATGGGAGCCACAAAGAGTGTTTTCAAAGGACTTACTACTAGGATCCTTTTAGATAATTGGGGCAAATTTAAGGTCAGTTTGAAGAAAAAGAGGCTGAACTTCTGTAACATAGTCAGTCCTCAGAATAAACTGGTAAACCAAGAATCCTGGAAAAAGTATGACTCTGAATTGTAATACCTTTCTCCAGCTAGATATAGTCTCCAAAAGGGAAGGGAAATGGTGAAATATCCCTTACATCCCTTCGGCTTCTATGACCCTTTGATACTTTCTCATCAGTTTTTATTTTCTGTTTCGTTTTTGAGAACTTCCTTAATTTTTGGCAATACAATGGTGTTCCAAGATCATTTCATGTATTTCCTGCCTCTCCTCTCCTGTTAGTCATTTCTCCAAGGAAACCTATTTTCTCTTATTGGGTACTGGTATTTTAAACCAATGTCTAGACCCTGTATATAATCATTGCTGATGTTCTATCATTGCTTCTAGTACCTCTCAACAGATAGAGATGGGAAATATGTGTTTATACTAACTGAAAAAACAGAATTATGTATAATTCTTTCTTTTTTTTTTTTTTTGTGGGTACCAGGGTTTGAACTCAGGACGCCTGTGCCACTGAGCGATATCACCGGCCCTTTTTTTTTTCGTATGTGGGTTCCAGGAGTTGAATTCGGGCCCTTGCACTTGCCAGGCAGGTGCTTATGACACTGAGCCATCTCACCGGCCCCTGTATAATTATTTCAATATCTACCCACCTGCATTGATATTAGATTAAGGATATATTTGTATTGCTATCTCTGACTAATCCAGAGCAGCATGCTTCAGATATAAAATACTAGCTTTGCCTCTTTCTTTACCTCTATCTTTCATCTCCAACACTGAGAAATCTAGCTATTACCATTGACCATTTTCTTAATTTTTTTCAATCTAGAATAATAACTTCAATATCGTAAACCCATATCTCAATGAAAAGCAAGTTTACCAATTAGAGTACAGTGTTTGTGCACATTTGTTTCAGTTTTGTAGTTTTACAATTTACACTCGTTTCCAAAATTAATTGTCGTATTTGCCAATCCCCTTTAGTAAGGTTATGCTATATATTTCCATGCAGTTAGAGTAAGGTTTCTCCTTCTCGATTCTATCTGGAGATGCTTCAGCCTTCTATATTATTTTTATTTTCAATGAAAAGTTGAAGACACATATAGTTAACCCTATAGTAACCAATATAAAAATAATTTTTAAATTATAGGATTCTAACAACTAATAAAATAGAGTGTTAAGTATGTTTCATTATCCAAGGAGGTCTCAGAAAAATAACAAATAGTCAAACAGAAACACACAATAAAATAAGCCATAGAATGATAGATTAATCATAAACACATAAATAATTACATAATGAACAAAACAATCCCATAAGAAGTAAGGAATTCATTTTGGAGAATTAAAAAGCACTGCATAACTCTTTTTTTCCTAAAAGAATAAATATTAAACATAAATAAATGCACTGAAATTACAGGGATTGATAATGATCTGTTCTAGACATTATAAGCACAAGAAATGACCTATGTTTTACTAATTTTAGACCCAATGGTGTCCAAGACAAAGAATATTATAAGAGGAGCATTTAGTAATTACTGAAGATGTAATTTTCAAGAAGATACAGTAATTCTAAATATGTATTACTTAATAATAGAGTTTCAAAATTCATGCTGATAAAATGAGAAATAAACAAATGTACAATTATAGCTGACAATTTTTAACAATAGTTAGTAAAAATGGTAGACGATACTTAGCACATAAACAACACTCTCCCAAAGAAAGTCTTAAGCAGGAGTTTGAGCTGCAAGAGAGTATTTGGGATCAATGTACATAAAGGAAGCAGGAAACAAAAAGCAGATCTAACAAGTCTTAGTCAAAGCCAGCAGCAGAGCTCTGGAGAAGGGATTTCCTGTCAGAGTTGTTCACATCGAGTGGAACCAACCGTGTCTTTGTTCATGCATCTGCTGTAGTTCCTACATAGGAGTTTCCTCAGGAAATTTATGACGTTGGGCGAGGTGGTGACGCTACAGCTGAGCCAGAGTCTGAAGGAGCTGCCATCTAAGTGTTCTCTGTTAATTGCGCTCTTAGCAGCCAGGCAGCCATTTCTTCCTTGAAAGAACAACTGCTTAGTGCATTATCACATCTACTATTCACAACTTAACCTGCTTATTTATTACTGAACATGACACCGATCTCTCACAGAAACATATTCTTTAAAGTGACAACAAGAAGTATTCAAAATTCCCAAATAGAGCAGAATGTTTACAGCTTATCATTTTACAACTAAGACTCTGACCTATTTTAAGTTAATTTTAGTGAATGGTGTAATGCCTGTGTCTACATTTCTTTCTTTTATATGTATAGCATCATGTGGAGGAAGATTATTGACAACTTTCCATTTATGTATACAGGGGATACAGGGCACCTTTGCCCCATTCTCTCGTCAAGTATCAGTTGACTATATTTATATAGGTCTATTTATAGGCCCACTATATTCCTCCACTGATCTGTTTGTTTATTCCATTGCAAGTTCCATAATATTTTGATTACTGCAGCTTTACAGTAAACTTGAAGATGGCAGTATCAGTGCTCTACCTTTATTCTTCTTAAAAATTTGTTGGCTCTTCTGGGTCCTATGCTACTTCATATAAACTTTACAATCTGCTTGTTGATATTCACAAAATGACTTCTTCAAACTTTGAGTTTGCATTGAATCTATAGAACAGTTTGGAAAGAAACAGCATCTTGACAATCTTAAGTCTTTCTATCCATTAACACGAGTCATCTCTCCATTTAGTTTGTTCTTTATTTCTTTCATTGGAGTTTTGCAGTTTCTTTATATGGATCTTATCATAATTCTTTAAAAACTTGAATTTTTGGTGCAGAATAGTACTGCATCATTTGAATGTTACAAAATTCAATAAACTATTTTCTGCCATTATAGATTATTTTGTTTCCATGATTTTGCAATTATAGATTACTTTTACAGCAAACCAATTTTTTTTCTCTGAATAAATTTATAGTTTAATGCTTCCAAAGCTCATTTAGAGTATAATTCATCCAATTGTTCTCAGGTATATATTATATTTATATTAGCTATTATATATGAAATATGTAATATTCTATTGTATATTTATATTCCATTATTTATATATTAGTATAACATATTCATAACTAGTTTTTACTACATACTTTACAAATGACATACTCTTAATATCCTATATCAGTAGTGGCGAACTTACAGCACGTGTGCCACAGCAGGCTGTTGGTATCATTGAAAACTCTAAAAGGTTCAACATCATTGCTCTATATCAATTATAGATGTGAACAATTATATCTTTGATTTAACTGGCATTTTTTAATTAAAATAATTTATATTTTAATATGCTTACTGCATTATATTATTTATTGCCTTGCTAATTATCTATTTACGTGAATCAGTTTATCTTGATAGTGCAATAGCCAAAGATACAATGAGTTCCTATAGTCAGAACTCTTAAGACAAATATTGATTCCTAAGCACCAATGTCCATTAATATTTGCAGATGAACAATGTCAAATATGGTTGAGCCATATCATGGGTTAATGGAAATATTATCCACATAATCTTATCAGGATTCTTAATGAGATCCTTTTGGGTTCGTGAATACTACAATTTATATTGTGTACAAACTGAAACCTTCCTTGAAAATGTGTCTCATTTTTTTAATGGAGAGGTAGTTATTTATTTACTTACATAAACAAATATTAATTATATATATTAATGAGGTTCAGCATGATTTTCCATTTATGCATACAGGGTGTGCTAATAAAAATATAACCATCTTTTCTCATTGCCTCCACTGCTCCTCAGTCTATAGTAATCACAATAATATTTATTATTCATTTATTTTTTATTATTAAGTTTATTGGTACAATCTAGATATATCTAATGATCACATTCATCATAGAGAATTTTACCTGTATATGATATATCTTTATTCCTCTTTTTTTTTCCCATTCTCCTGTCCTCCCTTCAATCCCTTCCTCTCCTTATTTCCAAAAGCTTTGTTTCCATTTTATTCTTCTTTTCTCATTTTTTCTTTTTCCTTCCTTCCTTCCCCCTCCCCCTCCCTAGTTCCCTTTCCTTTTGAACAATTTCTTTCTATTTCACAATATCTATTGTACATTTTGGTTCTTATTTACACTTTCAGTCTCACACCAGAGAGACACTGTGATACTTACACGTTTGTCTGTTTATTTCACTTAAGGGTATGGTCTCAAGGTCCATCCATTTAGCTATAAATGTCTCAGGTTTATCCTTCTTTGTGGCTGAGTAGTACTCCACTGTGTAAAAAATCCCCGCATAATCTTTATCCATTCATCAGTTGATGGGCATTTGGGCTGTTTCCAAGATTTAGCTATTACAAGTGATGCTGCTCTAAACATGCGTGTGCATATATCGCTGTGGTATGTGGATTTTAATTCTTTAGGGAAGATACCAAGAAAGGAAATAACTGGGTCAAATGGGACCTCTAGTCCTAGTTTTTTGAGGCATCTCCACACTGATTTCCACAGTGGTTGCATCAGTCTACACTCCCACCAACAGTGGAAAAGGGTTCCTTTTCCCACATAGCCCTTCCAGTATTTGTTGATAATAGCCATTATTTCTGGAGTAAGATGGAATCTCAGCATTGTTTTAATTTTCATGTCTCTAATGATGAAATACTACAAAGAATCAACAACTGGGTTCTCATTTGATAAACACATTTTGTACAGCAAAAGAAATCACTGACAGAGTGAATAGATAATCCACAGAGTGGGAAAAAATTTTTAGCCAGTTGTTCCTCAGCCAAAGGACTTATATCTAAAGCATATAAATAATTGAAGAAAAATCAGACCCCCCCCAAATTTAAAGACCCAATCCAAAAATGGGCATCTGAGATTAATACACACTTCTCGAATGAAGAAGTAGAAACAACAAATAAATATATGAAAAAATGTCCAATAATACTATTTATTGATCAACTTTTTAAAGCTTCTACATATGAGAGAAAACATGCAATACTTGTTTTTCTCTGGCTTATTTCACAAAACATAACATTCTCCAGTTCCACTCATGTTGCTGGAACCTACAGGATTTCATTCTTTGTTAGGGCTGAATAATACTTCATTGTGTAATATGTGCCATATTTTCCTTATGTATTCATCTACTGAGGGCATCTAGACTGATTCCATATCTTAGCTTTGGTGCAGCTCTAGTGCTGCTATGAATATGGTATGAAGATTCCTCTTTGGCATGCTGATTTCAATTCCTTTGACAATGCACTCAGAAGCATAGCAAATTCAGGAAGTTGATCTAGTCAATGATTTTCTAAAGAAAATCCCAAAAGCACAAGAAACAAAAGCAAAAATTGACAATATGGGTTTACATCAAACTGAAAAACATCTGCAAAACAAAGGAAGCTATTAAAAGATTAAAGAGCCAACCTACAGAATGGGAGAGAATACAGTATGTGCCAACTAGTCATCTGACAAAGGGTTAATATCTAGTATATAAAGAAACTCAATAAACTTAACAACTGACAAAACAAATAATCCAATTTTTAAAATGGGCAAATGACTGGAATAGACTCTTCTCAAAAGAAAAAATCAAAATGGCCAATACGTATTTGAGAAAAAATTTCCATATCATTAACCATCAGGGAAATTGAAATCAAAAGTACAATGAGGTACCATTTCACCCTGTTGGAATGGCTAGTACCTCCCCCCAAAATAATAGTAAATGCTGGTGAGGCTGTAAAGAAAAAGAAACTCCTGTAAACTGTTGGTAAGGAAGGAAATCAGTAAAGCCACTACAGGCAGCGTGATAGAGGCTCTTCATGAAACAAGAAGCTTCATTCTTATCACATGGCAGAAAACCAAAACTGAGATAGTAATTAAGTCACATTTTCAGGCTTCTGTCTCAGAAGATCATTCTGCATGCAGAAATTAGAACAATTTCTAAGCAATTATCTGAAGAAGAGCTGAATTAGTTTCATATTTCAATTGACAGTTTTCTAACACTGGTAATATTATACCAATATCTTCCCATTCCTCAGATCCCAGATATGCTATTTCTAAAACATTTTTGGTTCATAACAGTGTGTCAGACAAGTTCATCAAATTTTATAGTAAAGAAGAACACAATTACCTCTTTGCAAATCTGGTAAATATTACGTGATATACAACTATATCAGATGTCAAAATCTATAAGAATACTGCCTTAAAATATTTTGCCATTTCAATCAAACCATAAAGGGTTGCTTTTAAGTTTGTTGTATCACAGTAGCATGAGGCTAACCTGTCTGTTATTGTCCTCTAAGTCCAATTACTCCATTGCAAATCATGAATTTATATTTATTATCAAGTACTAATTCATAATGAATCTAGACCAAAAGTACATAGAAGCAAACCATCCCTGGATCTTAAGTTGCATTAAGATGGACAATCCCAAAACATTTGTATATTACTAATTGGTAAGACTGATTCAAGTTTTTTAAAAAAAATATGCAATAAGAAAAAATAGATGAAAGCATAAGATGCATAAAATCATAAATTTTATAGTGGTATTTGATGACTGAATGAAAGCTTAGTTGCCAAAGATCAGACAAGCACTGAGTGATAATGAAGCAAGAAAGGATTTTGGTGAAACTGCGCCACCAAACCATTTTGGAACATATTCTAGGAATTATGTCATTCTTTCCATTAAAGGAAAAAGATGTAAAAGATGCCAATCAAGAGGAGGTCTTTGTATGGAAATGTATTAAATGCACTGATCATATATTTGCATGGTCTAATGTTATAAAAAATTAATCACTGAGGCTCTACTGAAGCTTTATTAATGACATAGAAGTAAAGCCTGTACACCCCATATCCTTTTACATCTACAGGAAAAAATGGTCTTTATCTTTTTTTTTTTTTCATGCCTGCTGGCAGTAGAAACTGAGTAGATGGCTGAGCTGGCAACACCTCGTCCAAGGACATTCACACTTTATCCTGTAATATACTATGTCATACATGTACTTGTCCTATAATGCAATGTGATAGGAACAAGGTGTCAAGGGACACATTTTCTCTGTTACTGCTCCCTAATAAGATATTTTCAGTTAAAGATGTTCAATTACACAATGTGAAGGAGGAATGCCATCCACTGAGAAACAATGCTTAGGGGTCATAGTTGAAAATTATGAATTTTTATGTTATCATTCTCTAACAACATTCAGAAACCAGCACTTTTTTTTTTTTTACTTTTAATTTATTCTCTCACTTCACTTGGGTTTAAGGAACAAGAGTGGAGCTTATTTATGTGGCCTTTGAAAAGACTATCCAGAGGAGATTATATAGGATGCTCTGCTTTTAAAAAGTCAAGGGCTAGTGAGATAGCTCAGTGGCAAAAGCACCTGCCTGGCAAGCGCGAGGTCCTGAGTTCAACTTCCGGTACCCACATACAAAAAAAGGGCCGGTTATATCGCTCAGAGGCACAAGCGCCTGCTGGTGCGCGAGGTCCTGAGTTTAACCCCCAGTACTCACAAAAAAAAAAAAAAAAAAGTCAAACAGGCTATATATCCAAGGCTTACTAGTAGTCAATGAAATGAAGTGCTAGAAGTTATGTTTTGCCCTCCTCTCATTTAGGTGAGCAAAGAATTTATCGAGCATATTGATTAAAATGTTTTCCTTTTTCTCTGAGTTTTTTGCAGGTAGCAAAAAACCTACAGAATCTACCTGCCAAAAATTTAAATGTTGAACTTGATAGCTGAAGGGAGAGCTAGTTTTCTTCCAATAATGCAAAGCAATTTACTTGGAATTCACCTTGTCATAATATTCTTAATGCTTCTCCGCATTTATACAATTAAAGTGAGCTCTTAAAATTATTGCTGTGTAGGTATTCTTGGTCATTTTAAATTTGGGTTTGTTCACCACATGATTTTCAGCAATACTGATGCAGAGAAACAATTTTCCTTCTTTTGTATGACATTATAAATTTATCACATTGTACTGACAAATATAGCAAAGTACTAATTAAATTCTTTTAGATAATAGATCATACTCTCCATCTCTCACTCTCATATTCTCTTTCTCTTTCACACACACACTACATATTTCCCATGTAAATGACACATTTTTAAAAGTAGAGCAAGAATAATCTATTTAATCATACCTTAAACAAAAATTTGTTTTTCATTTTTTCTCTGAAAACAGATCTGTATGTAGCAATTTCACTTAACTCTGGCTATTGATAATTTTTCTGAGCAAATAAGGCAGAATTCAGGTATTAATTTCCACAAAAATATACCTTTGAAGGATAAAAAAACAACTTTGAATGGAACATATACTATAAAAGGAAGGCTAAGAATCATATAATAAAGATTTTTTTTAAGACAAAGACTTACCTAAAAAGGAAATGCAGTTCATTTTTCATGTTAGGCAGTTAACTCCAATCAATATTTTTATTGAATTCAATTAAATTTGTTTGAGTAACTATGTTTTGAGCAAATATGTTTTGAGTAAATTTTTTTATGTCAGTTGCTTTATTATGTAGGTACTGGAAGACATAATACATATATATAGACCTGTCCTGTAATTGCTCACAGTTTATATCAAAATAAAATTTGAATACTCTGGTAATGTAGCTTTGACATCAAGTAACCAAATTTTTATTCTTTGTACTTATTTTTATCTTAAACCTCTCCTTAAAACTATCTGCTAAATCTACCATGTACAATAAATTCCAGAAATTTTTCTTTAAAAATAAAAAAAATATATTTGTGAGATTTTTTTTTTTTTTTTTGTCCTCAGTAATGTTTGGCTTTTGGAATTTTGTTTTTGAGACCACATATGAGAAAACAAGGAAGCAACACTAACAACTCTATGTCCTCTCATGTTCATGACTGGAGGAATCTATTAAGAAGTCTTTTTTAAGGGGTCTGTGAAAGGGATAAACTGAAGAAGCGTTTTTTTCGTTATCCATCATCTTTTACTATAACAGCTGCATTCGGCTCAGGTTCACTAATTAGCACAATAATTATTTTGGTTTCTTACTTCAAGAGTTTTGCTGGGATGATAGGGAAAATAATAAAGCAGATAAACCTATCTTTTAAGAAATGATCGACAATAAGTTTGTAATTTTCAGAGTAGGTAACAAGATCTCCACTAATATTCTAATATGACAATTAAAATAGTCTTTTCAAAGTAACCAAAATGAAGAAAAATGTGTAGTGTGAATAGAGTATTATATCTGTGTCATTGGCTTCTACTGAAATTAGAATCAAGGAAGTTGATATGAATATCCTTATTACCCTTATGAGATTTTAGGTAGTGGCACATTATACTGTAGCAGCTTGTAAATGTGAAAATTAGCATTGCATTTCTTTCCCAGGGATCTCTTTTTTTGTGTGTGCTACAAAAACTTTAATAATATTCAATCATGTTACTGCAAAGCAGAGAAAAATGTTTGTTTTTCTCACCACCAACTATGAATGGAATGTTCAAGTAATAAACTGCAGAAACATCCACTTATTTATTAAGTTTGAAACCAGAATATCTCGTACACATGGCAATACACATGAATTAAAAACCATGTTTAGGGGCTGGTGAGATGGCTCAGTGGCATAAGCACCTGCCTGGCAAGCGCGAGGTCCTCAGGTCAACTTCCGGTAACCACATATGAAAAAAGGACTAGTGATATCGCTCAGCGGCATGGGTGCCTGCTGGCATGCGAGGTCCTGAGGTCGACCCTCGGTACCCACACACAAAATAAATAAATAAATAAATAAATAAATAAATAAATAAATAAGAAAAAACCATGTGTAGAATAAGACACAGTAATGCATATGGCTTTATTCAGAGGCAAGCGATTGAGACACTATTTTCAGGACAAGTCCCATGTAGACTTTCATACTAAGAGTAACAAGTAGCTGTAGAATTCACTTTCTGTGCTATCATTAATTCACGTGGTCACAATTCTGCCAAGTTGGCAGACAAGTGCCCACCCAAAGCCTGATTTTCATAACTCTGGTAATGATCAGTGGGGTGCACAAGCATCTTCAAGTCCCGTAATTGTGGTGATCTCAGTGTGTGCAGCTCTGCTGGACTGCTGCCAGTACCACTAAGTCAGGATCCACAGCACTTCTCACATATGGCACGGTTGTAGTTCAATGGGGGCCTAGGACTTTGTATACTTGGGGCCAAGTCACTCTTAACCTCCATAAAAGGCATTCCTTTAAAGAACAGGGTAAAGGTCGCGGCAGCTCATGCCAAGTGTAAAAATGAGAAGTACAGACAGGAAATGCTGTTCAGATGTTGTAGGGCTGTAGGCCTGTTTTATGTCTGCTCTGAGCCCTCTGCAGCTACAGGAGACCAGAGACATACTCACCAAGCCCATTTATACCAGGTCAGTGGCCAAATGGGCCTAGACATTAAAAGCAGGAGAAATCCAGGGGCTAATCAGGAATTGCCTGTCTCAAAGGGATGACATAAAATACTGCAATAGGGCATTGCATAATTGGAACTGTGACTGTGATGTGTTGCTGTGGGTTGTAGATTGAGTGTTCAACATTATGAATGGGTGACATCGAAGCAGGCTGGAGCATGACTGTATAACTACTTACCCCCAAGTCACTCATAAAATTGAGATGTGCCTCTCCTGAGAATACCAGGGAGCAAAAATTATAAATAAAATAAATGTTCAGTGTATCTGAATTAATGAGCACATATTAGGATCATATATAACTTGAGGAAATAAGAAAACAGCACAGTTGAGATTTCTTTGAGTAATAAGGAGAAATACAGGAAGTTACTTTTATTATCTAGTTGGTAAAAAGTCCCCAATTTTTCTGTCAAAGTTTATAAAATAAAAATATGCACAGGTTCCAAGGCTGAGGGAGGCTTGTGTAACAAATGTGGGAAATCACTCAATGAAGAAATACATTTCATGCACAAAAAGATGCTTTCGGACAAAAGTTGAAATAAAACCATATTCGCATGGCATGATTCTTCAGATAATTTTTCTTCATTAAACTTAAAATTATAATCAATTTGGTGAATAAATAGATATCATGGTTTCTGTGGCTTGAAGAGCTAAACCTACCCCAGTCTATCCTCTGCATCCATGCCAGTAATATCCATTCTTCCTCTCCAAGGTCTCCCTCTTTCTCTCTCTCCCTCCCTCTCTCTCAAAGCTGGAAAATAGATTTAAAGGGCTTTTTAGAAAATAAAAGCCTTTTATTTTCCATTCAAAAATATGAGATTGAACTTGGGGGGAGGATATAGTTGGGTAGTTGAAAATGTAAATTATGTATTTTTAAAAATTATGGTGATTACTCTATAGATTGATGCAGAGAAAGAAAATTCACCTTTAGGCATTAATAGATGCTGAGGAAGAGAAGCAGGCATGTAACTCATATGCCATTTTAGCAAGCCCTGTGACTCCATATGCTGTAGCCACACCCTGAATTGAGGGACAGATACATATTTATTAAAAATTATTTTACAGCTCAAAGACTTATGAAATATTTATGTATTTTTGTGAGGAAAAGGTAGCTGTTCAGTCTTATAAGATGAAATTTTTAAGTTAGGTTAAAGATCAGATATTCAGAGAGAGATTACAATAAAGGGTCATTTTTGCAAAATTTGATATAGTGAATGTCCTCCTTGAGCCCATCTCTCTAAAAGTCTACTACCATCAAAGTATCCATTATGAATTTATTTGACTTCTTATTTGGATTTTTATCATATTCTCATCATATAAAATCTTGGCTCTTGGCTCTATCAAGGAATGTCTTTCATATTAGTATATAAAATATATCCTTATTTATTGTACTTTGAAGCAAAGAAAGCAAAAGTTCATGCAGTTTACCTTATACTTATAAAACATAGTATATCTCTGCATTAGTGTATTATACAGATGCATACAACTTAGTAGTCCATTGTTCACTTTTATTTTAACCTTTTAAATTATAAAACTTAGAAGAATACTCAAAATAATTTCCCTCACTACTTCACTTTACAAATAAAGATGTTGAGCTAGAGTCAGTTAAAATAATTATATCACCTGGTTAATCAAGTAGAAAAAAGCATCAGGATTCAAGTTCATTTTTTACTTTGTCAGAAATCATTTAAACATGATATAATACTTGAATTTTCTTTTTACATAAGAATATCTTTGCAATAGTTTCATTTATTGGTGCCCCAAATATCTCTTACCGTTTCTTTAAATCTTTCCCTGAACCATACAGTTCTACACCAAGGGGAGAAATCTGAATAATTATTTTGAACAGATAAAGATAAACTTCACTTACCTCCTTTATAATTTAGAACTAGTATGTTTCTTTGATTCCTTTAAAGACTATCAAAATACATTTTCAAGTACAATGTAAAATACTCAATTTGTGTAGGTAACCATTTTTCTGCTATCAATTTCAGTTTTGCAGTCCTAAACTGAATGGCTTGTGTAATACTCATACCTTTGGTATAACTCTGGAAAAAGTGACAGTGCCTTATCGTATGATCGCATTTGTGCTGTGTAATAAACAGATGTAGCTATCTCCACATAATAAAGTCTTGTCAGTGTCTTCTGGGAGTCACAATGATGGGCTCCAAAATAATAGAAATACGACCTTGTAGAATTGATTCTGTGATGCTTCCAACATCAACAATACAACAAGCTGCTTAGCATTTTGATCTGTGACCTAAGTGATGTCTTCAAGGCAAGGCCATTACATTTGCTATTGACAGAAGCTGAGCTGTTTCAGAAAGGTGGTGCTTATCCTGTGAAACATGCATCTAGAATTCAAACTGACTTGATCTGAGCAAAAATGCTTTTTACGTGTAGAAGAATATGCATAAGAAAACTAGAGAACAGTACATATCAAGGAGCTATGTGAAAATACAAATAGGCTCTGTAGGAAGCTACTAATGAACGTTTTATGATTTTACCTATACAAGAATAGCATGCCACTATAGTTCCTGTTATAGGAAATAATCAGAATAGTGCAACCACAAGAAAATAAGGATAAACATACATTAAAGCTTCAAATTTTGAAAATGCATCTCCAAATTTCTTTGTCTCTTTAGCTAAATTTTTGTGTCTTTGTTAAGCATTTACTAAGTTAAAGGAATGTAAATGTTATCTTGAAACTATTGTTTGCCTCCTAAAAGCTGACTCCCATTTAAAAAAAAAAAAAAAAAGCTGAAAGGAAAAATCTAAAATAGTACAATGCACTGAAGTTTCTTTGCTTGCCATGATTTCCCATTTCTATTAGAAACTCTGATTATCTTGAAGTAAAATATATTTTAGGGTATATATCCATTTTCATTTCATTTAGATTAGGAAGGCAATAGAAACTACGGTACTATTTTGATAAGTAACTATTTAAAAAGGAAAGAATGAGAATGCAAAAGTCTATAAATAACAACCAGTTACCATTTAGAAATTTTGAGTTTTCAGTCATTCCACTTGTACCACCAGTTTGATGTTTGTTTAACATTAAGTTGACAAGTAACATACAGCTGCTTTGCCTCCCCCCCCCCTTTTTTTGTTTTGGTACCGGGAATCAAACTCAGGACCTTGCATGCACTTGCCAGGCAGGCGCTTGTGCCACTGAGCTATATCCCCAGCCCTGCTTCGCCCTTTTTAACAATCTTCATTTTGAGTAACTTTCTATTTTCAGAACTTTCTACTATTGACTAGAATTTGTCATGCTCCGTATTTCTGGTGCATTTGACCTCTCGGCAACTTCCTTCAGTGCCTATCAACTGTAATAATGTTTTCTTCCAAAAGTCCTAAAATAAGAGATGGTCATGTTGATGCATTAACACATATTTATTGACTATTTTTCCTATACCAGACTCCTTATAAGTGAAACAGTAAGAAAATATAAGGGAAAATATTAGCCTTGGTGTTGAAATAAACATTTAAACCTGGCCAGTCCCTACATAATTTGATATTTTAAATTACATAGTCTGAGTTTCATTATTCTAACCTATGAATTGAGGATAATGTCATCTTCCTAAGCATTGGAGGAGGATAAGTAAACTAGAATACATAAAAATACTTACTTTTTTATTTTATGAAAGAATAAAACAAAATAATATGATAATAACAATAGTTAATGCACTGTGTATTATCTTCAAAGTAGTTACTCAGAGTACAACACACAGAACAAAATATTCTAAGAAAAAAGCAGATAATAACACAAAATTTTGTTTTCAACAAAGTTAAGCTAATAGTATAAATGAAACAAATCAGCATATATGTTAAAATATTTTTAAAACAACAGAGTATATGATTTGGGGAAGTGTTTGAACTTCTTCCCCACATTAGAAAAATATTTGATTCCACCTAACTTGAGGTTAAGATGTAGAATTACTGAGATGCTTAAGACATGCTCTGTGCTTCTAAACAATTTACAGTCTTCTGGAGAAAAAAGCAGTAATTTCAACTCAATACATGCTGCCTTCCAATCTATATGTATGATAGTAATAGCAAGCAAGAAGCAATAAGACATGTGTAAGGGAATACACATGTGTAAGGGAACACCTCTGAGTAATATTCAAATTATTTTTTCCTTATTCCATTGGTCTAGGTTAGGACATCATTGAGACAACCTCCTCGTCTCTACTTTGAACAAACTAAAGTAGCACTGAGACCCTTCCAAATAATTCACTAGACAGCAGGAGTGCATTTCAGAATGTTCAGTGTTTTAAAAACTAGATAAGTGCTGGATAATTTACTATAACTACCAAATGGACACTTCATAGACTACAAAAACAAAACAAATTAAATGTTATGCTGTTTTAATCATCAGTAAATAGCCATATTTAAAATAGCCAGCACATTGTGAACATTATTGATTTTTACATGTAGTGATCAAAAAACATACCGCAAAAAACTTTTTCTGATAAAAACAAACTATAAATATCTTCACTTTATGAAGAAAAATTAGATTATTGAAGAGAAGAGCCAAAGTGGAGGAGATGAAGGATGACAGCTGAAAAATATTAGGGTCATAGAAATCACCTCTCACAATATTAAAAGTCAAGAGATTCTGTCTGCTTTTAATGTAACGAGACACTAAGCTGTAAGTTTGTTACTTAAAGCTTTAAATATGAGACTGAAAACTGAGATCTCAGTATAAAGTGGGGAAGTTTAAAGGAGGAGAAAAGTGTGGCAGCAATTAGTATTTCTGCAGCTATCAGAAAAAATCTCCATTTGGTCATGTATTAAATTGATACACCTAGAATGAGAATAAATCAATACTTTTAAGATAGGTGTTCAAAGACTGTATAAGTATACTGCTTCTCTTTGGAAGATAAATTTGGAAAAACTTTTATCAATTGTTGGCCTAGAGTAAAGATAAATAAAATTAATGACATATTAACCATCATTTAAAACCATGGTAAATTTTTCTAAACCCATTTATGTCACTATCAGGTGGAAACAAATTTTGTAAATATTAGAAAAAATATTTTAGCCTTAGGGATAAGAATAAAATTAAATATTTTTACTTATCAATTTTAATTAATATTTGGAATAAATTTGACCAAGGTTATCTAATTATATGGTGTTTTAATCATTTCAATTAGAAGGAAATCTTTTACTTTTTAATTAAGAAAGTACAAGACCAATTCTTTTTTCTTAATTTTCCTGCTACACTGAGTATCACTTAAATTGCTTGGGTATAACAGTGTGTGAGTGTAACTGAGAAAGTCATTAACATTATCTCTTATTAATTATTTCCTGGAAACATGGTAGATTTGTGCTTTGTCACTCTTTTGAAGGTTACATGTAACTGGATAAGTTGATCTGGTCACTAGTATGGGAGTAGAAGTTATGTGTCCCCTTCTGTAGTAGTTTGAGAACAAGTTAACGATTTGCTACTTCTCTCCTACAAGTGCAATGATTGTGAACTACAACTTGACAAGAAGCATTCATCAGCTTGGTACCCTCAGTCATGCATAGAACATAGCCCCATGACAACCCACAAAAACTTGTAATGTGACCACGAATGACCTATTATTATTTTAAGTGGCAGAGATATTCATACCGTGCACAGCACAACCAATCTTGACTAATAAAATATTCTTAATGTTTTTAGCTCTTTAAGATCATTGTAATTCTAATGTAAAGTCTATTAAAAATAAATAAGTAAATAAATAAATAAATAAATAAAGTCTATTCACGTGGTAGTTGTAGACAATCATGCATAAGCAACATAATCTAATCTAGAAAAAAGCAAATAATCCATAATTCAGTCTGTGTGATAAATTTTAGCCTCTTTTTCATAAACATAAGTAGCAGAAAGAAAAAGAAAATATTTTGTTAGTTGAATTTTGACTGATATGTATTTTGTTATAATCTTATTTAAGAGAATTAAAATCACTACTTAAGGTAAAAGTTGATTGTTTTTGAATGTTATCTATATATTTTTTCTGCTGTTGATAAAATGTATACTGCATTGAAAAATTAGACACACCTATAAAAATTATTTCCAGGTAAACCATTTTATCTAACTTTTTCATTTCATAGATAAAGAAAAACAACGTGATTCTTCTAAAATCGCCTAGAAAATGTGTGGCAGAATTGAGGTTAGAAACCAGATAGATTGACTTTTGGTTCAATTTATTTATTTACTGCTTCTAACATATGTTAGCCATTTTGTATTAAAAAAATATATGGTTTGGAGTAATATAAATTCATAAATTATTTTTCTAATTTGGGGAGTTTGATTAAGTCACTTCCGGTGTATCACTTATTTTATTGCTTTTATAAGGAGAGAGGGATATATACTGATTTAAAATTTTTCATCAAATAAAATAAGATATATTTAGGTAAATTTTTTAATAACTGCACCAGAAGGGCTTCTAGTTTGCACACCATACAACTAAAACTAGACTTCCTTGTATAGAGCAAAATATCTTACAATGAAAAAGGCTTCCTGGAAATCAAATAACTCTTGCACAACAAGTTTGATGAGCTAAGTATACATTAATCAGAAACAGCTGAATTAAATTTCCCTTGAAATATACATAAAATGAAGAGGAACCGTGGTTTGTAGATTATGTTTCAGGTTATACTTCACTCAAACAATTTTCCAGCCTCAAATAACTCCAGTTTTTTCATTCCTACTTGGGAGTTCATAAAAATGCTTAGTATACCACAGAATAAAACTAGATCCCCCAGAAATCCAGTTTAAATATAGGATAGACAATAACATAACCTGACAAAACTGTTCCTATTCATAAAAGTATTAAGGATGAGATTTTCAAAAAAACAATTTTATCAGAAGGTATACTAACACAAGTATTTGAGAAACAACAATCATGCAAATTATTCTCGGTTGTTTTCATATTCTCATATACTAACTTTTGTTATATGGAACTTGCAATTGAAACTGAGAACTATGCAATATCTCTCACATTTAAAATATGTACAATTAAAATAAGATTTTTTGTGATGTAGCTTCCATCTAGGATGAATTCCCTTCTGTTAGTTATATGTAATAAACCTTAATTCTAATTTTGTGTTTTAAAAAATCATTCCAAATTATTGTTATCATTATTTGAATTAACAATTCCCCAGCAGTGGAAATTGGAACTTCTTTCATAAAATAACATTTTTTTTTTTTTTTTTTGTGGGTACCGGGGGTCGACCTCAGGACCTTGTGCACCAGCAGGCGCCCGTGCTGCTGAGCGATATCACCGGCCCTTTTTTCGTATGTGGGTTTCGGGAGTCAAACTCAGGCCCTCGCGCTTGCCAGGCAGGCGCTTACGCTGCTGAGCCATCTCACCAGCCCATAACATGAGGTTTTACAGAAACAATGAAAATAAACTTAGGGTCTCAGAAAAAATAAGATTTGGGGCCAGTGAGATGGCTCAGTGGCGTAAGCGCCTGCCCGGCAAGCGCGAGGGCCCGAGTTCGACTCCCGGATCCCACATACGAAAAAGGGGCCGGTGATATCGCTCAGCGGCACGGGTGCCTGTTGGCATGCGAGGTCCTGAGGTCGACCCCACGGTACCCACAAAAATAAATAAATAAATAAATAAAGGAACGATGACCTCAATGAGCTCCATCTTAATGGACGTGAGATCACTCCCTATTTTCTTCAAAACTCAAAATACGTACATTAGAAATGACAAATTCAGGTATGTCAAACAATGTTCGTCAATATCACTCTGTCTTTCCTGGGCCTCTTAGTTCTAGATTTAAAAAAAATACTTTATGGGGGAATAAATAAAACTCTTGTATTTGGCCTTGGTAAAAAGATTGATTCCCAATCTTTCCAAAAAATAATGGCTGAAATCCCATCTACATTATAACTACATTTGTTAAGTCTCATAACCTTAAAATAGAAACCAGTGGAGCTTTAAATGTGGGAAAGATAGCACATTATTTTCTTGCCCAAACAGATCTGGAGGCAGAGTTAGGAAAAAAAAAAAAAAAAAAACCTGAATACATCTTTTCTTGCTAAATAAGATATTCTAGACTTATCACTATTTAGCACCTTTGACATAAGGTGAGAAAGAAAAAAGACACATTCCCATAAAGAGAATTAAAGTTTTGAAAAAAGTTTCAATAATTTAATATAGGACGTTTTCCATTACAGGAACAAGCCTACTTATCGTTACACCTGGGTAACGGTTGAGGACAGGATTGCACAAGTCCTGGAAAGAACCTTGATGCGGTATCTGCATATTCTTTCATGTCTTTTATGTGTGATCAATAGACTGCTTTCTACGATTTAAGTTTTGTTTTTTGACAGAACACAAATCTTCCTGGATAGGTTATTTTAAGAACTTATCAATCACGTACTTTTTAATTTGATCTCTTCTGATTCTAAACACTAATGTTGTCATTCTCTCGACATCTTTGCAACACTCATTTCTCATTTCTTCCTTCTGCTGCCAAAGTCGCCATACTTCTCACCACCTACACTCAGTTCTGCCATAGTGCCTGTTTTGAAAATTGGGACATTTTCCAAAATGATTAATATATTAAGAAACAATGAGCAAAATGTAGATTTTGGGGTTAGTTATGCATGAGTTTTTCTATACTATTCACTAAGTAAAGGCAGAAAACTGTGCCTCACTGAACCTACTCACAGACAAATAAGTAAAACACGCACTTACACACGTCTCAAAATCCATGGGCCCGTAGTCTTTCGTGTGTGTTCTGAGTACACCCTTCTCATTCTGTGCTCCACTTTTCTGCCGTCACCCTCCACAAATTTCAGGCCTTTTTCTAGGTTACATTTGTTAATTATCGTATTGTTTGTTATATAGTATATGTTTCTTAACTGTTTGTATATTACATGTTTATGTGTTTATATTTTACATTTAATGCATTTCTGAATTAATAGGTTTAAAGGTGTTCTACACTATTTATTACATTGCTATAGTTTTAAAATTTGTTTTATTTTGTATTAATGTAACATTGACAAAGTTTTTGAGAGTTATGTCCCTAACTTGGCTTTTTCTGTAAGTATTCTGGCATTTATTGAAATGTTTTGTATACTATAGTGAATTTTAGAAGTGCATGGGTGCAATTATAGAAGAATGAATTTCTTTTTGTCTTTAGCTCTTTGATCTCATATACATGTCCACCAATTTATTGAACTTAGTATCTCAAAGCTACCAATGGCCATGCTAATTAATTCCAAAGTTCTTGTGTGTATGTGTGTGTGTGTGCTCAATCTCCATACTTTTCAACGTTATTGAACACCAATAGACAAATCCTTCAGTTTCTTTGTTTTTGAGCATTTTACTGAACATCTTTTATATGTATGGTGCCCTTTTCTTAAATTCATGGGACGAATAAGCACATTCTTAACTAATAAAGAGGGATAAGGCAATAGCTTGACCCGTTCTCCTGCCAACACTATCTCTTTTATGAAAGATATTAGTGTTATGGGTATCACATTTGCATGTGGTTAATAACAAGATGTAACATAAAATGTATGTTTTGAGTTAATAACATGAGCTTAGGTAGAAATTTCATGTACTCTTTCATATAAGACAAGTTTCTTGAGACTAAAAATCTCTCCTCATCATTTTTGTATTTTGAGGATGTATTAGATACTAAGAACTCAGCATTGCATGTGCTTAACTACACTTAAGGTGTTACCCTCTTGTCTGGCATAGTGACGGCCACAGCAATTCCTGCTTACTTAGTGAGGAAGGAATACATTGCTTATAATATAGTTAGTATTGAAGTACAAAGGAGGGAGAAAGTATTTGAGAGGAAGAAATGAAATCAACAAAGTTCTAAGGACAGTAAATCTCTTTATATGTTAATGCAGTAGCAGGAAGAATGGGTGATATTAGGCAGTCATGTTTTGAGGTTTTTTTAGGTGGCAAGTTAGAGGGTGGACCTATCAAAGGTCGCTTTTCTTTTGCTTTTTCACAGTGCCTCTTATTTTGTTTTAAACTCTTCTCCTACCTATCTTGTACATCCTCTTTGACATTCTTTGGATTATTTTAGACTTCTTTCCACTTTTAACAATATGAAATGGCTTTCTCTATACCTTTTGCCTAATTTCCATTTTAATTTCAAAGACCAACTCAAATGCTGCATTTTCAGTGAAATATTTACTGATCCACCCTAGCCGCAACTAACCTTTTCAAACACAAGTTTCTTGCAGCTTGATAAGTGCTAAATCTACATATTTTGCCATTAAAATTGGCTAAAACAAATATATACTCTTTGACAATTAAATCAAGTATTATTTTTCTGCAAAAAAACCTTTTTTTTACTGAATACAAGTTAACTTATTAAACATAAATTCACAAATGTTTTTACATCTGTACTTACCTCTATACACAGTAAATGTATCTAGCCATCAGAAGAGTTTTCAACTTTTTCATAAAAATATATTAACCACAATCTGAAGTTAAAAATCCCAGCTATTCAGGAGGCTGAAGCAGGCATATCTAAGTTAGAGGAAGAATGGGCAATTTAGTGAGAATTTCTCTCAATATTTAAAAGGTAAAAGGGCTGCAGATATAGCTGAGTGGTAAAATATTTGACAAGAAAAAATCTCTCTGTTTCTCTTTCTCTGTCTGTGTCTCTCTCTGTCTCTCTCTTTCTCACACACACATACACACACACACTAAAAGAAAATTTTATTTCTTCGCATTATAAGTAAAAGAGTCAAAATATTTTATCGGTGGCTTTCTTATTGCAAAAACTTTTTTTCAGAAATGCGTATAAAAATTGAAAGAATTTAAATACTTGATTCACCACATTTAATTTCTAAAACAGCTGAGTTTAAATAATCTTTAGAATAAGACAGGGAGTGGTACTGTTCATAGTAAGAGACAAATTTATTGCAAGAAGTTTTAAAAATCACGGCCTTAAATTCCCAATTCACCACCCAGACACCCAGCAGTATGCTCCACTGATCCCATTGTGCAGATTCCAGAGCCAATCTATTTGACACTCCAGCCTAACCACCGCACTGGGAATGCTGAATTTTGTTCATTTATCCTGATAACATGAGAACAAAACAAAATTAGTTAAGAAAAAGATCAAAAGGTAAAAAAAAAGACATAAATATAAAACCTGATTATTGATTGGAGGAAGATAAATATCTGTTCTTTTGATTTGCACCGATGAAGATGAGAAGTATGAGTGTACAAATGCACATACAGCACTCATTCCTATTGCCTATGTCAGTTCTAAAAACAGGAGGTGGAGGAACCTCTGCTTCCTGTTGGTTGCCTCTCTAAATCATTGTGCAGCAATATCTTACACATCTCCAGTCAATTCCTCTGATCTACTACTATTCACTGACTATACTTTGATTAATACTAAATAAATATGATAGTTACAATAAAGCATTTGTACAATTATCTGAGCCCAAAATAATATTTGAAGATTATAAACATAATTACCACATTATTCATTCTACTCTTTTTTATAAATAAATACTTGTCTGATTTTAAACATGATTCATTTGCATTTTCTAGCAGTTCTAACTACTGGTATATGAGAACTGCATATCAGCATGTTCAGTATATAAGATTAAAAATCTATTCCTCATAGATATAAATTATTATAATGAAAAATTTCTAATTTAAAATGTGTTAAATCAAACAGATATCCAATCTGATGTAAATTTTTTTGTGTGTGTGGGTACCAGGGGGTCGACCTCAGGACCTCACGCACCAACAGGCACCCACGCCGCTGAGCGATATCACCGGCCCCTTTTTCGTATGTGGGATCCAGGAGTCGAACTCGGGCCCTTGCGCTTGCAAGGCAGGCGCTTACGCCGCTGAGCCATCTTACCGGCCCTGATGTAAATATTTTAAAACGGTCATAATGTTAGAAGATTTGGTTTTTGAAGATTTCATTGTTTTACTAAATAAGTCACGGATAAATCAAAGCTATATTTTCTATTTTTTCAAGTAAGGTAATGACTCACATATCATTTATACATCTTAAAATCTATTTAGAAATAATTTTAATGAATCCAAAATTTCTCAACTATAAGATGACAGGCCACTTATATTTACAAAGCACTTTTATTTATGCATGATTGTTACTCTTGCTTTGACATACTTTACCATGTAGTTGCAACTCTGATAGTAAGTTTAAATTTTAACACACTATTCAATGTAGAAAGTGAAAGCACTCATTATCAAAAAATTGATGGTTATGATTTATGAATCACTGGCACAACTACAAAACTTCAATAATCATACTATGTCTAGCAGTTTCATTAACTATAAACATGGATTAAATCAACAGAGAATAAAAATACAACATGGAGAAACAGTTCTTCCATATACTTCATTGTCAAAAGATATGAAACATATCTTTTTGTCTTAAGCTTGCCCCCTTGCCACCATCAAGTGAATTTCCAAATATTGCTCTTTTGTTAATTGAACTAAACCTTAACACAAATACAACTATATTTACTGAGCATTGTGTAAATCCAGAAAAAAGTCATTATAATATGTAATTGTGTATGCCTTTAATTATTAGTATTTACATTTACTTTTTGACAAATTGACCTTAAAATAAAAAGAATCAAAGCATAAAAGGAAAGAGAGAGAGAGAGAAAGAGAAACAAGAAAAGGAAACCCACTTCCTTATTTATAAGTATGCTCAATTGAATACTTACATAACCCCCTATTAATAATACAACCTGTTTCTCATTAGTAAGAATTTCATCCATTGCTCCCATAGGTTTGGACAGTATGCTTAATTTGGTAATAAAAATTGTTCTTTTTTTTCCTACCAGCAATCTTCAAATGATTAACTAATAGTCTCACAATGATTTCCAGATGTTGCTCACAATACAAGGAGTTTCTACTTATCTTCCACATAGGGTGGTGTGGGAATTGAGATTCTTTTGTAGCTATAAAGGAAAGATCACAATAAAAGTATTTCCCACCCAGAATCAAAAATTCTAAATGAGAGGAAAGATTGTTCTTTTTTTTTTTTTTTTTTTTTTTTTGTGTGTGTGGGTACCGGGGGGTCGACCTCAGGACCTCGCACGCCAGTAGGCGCCCGTGCCGCTGAGCGATATCACCGGCCCCTTTTTCGTATGTGGGTTCCAGGAGTCGAACTCGGGCCCTTGCGCTTGCCGGGCAGGCGCTTAAGCCGCTGAGCCATCTCACCGGCCCCCAAGGAAAGATTGTTCTTAATGCAAGCTTATAGACTGGTTGAAGAGATTTTGGAATTAACACTTTAAGTTTAACATCTTGATATGCTAAACAGACCTTAACAAAGAATCTTAACAAATACCTTAAAGGAACAGCAAAGAAATATTTGAAAAGTATTTTGATTTTTGTCTCTAAGGACAGGACTATGTTTGTAATTCAAATGGAGTCAGTTACCAAGGACCACTAAAGGAAGAAGTAGAAGAAATATGTTCAAATTTTAGGAACTGAACTATTTCTATAATCTCTTCCAGCTACAAAATGTGACCACTCTTTTTACTCAACTTTATATATTTAATTGAATTAATAGGAGAGCACTCTAAAGACACTTTGAAAATTATATGACTCAGAGTTCTCAGAGGAGTGGAGCAAGATGACAGCTGAGTAAAATACTCTTGTGATCTCTCCATACAGAAACAGAAAGTTGAACAGGTATTCTCAGACCAACATATAAGGACAAAAGCTAAGGAAATAAAATCAGAGATTATTGGGCCTGACCTTTATATAACAAAACAAAAAGATGCATTGAACAAAGTGAGAAGGAAAAAGTTGCTGTGTCCCTCTTCCCTAACACTAAGCAGTGTAGTGTGAGAGAGATCCCTCCCCCATGGGGGAGGGAGTGAGAATTAAATCAAAGCTTTAGAACTGAAGCCCAATACCAGGCCCACTGTGGTAAAACTCAGTGCTGGTAAATGCTCAACACCAACTGCAGTGCCTACACCTGCAGACTAATCCAAGGAAATTGCATTAAGCTAGGCAATAAAGAGATTGCCTCCACCACCCTTCTCTATCTCAGGTACAAGCAAATTAACACAAAGCTAAGGTTTTGCCCTGCACCAGAAAGCCAAATATCCAGAAGTCAAAGAATAATAAATGCTGGTGTGGCTGCAGTGAAAAAAGAACCTTCCTTCATATTTGGTGGAAATTTAATCTAGTGCAACCACTATGGAAATCAGTATGGAGATTTTGCAAAGAACTAAAATTAAGAATTCCACTTGATCCAGCTATTCCCCTTCTAGATATTTTCCCCCAAAAGCTGAAGACGTATTACAGTTATACATGCATGCCGGTGCTTACAGCTCATAAGAGCTAAATCCTGGAAGCAGCTTATACACCCATCAACAGATGAATGAATAAAGAAAATGTGGTATCTATACATAAGGGAATACTATTCAGCTATAAAGAAGGATAAATTCAAGATATTTTTAGGAAAATGGATGGTCCTGGAAAATATGTTGAGTGACATAAATCATGTACACAAGCTTAAATATCATATGCAATCTCTCATTTGAATAAGTCCAAAGAGAAAAACAAATGATAGAAGAAAATAAGAGGATAGCTGTCTTCCAAATGGACGGGGTCCAAGAGAACAAGGGTGACGGGATGGGGGAGGGGAAGTAAAAACATTTTAGATATGCCATGTACAGGTACCAGAAACCCACAATGAATGTAAACAATGTATATCTTAAACAAGAACTAAGAATAATAACACTAAGAATGAAAATGGGGAAGGGAGATTTAGGGATGGAGAGAGGTGGGTGCGAAGGAGAAGTGGATTAATAAAAGAAACAAGCTATGTTATGAACATGCACCTACTCCCCAAGATGAATGTAAACTTCATGTACTCCAAAATGTATCATCAAATTAAAAAAAAAAAGATTAAAGAGGATGATTTTATGAGCCAAGGAGGAGAATATCAAATTTAGCAAAAGGCTTTGTCTCAGAACACAATGCCAGGCGTGTCTGGTGAGATGAAGAACCTAGTAGAACCTAAAGCCCTGTACTGAGGTCAGAACTCACACACAGAGTCCCTAGACCAGCCCAGGCTTCAGGTGAAGACCTGGTCTATAGAACAGACATGTTTTGATTGCATCAGTTCCAGCCTTGGAGTCTGTGTAAGGAACACTTGTCATCCTCCTTAGACTGCACAGCTGTGAGGTTTAGCTGCAACCCGGTTCAGCACTAGTCTTGATGCCCAAGGGACAATCACCACCACTTATCCCCAATTCTCGGCACCAAATCTATCACCAGGCCAGTCCTTGCAGACTGTGTTCTTGAACTGCTCCAGTACCAAGACGAGCAGCTCAATAAGACAGACTCATGTTTTCCCTGCATTACCACCAATGGCAGCATGGGGCTACTGTGTGTTCACGTGATTGTGCAAGTATTTTGTGAGATTCAAGAACAACAGAGCTTAGTATCTGCTTTTGTGGCCAATAGTCTGTCTTTCACCGATACTGCCCCAACTTCCAGCAGCAGAACATGGTATAAGACCCCAATCACTAGAGGTAGGACAGGGTAGTCAGCATGAGACCATGCCTGAGAACTTTGTGCTGGGTTAATGAATCCTAACACCAGGCCTGCCTATGGATGGACCCTCTGGAACACTTTTAGTGCCAGGAGTAAACATATGGCTTCAAGGCATAGGATTTCTACTGCACCTAGCATCACGTCTGGGTGGTTCCAGTTATTTTAGGCTAAGATTCCACTTTAGCAATAGGCTGTCCATAGAAGTGTGGGCCCTGGTAGTAACCTGGGGTTGAGCTGGTCTTATTAGACTGTAGGCTCAGAGTGTGACACAGCTTCGTGGCTTTGGTGGACTGGGATTGGTCCAATTATGGTGACTGGGGGAGAGTCTTACAGTTTCTGACCACAGTCCAATAATTGTGAATGTCATCCAGGCTAACCTGGGACCTGAGAGATGCTTGTAGAGATAAAATAATTTTTCTAGGTACTCTCCCATTTCTTTTTTTTATACTATATCAACAAAGTATTTGAGACAAACTTGGAGTTGGGTTGACCTCCAGTACTAAAACAGTAACAACTCACCACAGCAGATCCCAGGCCAATCTGGACCTGGGTGTCATATAGTGCAGAAATAGTGGAAGTGATTTTAAGATCAAAAAAAATAAGTAAACTGCTTAGAATTTCTGGAAAGACAGCTGTAATGAGCCAGATTTAAAAGACTGGAAAAAATGCCTGATCCTTCAATGCCCAGATGATATTGCATATTAACAAGTATCACAAGCTTGAGTAAACTGTGATGTCACCTATTACTCAAAATAAGGTTCCCCAAACTAATGAGGCAATAATCACTATTAGAGATCTCTCAGACAGATAATTTAAAACAGTTGTTTTCAGGAAACTCAACACACAGAAAAACCCATTTTAATATCATAATGGAGAAAATCAAGAGATGGGAACATTTTTTAAAGTCAAGCAGAAATTATTCAGCTGAAAAATACACTCACTAAGTTAAAATGTGATGAGAGGCATCACTATCAGAATAGATTAAAAAAAAGATAAAGATTAATGGAGGATGAAGAAAGGCCATTTAAAAATACAATATTTGGAAAAGAAAAAGTAAAGAATAAAGATAAATGAAGACAGTTTACGGAAAGTTGGAGCAATATCAAAAGAATAAATATTTATGTTGTTAAGGTTCAAGAAGAAATTGAGGATTACAATTGAGGGGTAGAAAGCTTATTCAAAGAAATAAGAGAAAAGTTACCAAACCAAAGGAAGGATAACAATATCCATGAACAATTAAATCAAGGGTCACCAGTCAAATTTAACCATGTCTACTGCAAGACATAACCCAGCTATTTTAGGTGAGAGATAAAGAGAAGATTGTCAAGGCTGTAAGAAACCCTTGACACAGCTAATACATGGGGATCTCTAATTTGCTTGGCAGCAGATTTCTCAGAAGAAGCCTTACAGGATAGAAGAAACTGGTATTAGAGTTTGACAGTAGAGAAAAGAGAAGTAAGAATAAAATAGTTGTCAACTGAGAAAACTATACCTAGAGACATTGCCTTTCAGAAATGATGGAGAGATAAAGACTTTCCAACACTAACAAAAACTAAAAACCATGTCTACAGCAGACTTTTTCTATGAGCAATGATAAAAGAAATTCTTCAAAATGAGGAAAAGTGATGCTAATGAGTAAAAAGAAAATGTAGGAAGGTATCAAATGTACTGGTAAGGGTTATTATACAAACAAATCTGAAGTGCTTTAATAAAAATGTAGTGTGTACAACATTTACACTATTAGTGTAAAGACTAATTAAAGTAATGAAAACTACACTATTATGTTCAGTGATGGTCAATACAGAAACATGTAAAATGGAATATCAACTCCCCACACTGAATGTAATAATTATACTACAAACATGTACCAATTTAAAAAAAATTCAAAATGTAGGAAGAATGGAACACAACAAGTTTCCTCATGATCATTTTTCTTTTGTTCATTTGTTTGTTTCTCTTCTTATGGTCATGATCATTTAAAGTGGCTTTCATTTCAAAATAACTTATTATAATCAAAGATGCCTTTTGAAGTCTAACAGTAACTACACAGCAGAAATCTGTCACAGGCAAACCAAAACTAATAAGCAAGGAATCAAAACACACTACTTCAGTAACTCACCTAACAACCAGGGAAGACTGTACGAGAAGGAGAAAGAAAGAAAGGAACTGTAACAAAATAAAAAACCAAGTTACATAATGCCCAGAGTAAGACTTTGTCTATTAATAATTAACTAGGATGTAAATGGTTTAAATTATTCAAAAGAGGTAGAATGACTGAATAAATAAAAATCAAGACCCAAATGTATAATGTCTTTAAGAAATTCACTTTACCTATAAGGGTAAAAATAGACTGAAGTGAAGAAATTGAATAAAATATTACATGCAAATAGAAACCACAAAAAAGCAGAGGTAACCATATTTGTATCAAGTAGACTTTAATCAAATAGCATTGTTTAAAAAGACATTCACTATGTATTGATAAAGGAGTCAACTAAGCAAGAAAAAAAAATCCTTAACGTATATGCACCTATATTTGAGCACCCTGACATACAAAGCAAGTACTAGTAGAGCAGGAGGGAGAGAGATAAGCTTCAGGACAATAGCAGTTGGGGAAATTAACACTCCACATTCAGTAATGGACACAACATCCAGACAGACTCTCAATAAAGAAGCTTCAGCATTAAACTGCATCCTAAACTAAATGGACCAAATAGACATCTACAGAACATCCACTCAGCAAAGACTGCATACTGGTATTGCTCATTAGCACAAGGGACATTTTCCTGAATCTGTCATGTGATAGGCACAAAGCATTTCTGAACAATGTTTTTCAAATTGAGATCATATCAAGTATCTTTTCTAACCACAATGCAATAAAGCTGGAAATCAATTTTATAAAAGCTCTAGAAACTATACAAATAAATGGAAATCATATAACTTAGTTTTGAACAACCAATGGACCGAGGAAGAAATCAAGGAAACTAAAATTTTTTTCAGACAAATAAAAACAGAAGCACAACACACCAAAATCTATGCTATATAAGAGCAGATCAGTTTCTAGCAATTAGGGCCCACACTGAAAAAATAAATAAATAAATAGAGAGGTCTGAAATAATTATTGTATGTCAAAAGGCAATTTAAAAAATAATTAACTGAACAAAAGAAATAATGAACATTAGAACAAATAAAGAACGGAAGATAAAAAGTATAGGAGGGGCGGTGAGATAGCTCAGTGGCATAAGTGCCTGCCTGACAAGCGCAAGGTCCTGAGTTCGACTTCCGGTACCCACATATGAAAAAAGGACCGGTGATATTGCTCAGTGGCAAGGGGGGCCTGCTGGCACATGAGGTCTTGAGGTTGACCCCTGGTAGCCAAAAAAAAAGTATAGGAGAACATGAAAAAAAGCTGATTCTTCAAAAGTTAAACAATATAGACATAATCTTAGCTATACTAAGAAAAGCAGAAAGAGAATTCAAATAAAATCAAAGAAAAAAGACAAACATTACAACCAATACCACAGAAATGCAAAAGAACATGAAAGATTATTGTAAGTGACTATATGACAGTAAATTGATATCTGGAAAAATGAACAAGTTCCTGATACATACCACTTAGGAGGACTGAATCCTGAAATAGTAAGCCTGGACACATCAATCACAAGTAACAGGATCAGTCAGTAAACATTTGCAAATCAGTAATCGTATATACCATATAAACAGAATAAAGGGCAAAAAGCTTATGGTTGTTTTGATTGCTGCGGAAAAAGCATTTAATAAAATTCATTGTCTCTTCATGGCAAAAATGTTGACAAAATTGGGTACACAAAGAACATACATAAACGTGATATAGGCCATTTTTGATAAGGCACCAGCTAATATTATATTGAAAGATTATTAAGATCTGGAACAAGACAAAGATAACCATTTTTACCACTTTTATTGAACATTATTTTAGAAGTCCTACCCAGAACAATTAAGCAACACAAAGAAATAAACAGCACCAAAACTGGAAAAAAAAATTGGCATACAAAGGAAACACAGTGACAGCAACAACTACACAGATGATATGATCTCATTTATGAAAATCCCTGAAAATTCCACCAAAAACTATTAAAACCAATAAGTGAATTCAACAAATTTCCAGGTTATAAAATCACCTTAAGCCGACTCGTGCCACTACGGATGCTGGGTGTATTGTGCCACTACCTGCATGGCAGAAAGGTGAGACAGGAGGCCCTGCCTTGCCTGCCTGCACTGCCACTAACACCAGGTGCCTCACATAGTGACCTCCTTCGCAGGAGCAAGATAGGAGGCTCCACCCTGCCCACCCACACCGCTGCTGATGCTGGGTGCCTCACTTTACGACCCGCATGGGTGTTCTGCCGACCCAATCCTCCACCCTGATGCTGGGAGTCTCAGGCTGCAAACCATGTGGGAAATCAGGGGCAGTCAGACTACCAAATTCCAGCAGGTCTGTACCTTGGTTCTCCTCAACACAGGGTGGGAGAAGTGGCAAACAAATGGTAGACCTGACTGAGCATGAGACCATCACAGGAGGAGATTTGCACCCCAGGACTGAAGTGATGCCCTTCCTTGGAGACTGGATGCAAGACAGCCATGGGAGATAGGCTTGGAGAGGGTGAAAGCTAAAAAGAGATCTCCTAAGATCCACTTGGAAGTTTAAGCTCAGAACAGGAAAATCACAAGGCCTGTATTCTGTGAAGGGAGGCCAGGTTTGGTAGGTGCAACTTTCAGAGGTGATGGATCTAAGGGAGACGACATTTAGTCCTGTGATCTGCTTGAGATTTTGTACTGTTCTCTACATCCGGCAGAAACTAGTGGACTACTATGCTATAGGTCAATATTGGGGTTTGTACGTGTCTGTACTAATATCATAGACCTCTTTGTTTTGGTTCAGGGTGGTTCATGAATGGTTCTTAGACTTTGTCAATATCCAGTCTATAATCAATGATACTGTAGATGCTGACTTTACCATTATAGCCATGGTCTTATAGTTGTTGCTGTCACTTTGTTTTCTATGTATGCCAATGTCTATATAGTCTGGTGATTATAAATAATACTGTAGCCTATTCTCAAAAAACCAGGCAATGTGCCAAAGAAGCTGCAAACCCCAGCACAGAAAACAAAAACGAAAACAAAAAAATAGAGACATGAAAAGACAAGGGAGCAAAGTGCCTCCGAAAATTCTCAACTTCCCCAAAGTCAACTTGGGGGGCATCAAGGGAAAGGTAACATAAACCACACAGCAGCAATGTCTGAAAGGGTATCAAGGAAGGTACAAAATAGTTCTATAAGGTACTTGGTAAATTTAAAGAAGATATAACTAGACAGATAATGACCATGATGAAACAAGTGATGACAGAGGAGGCTAGAGAAGACATTAATAAAAATCTTGTAGAAAAAGCAGGAGGGAGGGAAGGGAGAGAGGATGAAAAAAGGAAATAAGGTATGTCATGTACATGTTCAAACTTCCCACAATGAAAGCAAACTTTGTGTACTATATGAGTGTATTGATAAATTAAAATAAAAATAATAAACCAAAAATTTGGAGGAAATAAAGAAAGAGATACAAACATGAATGCCTAGTGTAGAAAAGAACAAGACCCAATAAAAACTTCTAAATATAAATCTAGGGATTAAAATATAGTTGACAATATGGGCAGCAGAAGTCCCCGCTGTGAGGAAAGAGTGTCAGATGTGGAAAACAGGGTTATGCTTAAAGATACCCTAAAAACAAGAGGACAAGAAAGTGGATCTAATACCTGCTAGGTGACTCAAAGAAAATGAATATAATTGTAACTGGAATAAATGAAAAAACAGAAGATAGCACAAAGGAAATAAAAACCCTGTTTACAGAAATAATAGCAGAAAATGTTCCAGACATGGAAAAAATTTAACATACAGGTAAGTGAGGCATATGGAACCCCAAATAGCCATGATCAGAAAAAACAATCTACATCATACAATAATTAAAATACCAGAAATCTAACATAAGAATAGAATCTTAAAATTTGCTGGAGAAAAGCAATGAATCACTTATAAAGGAAAACCCATCAGAATTACAGCAGTCTTCTCAACACAAAACTTAACAGCAAGGAGAGCTTGAAATAAAGTGTTACAAGCCCTAAAATAAAACAACTTCTGACACAGACTGGTATATCTTGCAAAATTGTGTTTCAAAATTGATGGAGGAACAGCATATTTCCATAGAAAAGCATCTAAAGGAATTCATGACCACCAAACTAACACTCCAAGAAATTCTCAAGGATATCCTAGAAGGAGACAAAGAAGCTAATAATGCCAAAATGTCTGATAGAATGAATGCATCAGTTAGGTATAGTAAAGTAGAAGGGAAAAGAAAGCAAAACAGCAACAGGCAAATAATACAATAACAGGAATAAATCAATACATATTAACATTAAGTATCCATGTAAATGGATGCAATTCACCTATCAAAATACTCATATTAAGGGAATTAAACAAGAAACAAAGTCCAATGGTGAGTTTTATGCAAGAAACATGTTCAACACAAAAAAGAAATTCATAGACTAAAAATCAAAGGATATGAAACAATATTCCATGCAATGGGAACCCAAAAAGCAAGCATGAGTAGCTATCCTATTTTCAGACATAATGGACTTTAAGCAAAGCTGATCAAAAGAGGCAAAGAAGGACATTATATATTGGTTAACAGAACTATTCAACAAAAAGAGATAACAATCATAAATGTATATGTACAAACCAAAGTGCACCCAACTTCATAAAATAAAAAAAAAAACTCATGGACGTGAAGGATCAGATAAACATCAATACAATTATAATGAGGGACCTCAATACCCCACTATCATGAATAACAGATCAAGTAAAAAATATACACAAAGAAATATCAGATTAAAACAAATCTTTGAACAAATAAACTTAATAGTGTTTCACCTAACAACACTACACTACACATTCCTTTCTGCAGCACCTGGTACTTTCTTCAAAACAGATCACATACTTGCTAAAAAGTATGCTTAAAGCAAATTCAAAAGAATTGAAATTATCCCATTCATATTATCATGTCACAGTGCAATGAAACTAGCAATAAATAGCAAAAGAAACCACAGAAATCATGGAAACATATGGAAATTAAACAACACTCTTGAATAATGAATGAGTCACAGAAGGAATCAAACAGCCACTAAGACAGTTCCTAGAATTCAGTTATGTTTCACCATATCAGAATTTATGGGACACAGTGGAAGCAGACCTATGAAGGTAGTTTATAGCTGTGAAACCACACATCAAGAAAACAGAATGAGTCCAAATAAGTAACCTAATTATGCATCTCAAGGCCTAGAAAAACAAGAACAGTCCAACTCCAGGGCTTGTACAAGGAAGGAAATCATAAAGATCAGAGCACAAATTAATGAAATGGGGAGTAAAAATACAATACAAGGAGTCAGTGAATCAAAGAGCTGGTTATTTGAAAGAAGAAACAAAGTAGACAAACCCTTAGCCAATCTTACCAAAAAGAGGAAAGAAAAGACACAAATCAATGAAATTAGAAGTGAAAAATATGAAATCACAACAAATACTACCAAAATTCCGAAGATTATTAGCAGTTACAGTACTGCACAAAATATATGCCAAAAAATTGGAGAACTCAGAAGAAATGGAGCAATTCCTTGATACATAGGGATTACCAAAACTGAACAAAGAAGATGTAAAAAACTTGAATAATCCCATAGCAGGAAACTAAAACGAAGCAGTAAAAACAGAAACAACAACAACAAAAATAAAAACAGAAAAAAAAAAAAACCTGCCAATTAAGAAAAGCAAAGGACCTGATGGATTTGCAGCCAAATTCTATAAGAATTTCAGGGAAGATCTATCACCACTACGCCTCAAACTCTTTAATGAAGGGGTACTCTCAAAATTATTCTTGCAAACTAGCATTACCCTGATGCAAAGCCAGAAAAGGATCCAACAAAAGAGACAGCAGGTCAGTATCTCTAATGAACATAAATGTAAAAATCCTCAACAAAATATTGGCACACAGACTGTAACAAATCATCAAAAGATCATACACCATGACCAAGTAGGCTTCATTCCAGGAGACAAGATGGTTCAACTTATGCAAATCAATGGATGTAATTAATTACATAAACAGAAGCAAGAGCAAAAATACATGATCATCTAAATAGGTGCAGAAACAGTCTTTGACAATATTCAACATCCATTCATGATAAAACCCTGAAAAAATAGATAGAAGAACCTTATCTCAAGCTGGTAAAAGCTATTTATGACTAAACCATTACCAACATCATATTAAAGGTAAAAATTGAAAGTTTTGCCTTTTTTTTTTTTGGTGGGTACCAGGGATCGAACTCAGGACCTCATGCGCCAGCAGGCTCCCGTGCCACTGAGCAATATCACCGGACCTTTTTTTGTATGTGGGTACCAGGAGTCGAACTCAGGACCTCACGCTTGCCAGGCAGGCGCTTATGCAGCTGAGCCATCTCACCAACCCGAAAGTTTTCCCTTTAAAATCAGGAAAAGGCAAGGATATTCACTATCACCACTCCTGTTCAACACAGTCCTCATATCATTAGGCAGAGCAATCAAACACAAGAAAGAAGTAAAAGGGATACATATAAGAAAGGACAATCCTTACTTGCAGATGACGTGATCCTATACCTACAAGACCCAGACAATTCCACCAAAAGACTCCAAGAATTAATAACAAAATTAAGCAACGTAGGAGGATACAAAATAAAAACACAAAAATCAATAGTATTCCTATACACTGATAATTAACTGAGAAAGAAATTAGAAAAACAATACATTTCACAAAACTTCAAGAAGAACAAAAATGGATTAAGAAGCAATATGTATATATACCAATTGCTCATGATAAATTTATTTATATATTACAAACTTATTGAAAAAAAGGGGGAGAATGATCATGTTATTGACTATAAAACAGACACATAGACTACAAGAACAGAATAAAGGGGCTAGAAGTAAACCCATGCATCTGCAGCCAACTAATTTTTGACAGTGCTGTCAAGAATATGCATTGTAAAAAGGATAAACTTTTAAATAAATGGTGTTATGGGTTATATATAGATGTCCCCCCAAAGCCTTTTGCAGTCGTAGGTGGGGCTTTTTGGAGGTGGCTGGATATAGGGTGTGTGATGCTGTGATAAATGGTGCCCTGTCCTGGGTGTGGGTGGCACTGCCCAAAGAGCAGTTAGCCTGGGTGGACTATAAGGGACAGAAAGAAGGCTACTTTTGGCTGCTGCTTGCTGCTTTGCTGTTTCCTGCTTCCTGCCATGGACTATTTCTCCTCTGTGATGCCCCTCTGCCATGCCACCCTGCCTTGGAACCAGGCAACTACGGACTGAAACCTCAACAAACTATGAGCTGAAATAAACCTTTCCTCCTTGAATTTTTGTTGTATTTTGGCTCAGCAATGGGAAAAGTAACTCAGACAAATGACATTGGAAAATCGGATGCCCATATCCAAATGAAAAACGTCAAGACCCACGGACATCAAGACCCATCTGTTTATCAGTTACAAAGATCAAATTAACCTGGATTAATGACTCAAATATAAGACCTGAAACCATGAAACTACTGGAAGAAAATATAGATGAACTGTTGAAATGGACAAGGATTTTTGGACAACCCCAAACGTACAGGAAACAAAGGAAAAATACTCAAATGGAATTATATCAAATCAAAAAGCTTCTTAACAGAAAAGGAAGCAATCAATACAGTGCAGAGACAACCTACACAATGAGATGAAATATCTGCAAAGGGCATCTCTGGCAAAAGGTTGATATCCAGGCTATGTTAAAGAAAACAAAAAATAGCAGTAGTAATAATGATAATAATAGTATAATCTCATGTACATGGACAATAGACATAAATACACATTTCTCACATGATGGCATACAGATGGCCTATAGGTACATGAAAAAATGTTCAACACAATTAATCATTACATTTGCAAATAAGGAGGGGAAGAGGGGTTGAAGGGTAGGGAGGGGACTGGGTAAAAAGGAGAATCAAGATATATTTATTATGTACAGGTACGAATTCCCTATGATGAATGTGATCATTATGTATACCTAAAATGTATCAATAAAACTAATTCAAAAATCCAACTAATCATTATTTTTGCTACTAAACTACAATAAGCTATCACCTTAAATCAGTAAGAATGACTAATAACAAAAGGACTAAAGATATTGTCTGCTAATAAAGATATAGAGAAATCTGAACTATTGCTCACTGTTGGTAAGAATGTAAATTAGTGAAACCATTATGAAAAATAGCATGGAAGTTCCTCAAAAAATTAAAACTAGAACTGCTATATGATCTAGTAATTCACTACTTGGTATACCTCCAAAGGAAATGAAATCAGTATGTCAAATAGACATCTGCATTCCCATATCACTGCAGCACTATTCACGACAGCCAAATAATGGAAACAATCAATGTTGTGGATAAGTACATAACTATTATTATATACTATGCAATCCAGAAAGGTACAAGAAAGAATTTTACATTTTTACCAAAAATAAGTATTTTTGGAGGAGAGAAATACTTTTCACTGAATTTAACAGACATTCTATTAATAAATACAATGGTTATGTTCTCTGTGTATGAGTAAAATTTAAAAAAATTCTTCTGAGGTACACTAAATATGAAAAATAAGGAAAAAATAAAATTAAATGGCTTCATTTAGTCAGGTTTAATTAACACTGGCAGATAAACCTAATAGTAGAAAACACTGAAAATTCTTTATCACATTGCTTTGGCAATAGCCAAGTCAAATGTCCTCCTCTTTTTGTATCTTTCTGCTTTACAATTCAAACACTTGACATTGTTGGGATTGTCTTATTGAAGATCTGCTAAAGTAACTCAAGCTGATGAGCAGGCATTTTTTACTTTTTAACTTAGAACATTCAGCAGTGGAAGTAGGAAATCTTGCTTGATATTAAAGACATTTATTCTGATTTAGGAAGGAATAAGATTACCAACGACTATTCTGGATGAATTGGACTGAGAAACAGCAGCAGTTTTCTGTGTGTAGCTGTCAGCATTCTTATCACTGGGACACAGTAACTTATATCCATAATTTAAAGAAGGAGATGTTTAATTTGGCTTATGGTTTCAGGAGATTCAGTCCATTTTTGGCTGGTTACAAAGCCAAAACACCATCGTGAAAGGGTATGGTGGAGCACAGCTGCATAGATCATGGCAGCCAAAAGTAGAGGAAGTTTACAGTGTAAGAGAGGAGAGGGCTGGGAACAAGGCACAATCATCAAGGTCATGTCCTCATGACCACCTAGATTCATCCAGAATTGTACTTTACTAATCTGCTATGGATCATTTAATTTGATCAATTTGACAATCACAATTAACCATTGCAATATATCCTTTGTCAAATTGATAACCAAACACATATCCTTAAACCATAATTCACCTTCAAAAAGACAATAAAAAGACCATAATTCTACCCAATGTGATGTAAATGCTCTGTGTACAACAAAATATGCAATAATTTCTTTCCCAAAGTCTCATTAGTTCCAGCATTTCTCAAAAGTTCAAGCAAATAACTTCTCCAAGACTCAGGACAAACTGTAATCAATATACCCCTGCAGAAATAAAAAAGCCAGTTACAGAATACACATTCACAGTCTGAAGTTAGAGATATGGTGATAGAAAATCATATGGAAGACTGAAACCCAGCAGGACAAGCATTAAATTCTGTAGCTTCTTGTCCAGCACCCGGGTCACATGGTAGTAACATGTGAGAATTAATGGACCCATATAAACCCATCCTTATGGCCTTATTGGTTGCAGCCCATTTGGCTTGTATCTTGACTTGCTCCACTCACAGCCTGCAGCTTTTCGGACAGATATTCCAGATTCATGGCATCTCTGATTTCCTGGAGTCTCCACTGCACTTGTGGAATTATTCTTGCAATTTCATGTACTGTCCACTCAGAGGCTCACTGACTGACCTAAGCCTTTCTTTGAACTTAGGTGTAAGCTTCCTTGACCCTACAACTCTTGCATTCTTCAGGCCAGTAAAATTAGCATCATATAGATGAGGCTATAGTCTGTGCCAGCAGAAGCAGTAGACTGCCCATCCTGGACCAAATCTAGTCATCTCAGAGTGTCTGGATGGCAGAGGTCAGGGAAATAATTTCAAGTGAAGCAATTCTCATGAGGCCCTTCATAAGCAGGGTGTCCCAGGCACTCTCTTCTCAAATAAAAGGTTTATAGTTTTGCATTTAAGAGCGTGCTATAGCTGGGGTCTTTCTGACTCCTTAGATGTCTTGAAGGTATCTTTCCTCTTCTACCTGTATAAAGTACTTGGCTTCCTATTAATGGTGCTAATCTTAGGGGGCAGTGAGATAGCTCAGTGGCATAAGTGCCTGCCTGGCAAGCGTGAGGTCCTGAGTTTGACTTCCGGTACCCACATAAAAAAAAGGTGCTAATCCTTAGCAACCACACCTCCTTTGTCCCAAACTTTACACATGGTTCATTTTTGGCCCAAATTTAACTTTGTCAAATTTTTCTATTCAGTTTTTGTCTCTGACTCTCACTATAAATCTGGCTAAAAGCTACCAGCAAAACCAATGGTATAGCTTGAGTATTTGCCTGACGTGAAATTAGCTCTGGCAGAACAATTAGTCCACCACCCTTAAACTCAGCCTCCTGTTAGTCTCAGGATATGGTAAGATGTAGATACTTTTCCCCAGTTTGTAACACACATAGCCTCTATTTCAATTGCCAATGAAGTATTCATTTCTAATTGAAGCTCCTGAGTCTGGCCTTTACCAACACCTTTTCTATCACCATTTGGGCCTCCTGAATTCCAAATGGAATCATTCATCAGACTCTACTTACAGCATTTTAGATTTTCTCTAGCCTGTATCCCCAAATCTTTTCAAACTTCTCTAATGCAAAAGCTTGTAAACAACATGGTCAGGTGTTATTATAGCAATAACTCCTGCTTCTCTGGTATCAACTTTTTGTATCAGTCAGCTTTCCTGTTCCTGAGACATAATACTTAACACCCCCCCATGTTAAAAAGGAAAGGTTTAATTTGGATTGTATTTCCAGGGGATTCAGTCTCTGGTTGGCTAACTTCAAGGCAGAAACATCATTGCAGAAGGCCTTGGCCAAGCAAAGCTGCTTAGTTCATTGTAGCCAGGAAGTAGAAGAGGGAACAGTTTAAGAGAGGAAAGGATTAGGAATGAGATATAGTTCATAAGGTCATACTTCATGACCCATCCAGATACACCCAAAACTGGGCTTTGCTACTCCTCTAGGTATCTTTTAATCCAACATACTTGACAAATGTGATTAATGCTCACACTCTGCATGCTAGGAAAAGGATAAAAATATCAGAGTGAAGCATCTGGTCATGAAACCTCAGAAGGGGCTTTTCCACTACAGAGTCCTAGGAAATGGGAAAGACTTAACAGGAGACAATAGGACATAGACTGACAAAGCTTTCAGGATAGGGTACCTAAACTTCGCACAAGAAACTCATAACCCATGCAAGTGTGCATATTCTGAGCTAAAGATCCACGAGCACTCAGATAACAGGCACTTGAAGTAACTTATACAACCTAAGGTTAGAGCACTCTCTCCATTACTTGCTATGGGCAATATCTTGAGATATCTGCAGAACACTGTGGAGAAAACCTACTTATATTGATGACTAAACAACTTTTCCTCCACCACAACCAAATTCCAACTTAGATCATATCTGTAATAATTTGAGAAAGGTAATACACCCAATAGTTATGAAACATATGAATTTGAGCTTATAATGGCTTACTTATAACAGAAATATTTTCATCAGGATATTTTAAACACACATTCATAAGTGATTTTCTGTGTATACTGGTCATATGTCTAAAATATATCATTAAGTTTAATGACTGTAGATATGCTAATGATATGATATAAAGATATATTTATTTGACTTTCTTTCCAGATCTTTTTCTAATTGGTTGAAATATTGTAAGAATATATTTGCCAATATTCTAATAAATGTCTTTTCTATGGTGAGAAATTACTGTATTTAAGCAGCCCAAATTGCAGCACACTCCAGCATTCATAAAGAATCACAGAATTCACAAAAACAGAATAAAAAACTAAAATCATTATGATTAATTTGTTTCTTAATTTGCATTAAAGATGCAAACATTTGTTACTCTTATTTGTAAGTGTAGCTCAATAATACTGCACATAGTATGAATATACTCTAAAACATGCAAATGCATTCAATTGTTAAAATTCACCTTTGCTTTCCCTTTTTTATAGTTTACTCTTAAGCTCAAATAACTTGCTTCTTTATTGACCTTGTCAATTTCATTTAATGCCATTTTAATCAGCCTTTCTGTGTGCCTATGTGTATGGGCATGTGTGTCTCTCCACATAAACCTACTTGAATTGCTCATAGGTTAATTTTCTTTACAACTCCAATTCTTGACATCTCATTTCTGAATTAGTTACTGTCATTTTGCCTGACCTTTTCAATCTTAGTGGTGTCCTCCCTACAAATATATCAACAAGAATTAAACACAATACTTAGAATGTGGTCTTATTGAGATGTTAAGCATTGATCAAATGACTATAATAAATTTTCACATTGAAAGAAGTACTTCAAGGACTTTTACTCTATGCTTAATATGATTGTTACTATTTTGTATATGCCAAGAACTAAAAAATCCTGGTTTAAAATAAAAAACCTTAAAAACATAAGTAAAAGTATTAAGAATAGAGAAGCTCTTTCTGTAGGAGATTGGCTTATGAGTCAGTGGCTTCAGTGGAGAATATTGAATTTCAGTGGGGGTAAGCACCACCCAATTGACTAGAAGCATGGATGGAACAAAAGGTAGAGAAAAAGCTAATTTTCTCTCTCTCCTTCCTAGAAATGGGATACTCTTCTTTACCTTCCCTTGTGTATTTGTCAGATTTTCCATTGCTGGGATACAAAATCTACTACCCCAATTTAGAGACTCATGATTTCAGAGGGTTAAGTCCATAACTGACTGCCATCAAGACAGAAATGGCAAGGTGAAAGGGCATGGAAGACGAAAGTTGTTTAACTCATGGCAGCCAGAAAGGACTACAGCAGAACAGCACCAGAAAGGAAGAGGCCAGGGACCATATACCGTACCCCAGGTTATATCCCACTACCCTCCCAGAAACTCCCAAAGTGTCCTTTCTTAATCCTGGAAGTTACACCCAAGGCTATCAAATTGATGCAACTAAGCTTAACCACTCCATTCCACCACTTGCCACTTTGACACCCAAATGCATCTCCTTGAAGCATACTTAAACCCCAGATAATCAAAAGGTCTGAGTTGCACCTAACATGATAATGTTGAATATAACAAAAAATAGAATAATCTTTCCCCCAGTCTTAACAATTTAAGTATTTTTCAAAAGTCCAAGTCCAGGTCTCTTCAGAGGTTCAAGCCAAGCTCATCTGCAAACATCTGTAAAAATTAAAAAACAGGGCTGGTGAAATGGCTCAGCAGCAAAAGTGCCTGCCTGGCAAGCACAAGGTCCTGAGTTCAACTCCCAGTACCTACATTAAAAAAAAAAAGAAAAAATTAAAAAATAAGTTATGTTGTCCAAAGGTTCCATGACACTGTGTAAATACTGCCATTAAAAAAATAATAAGGGGATAAAAGAGAATCAGACCAAAGCAAGACCAATACCCAGCAGGGCAAACATTAAGTCCTTATAGTTCCATAACTGTCATGGAGGGCACACTGTGATAATAGCGTGTTCCAGAAGGCTTGAGCAATCCCACCCCAATGGTCTTGGTTCTGAAGCCCACATGGCCTCTCTTGGGCGAGCTCCACTCACGATCTGCAGCTTTCTCTGGCAACTGTTCCACACCCTTGACTTCCTGCATTCCCATTGTACTTCTGCTTCTTCCTTACAGCTTTCTGCACTGTCTCTTAGCAGCTCCTTGCCTGAGCTCCCAGGTCTTCTTTTGAAACCTGCATGGAAGCTTCCCTAACACCACAATTCTTACATTCTATGTGTTGGTAAAACTGGCATTTTTTTTTTTTGAGATTGCCAAGTAATATTGTTAGTGTGAGCAGTACATATACCCACTCGGAAGATGGCTTTAGTGGCTTCTAACTAACTGTCTGGATGGATGAACATGGGAAAATGAGTTCTAGAAAATGAATTTCCTAGGAGACCCTTTTTAAGCAGAGGTAAAAGAAACTCTCTTCTCAAATGTGAGGTTTAAACATTTGTGCACTTGAGCCTGCAATGGGCAGTGTTTTGCTAATTCTTGAGATGTCCTCAATGTATCTATAGTTTTTGTCCCTGTACAAAATATTTACTTTCTAAATGATGCTAATCTCTTTGTTAGCCATGCCTCCTTTTCCCCAAATTTTACACATAATTCCTTTTGGGCTAAAATTAAACTTCTCAAATATTTCTGCCCTGTTTTTGCCTCTGATTCTCACTATAAATCTGACTAAAAACAGCCAAGCTGCAGCCTGAATGCTAGGCTGCCTTGAAATTTATTCTTCTAATGAGTCCATTACCTTTAATCTCAGTCCCCTATAAATTCTCATTACAAGGGAAAAAGTTAGACATTATTTTCCAGAGTGTAACATACAAGGCCTCTGTCCAATTGTCAATGGAGTCCTTGTTGCCAACTGAAATCTCCTGAGCTCAATGTTTACTATCTGCATTTCTATCAACAATCTTGTCCTCTGAGCTCTGACCAGAATACTCATGAGGTCTGCTTACATTGTTCTAAGACTTTTTTAGTCCACATCTCCAAAAGTTCCCAAACTCCTCCCACAAACCAGTTTCAAAACCTTCTATACTACATGATCAAATATAATCACAGCAATGATTCTATTTCCAGTACAATTTTTCTGTACTAACACTTCCATCACTGGAACTCAATATACACACTTAAGTTAAATGAAATGTTTATTTTGGCTCGTGTCTTCAGAGGGTCCAGTCAATGGTTGGCTGACACCAAAGCAAAAGTGGAATTGTAGAAACACAAGGCAAAGGAATGCTGTTTATCCCAAGGCAACCAGAAAGCAGGCCAAAGGAACGTTAGACTAGACAGGGCCAGGGGCCAATGTATAGCACTCAAGGTCATGCCTCCATAAACCAACCAGATACACTAAGAAGTCTAATTTACTAATCCCATAGGTAGCTCCCAAGCCAGTCAAGTTGTCATAAATAAGTTTAACCATCACACCTTGAATATCAAAATTCCAAGTTAAGTAGAGTTTAGTAGATGTGTTTGGTTGGCAAGTTGAGAGGGTATAATCCATGATCTTTAACTGTGATTGTTAAATTGATAGAATTGATAAATGGCTAGTGAGCAAAGCACAATCTTAAGTGTGTCTATGGGGTGTTTCCACAGACCACTGATATGTAGTTCAGCAAACTGACAAGTGAAGACTCACCCTGATTGTGGGTAGCACCATTCCAATAGACTTGCATCCCAGATAGAACGTAAGAGGAAGAAGAAGGAAGAAGTCAGTCTAGATTTCTAAAGCCCAATTATGGTTGGGCATGCATGTCTTTTAAATTTGCCATTATGTTCCAACATCAGGCTACAGTTTCTTCTGCCTTTCAGTGGAAACTCATACCAGTGACTCTCTAGGAAGCTCCAGGCCTCAGTCTTGTACTGTTGTTGCATCCTTGATTCTTCTTTTTCTACAATTTTCATTTTCTTAAACCAAACAGGTCCTGAATCTTGTGGTTCTTCAGCATGCAGATGGTGATTGTGGTCTATTCTGCCTCTGATTATGTATATTTATATAATAAATCTCTCTCTTGTATCTCTCTCTCTATATATATTTCTCCATACATTAGATAGATTTTGCCCATAATATATATATTGCTGTAAGGGCACTGCTGTTGATATGTTTATTTTGGCTTGTGTCTTCAGAGGGTCCAGTCAATGGTTAACTAACTCCAAAGCAAAAGTGGAATTATAGAAAGTCATGGCAAAGAATGCCATGGGCAAATGTACACACACACACACAGTCGTACCACAGTTCACAAATTTAATTTGTTCCAAGATTTTGAAAAAGATGGACATGTATGTGTTTATGTGGAAAAGATGGCTCTGGTCATGTTTGTCACCCAATGCAGAGTTAACAAACAAAAACAAAATCTTGCTAAATGCTTCTGTTTATGAACCAAATTGCTGCAAACAAAAGCTTTTGTGAACTGAGATACCACTATGTGGTTCCTCTGGAAAACGTTAAAAACTACACATTACATTCATAGTGTATTAGTAGTATAAGTAGCACAGTAATGATTTGAAATTTATGGGAGTATATGCATAGATTGTATGCAAATAACATCATTTTATGTAAAGAACATAAGCATGTGCCTTTTTTTTTTTTTTTTTTTTTTTTTTGGTGCTTTGAAGAGTTCTGGAACCATACCTCCATGATACTAAGTGATGACTTTATCTATATCTATCTATATCTATCTATCTATCTCTCTATCTATATCTATCTATCTATCTATCTATCTGTCATCTATCTATCTATCCTCTATCTATTTATCTATCTATCTATTCATATATCCATCTCTCCTTTTATGATTTAAATATGGAATTTACCTAAAATATTCATGCATTGAATGCTTAATGTCCATCTCATCAGTGTTCAGAGATGGCATCTAGCAAGGTGACGGAATCTCATAAGAACTTTTAACTTCCTCAGTAGGTGAACCGCTGATGATATCATAATTTGATCAAATTATTGGCAGGTGATGGGAACAGGAGGTGAGGCCTTATTGAAGGGAGTTGATCATGGAAGAAAGAATGAGTTCTGGAACTATGTCCTCTCCCTAGCCACTTTCTCTTTGAAGCTATCACCCTCTCTGCTTCCTGACTGCCATGAAATTAGCACCTTTCCTCTGCCATATTGTTCTGCCATGTTTTTACTTCACCACACGCCTAAAAGCAACAAAACTGAACAATCATGGACAGAAACATTTGGAAGTATGAACCAAAGTAAATATTTCCTACTTCAAATTGATTCTCTCAGGTATTTTGTCACAACAATGAAAAGCTGACTAACACAGATTTGTCTACTGACATGCTGCTAGGAGGTAGGGCCTGTTCAGAAGAAAAGTACCACTGGGGGTGTGACCTAGAATGGCATGCTTTTATTCTTGGCTCTTTCCTTCTCTCTCTGATTCCTGGATGCCATCATTTGAGCACATTTTGCTCTGCCATGCCCTCTGTCATCCTGTTCTGCTTTGGAGCCAGAGGACCATGAGCTGAAACCATGAGCCAAAATAACCCTCTCTTTTAAGTTGTGGGTATCAGCCATTGTGTCTCAGTGACAGAAAAGCAACTAAGACACTTGTCATTGCCCATGTCTCACTGGTATTACAGGCATACAGAATGCAAGAATTATAGGTTTAAGGTGGTTTTTACCAAGATTTCAAAGGAAGGCATGGTAAGTAAGGCAATGTTGGTCAGGGTTAGTATCCTTCCAGGCAGCCACTCATATGACTATGCATGAAGCTGTGAAAGTGAAGCTGAAGCTGCAGTGGAGACTGCAGGAAGTTAGCAATGCTAGGAATGTGGAATGTCTGCCAAGAAAAGCAGTAGCCTTTTCACAAAACCAGTGCAAGAAAGAGAACTGTGGGCAGCATCTAACAAAGCAGTAGGGACACCGTTGTCCAAGGCTTTTGAAGCTCACATCATGCCAGCTTGTGACCTGGATCCTGAATATGTAACTAGAAGATTTAGTGTTTTCTTTGCTGGATTTCTGTCTTGCTTCAGTCTGTTTCCTCCCTGCATTTTTCTATTCCTCCTTTTGTAATGGGAATGCTTACCCCGAGACATTATACATTAGAAGGTAGAAGAATGTAACTTGCTTTGTGATTTTCCACAGTAGTCTATAGCTAAGTTTTTGCCTTGAGTGTCAGAGAATAATTTGGTTTTGGACTTCTAAGTTATCCTAGAATTGTTAAGGCTTTGGCAAGTCTTGAACAAAGACTAAATGCATTCTGCATAATAATATGAAAATGAGATTTTTAAGGCCAGAGATGAAATGTCATGGTTTGGGTATGATACACCTCCCAAAAGGTCTTTATGTTGAAGCCTGATTTGCTGATGGGGTTTGGAGAGGTGATTCAATCATGAGGGCTCATCTGTGGGTTAATCTACTAATGATATCATAATTTGATGATATTATTGGGAGATGATGAAAACAGGAGGTGAGGCTTAGTTTGATGGAGTGAATCATAAGGGTATGAGCTTGAGGGCTATAGCTATCCCCTGGACAATTTCCTCCTGGCTCTCATGTACTCTATCTGCTTCATAGCTGCCATGAGGTATCAGCATCCGTCTGCCAGTCTCTTGCTATAGTGTTCCGCCTCTCCTCAGATGTGTGCAACAAAACTAGCCAACTGTGAGCCAAAACTTGTGAAACTGTGAGCCAAAATTCTTTCCTCCAGGAGTTGTTTTTTGTAGGTATGTGATCATAATAATGAAACTGGACTACCACACACTTTATTGGTTCTTTTTCTCTGGAAAACTCCGACTGGTATACATAACTTTTTTTTTTTCCTCTCTCTCTTTTTTTTTTTTTTGTCTTTTTGAGACGGTTTCACTATGTAGTCCAGGCTGGCCTTGAACTCTCTTCGTAACCCAAGCTGGCCTTGAACTCACAGTGATCCTCCTCCCTCGGCCTCTTGAGTGCTGGGATTACAGGCATGCATCACCATGTCTGGCCTTTACATAACTTTAACTAATGTTTCTTTGCTGAGGAACTTCAATGTCTCTTTTGAATTCCATAATAGTATTTTACAAATCTTCTCACATAGATATCTTGCATCACAAAATTGATATGATTTAGCCAAAGAATGCTCATAGTCACCATAGATTATTATTTTATTATTATTATTATTATTTTTTTTTTACATTTTCAGTAAATGATATTGACCTAGTTGCTGAATTTATACATCTACAAGTTTGGTTTATACCTCTGTTGTCAACTCATATATGATGCACTACTGAGTTTAATCAGGTTTACCTTAAAAATATGTTACAATCTACACACAGCAACCTAGTCCATAGCACTGTATCTCTGTCTATTGTATTCAGTACCCACATCTTGCTTTCTTTTTTTTTTTTTTTTTTTGTGGGTACCGGGGGTCGACCTCAGGACCTCGCGCACCAGCACATGCCCATGCCGCTGAGCAATATCACCAGCCTTTTTTTGGTATGTGGGTCCCGGGAGTCAAACTCAGGCCCTCGCGCTTGCCAGGTAAGCACTTATACTGCTGAGCCATCTCACCGGGCCCCCACGTCTTGCTTTCTAAATTTCCTTCCCCTCTCTGATTCAGCTATCATATGCTCAGTCCATAGAATGTCACTGTGTTTTTTAAAATATAAAAATCAAGGTATGTAATTTGTCTTCTTAATAAATGAATGAGAAAACCTAATAATGAATAAAAAAAACCTTGGGCTGGTGAGATGGCTCAGCGGCGTAAGCGCCTGCCCGCCAAGCGCGAGGGCCCAAGTTCAGCTCCTGGAACCCACATACGAAAAAGGGGCCGGTGATATCGGTCAGCGGCACAGGCGCCTGCTGGAACGTGAGGTCCTGAGGTCGACCCCTGGTACCCACAAAAAAAAAAAATAAAAAAATAAAGAAAACCTTGCTTTTGTGCAGGACTGTACATCATTATCATAACTTCCAAGACTCTAACATTTTGTGGACTTCCATATCTCTACAACTTCATTTCATTATGTGACCTCTTTATCCTCAGACAGTGAGGCCACTATTTAATTCCTTTTTAGGTCACCAAACTTTTTTTCCAATATAAAATATTTTATTCTTGTTTAGTTCTCTCTTCCTAAAATACCCAATTTTAGAAAATTGCTTATTAACTAGAAAGTTTTTCATTATTGTTTAGATTCTAGTTATATTCTATAGCACATTTATTTTAACTTTTTCATAGTTTTGAGCCAAATTTAAAATTTTATTATATTTCTTTTTAGCTATCTGCCTTAATTACTAAAATCTGAATCCAAAACATATCCATTTATTTTTGTTCATTAAAACTCTAGAACCTAGAATATGTGAAACATGGAGGATACTTACTATGTTTAGTGTATTTTAAAAATGTCAATGGAAAATTCAAATTGTAAAACATATTTTTATATATAGACTTACCATACTTTATTAAAATTCAAATTTTTAAATTTTATTTGAAATACTATTTTGACTTACTCCCTAGGAAGTTTGTTATCTATACCAGCTTTCACTGTGTTCAGCATAGTAAACTCAAAGATAATTTGAATTTTCTGAGGTTAACCAATTTGATTACCTAAAATGTTATGATACCAGAATTGATTTTGATGTGTAGACATGGTATAACTTGATATTAAGCAAGTTATATAATACTATGTATTCCAAATTCAATTTAATCAAGACAGTTTCAACTGTTATTTGTTAGTATTTGAAGATAAAATAATATTGTAAACATGGTTGACCAGAGAATCAGAAAGAATTTTAAATGAAATAAATCATGATAGAATCAGAATAAATAAGACCAATTAGGACATAGTTTTGAGGCTTCACATTTCTTTTTAAACAAACACTAAAAGTAAACATTTCTGTTTGAAATTTAGTAACTTTAACATTTTATAAATATGGATTTCAAAATACTTTGTACTAATTTGTATTATGGCACTGAAAGTCCATTTCAATAAAATGTAAGTGCTAAATAGACACTAAATAATTATTAGAGAAATATTACTGTTTAAAAGAGGGGAATATCAATTCTTATTTTTAATTTAAAGTAAATGAAAAGTCTTACTAGTTATATGCATCTGTGCCTTTAATTACACACTTTGTTTTTTAAATTTGGTAAAAATTGTGTGAAAGGCCCCAAGCAATATTTGTCATAAATATGAGATCCACATAATATTTCAGAAATATTTTAGAATATTTCTATAAAACAAAGAATCAGATTTCAGATATTCAATTAACACTATGGAGCTTTATTTTAGCTGTCATTTGTCAACTTGAGAGGCATTTGAAGTAGAACACTATTTTGGCTCATGTTTTGGTATCATTTTAAGATTCCTTGTTCTGTACATGAGTTGGATGTGATAATGTACTTTTTGGCAGCCTATTAAAATGCTTTCAGAGATACATGTACTCCAGTCTTTGCGGAAGTTTTAGAAAATAAATAGACCAAACTTCAGTGGGTAGGTAGGAATGTGCTATTTAGTGAGATTTTACTCTGTGATAACTTTTTTTCTTTTATGGATTAAAATTTAACAAAATGTAGTTAACTACCTGTTCTCTCCTCTTAGCCACACTAAGGTTGTTGTTGTGTACAACATGTCTTGACACCATAGTCTATACTGGGACCTGTGGCCAGTTTCAACATCTAGAATCTGACCAACTTCAGGATCATATCCATTAATTATATATGTATTGAATTATATTGAATCAGATGTAAGAAGAATTGCTGTTAAAGGTCTTGTTCTGTGTGTAAATACACACACACAACAGCATATATAGTATTGACCAGTGTGCACTATGTGGCTTCCCTTGTCCTCTTCCCTGAATGGAAGTTTCTGTTACACTGTCCCATTGCATATTTATTGGACATACGTTATGGCATGGGCTGAGATCTTGTTTTTAACTCACAAAGGAAGCACACGGGGCGTGTACTAAGAGGACACAGCTGAGATCCTGCATGCTGGACAGCGCTGTGGCTAGAGCTGTGTGTTATCTTATCTTCAATGGGAAGGGATGAGTATGTATTTGATGGGGAAAAGGATATAGAACAAGTTTAGACCATGACAGAAGTCGTTTGCTATTTTGTGCTGTTCTTGTTTATACAGAAAGATCATATTTATCACCTTCATTTTAGTTAGATATGCTCATCAATTCTAGTTATGAAATGTGAATGATATTAATGTACAGGTTTTCCACACTGCAATACAGACTTACCAAGCCCTTTTACTTTTGAAAAGAGGATAACCAGATGGGCAGAGTTATGTCGAATTCACATGTTGCATACAATGGTGTCTTCAACAGTCTTCACTTCCTGGGTGAATAAATAGCGCAATGTTATCTGGCCGAATTACCACCTAATACTTTTACAGAAAAAGTAAAATTCTACTATATTTGGGCTTCCACATAGCTAAGACCTAACTATAACAACTAGCTTTATCCTTATTCTTTAGGCACTAAAAATAAGGCAGAAAATCCAAGTAATACATTATATAGCTAACATTCATTAAACACATATTTACATTCTTAAGAATTATTTTAGGGCTGGTGATATGGCTCAATGGCATAAGCGCCTGCCTGGCAAGCGTGAGGTCCTGAGTTCGACTCCCAGTACCTACATTAAAAAAAGAATTATTTAAATATTAATAAATAATAAGCTATCAAAAAGCATTATTACCAAGAAAATATGACTAAAAATTATATACATCGTCCATTTACCTTAAAGAAAAATACAGATATGAATTCTATCACTCATACACAACCAGAATTATCTAGTAAGATGAAAAAAACAAAAATTGCATATTGTTAATTTATGCTGAATGACTCATCTAGTATGATGTTCCTCACTTGGGGAACTTTTAAAAGGCATTTATTCTGGGTAACTACATATCAGAATGCTTTGGAAGCTTCTGAATTTTTTTTTTTACATTTTAAGGTATATTTTTACTAGTGTTTATTAATTTTCAAAATACTTACTTTCAATGTGGTATATTCATACATGCATATATTTTTATAGTATCCAAACTTCCAATACCCTCCCTTATATGTCACTCTTCCTTCATTTTATGCCCTTTCTCTTCTCTGATAACAGTTTTCTTTCTACTTTCATTTCATCTTTTTAAGATACCACAAATTAGGACTACATGTAGAACTTGTCTTTCTGAGTTTGGTTTATTTTGCTTAATATGATGATCTTCAGTTCACCAATTTTCCTGAAAATGCATAGTTTTGTTCTTTTCTATGGCTGACTGATATTAAAGTTTGTATATATACCATATATTCTTTATCCATTCCTTTGCAGATGGACACCTAAACTATTGTGAATTGTGCTGAAATAATATGGGTACCGGTATTCCTATAATATGTTGACTTTAATTCTTTCATGAAGAGATTGTAATGTGCACCTAGGACTGAGAACTACTGGACTCCCAGCAATACAAGTTAAAAGTTAAATATCTGATTTTCATTCCCAATTTTGTGAGTATCATGTAGTTTACACATCATTCTGTCAGTATTTCTAAATCAGAAGCATAAATTAGTATATAATAATCTCTACAAAAATACATTTTCTTGGTTTCAGTTTTGAAAATTCTGATTTAATAGGTTTAGAGTAGGGAGATCCATAATTTGGGATTCCCATTTTTTAACTTGGACCAAGCCAGGCCCAAAGAGAAGTGTGCTCTTTTATTCTTCTATATACTGACTGATCAATGTTTGGAATGATATGAAATACACATGGATAAACAATTGTTTGCACATTAATCATTTGTAACAAGCCTTATATTCTTGTTCAATTTCCATCTTTTTGGTCTCATGTCATTGTGCTAGCATGTATGAAATTTTTCTAATGCATAAACAAAAATTAAAGCAGCAATAGCAGTTAACAAAAATGAAAATATTAATAAAGTAGTACATGGGTTGAAAAATAATTATACCTACTGTTGCCTCAATTAATCATGTACTCTGAATGACCAGTGTCAGAAGGTCCCATACCTTGAAGAAATAAAGAGTAAGAGGTTGCCTAGAAATAATTGTTAAGCATGAGATCTTTCCCAGAGAGAAGATTATCTCAGAAAGATAAAAGGAAACTAGATTCTGTGCAAGTCAGTATTTTATCATAGTTATTTCCATTGATGTCAGGTTTTTGTGAAAAACTGTGTCTGTTTCATATGTAATTTTCTATTTCTAATTCAAGAAATTAAAAATATTTGGAGAATTCTTTACAATATTGAAACTTTTCTGACTATCTGAGGTAGTTATTTTGTTATATAAAAGGAGAAAAACATGTTTTCAAGATGTACAAAATATTTAAAATGAATACTTAAAGCAATTGTTTAAGAACAATAATGACTATCTTAGTTACTTTCTACTTTCTGTAGGAAAACTTTCATATGATGTTAGTGTACATACAACTTGTATATACTTTAATCTCACTGAAGATCACTAAAGTCAGGTCTTTGTAGATTTATAACTGCAAATGTGCACATTTCTATGAATTCAATGCCCTAAACTTTAGAGGTCAGAAAGAAAACATAACATTTTAAATAAAAAACTTTTTCTTTTTGAAAGATTGTTAGTTAAAGTTGTATCAGATCTTTGAAGTTTGGCTTACTATTATGGGAAACGAATTAAAAGAAAGAATGTAGAGTCATAAAACACAGTTTCTTTTGTGGGGGACATTTTCACTCAATTTCTGTCCTCTATTTTTTTCTGTTCACACAAAATTTGCAAATTGCCTTACAAACATAAACAGGCAAATACCCATTCTCTTCTAAAGGAATACCACCCATTTTATTAAATCATAACTATTTCATAAATTAATCCACATTTGACATCAAGTGACAATGGACAAAAATCAAATTACACTTGTTTTAATTCAGTAATCACAATGCAGAGTAGTGGTCTAGACACAGGGGACTCTGAAAAGACATGAATACGTGTATTGATATTTTTGTGTGAAAATATACATATATACATTTGTATATTTTTTAAATCCAATTGAGGGAGTCTCCAGAAAGCTTACCCTGATAAATTTCTGAGATCATGCACCCTACATGATGAAATGTTGATCTTTTATCTAACTTTATTGACCTCACAGGCAAGAATGTATTGAAGTTCTTAATTGTGGTTGTGGGATATATGATATATATATATCATATCAAAACTCTTAAAATAGTGTACTAGAAATTGGTGTTTTTTGTGTGTAAAACTCACATCTTTAAAGTTCATTAAGAATTGTTGTTTCAAACTCTATAATTATGTAGCAAATAATATATTTCCATAAAAACATTATTTTTGAGAATATTATACATAGCATCAGGGATAACTTTATATTTATACACAAAAAATTGGTCCAGGGTAGGGTTCTAGAGAACCCCGAATCTAAACTGAAAATTGGGGACAATTCTATAATTTACAAATCTATTTTACTACTTGCAAGGAAAATTATATAACCATAGAATATTTGTGTGATATATTCTATGACCAGTATTATGTAAAAGAAACAGCCTTTGATCTAAATTTTTTCTGTTATATTTTTTGTGGAAAATACAACTGTATTCTCAATAAATTCTTTGTGCATGTTATGCAAATTTTATTAAAAGTCTGATAGAAGTTTCATTGTGGGTATATCATATTCTCCTTATTCATCACTGATGGATGCTTAGGCTGCTTCTGTATCTTGGCTATTGTAAATCACTCAGAGGTGAACATGACTACTATTATCCTTTTAACAAATTTATTTCAATTTCTTTGGATAACAGAAGGATGGCTGTATTAGATGGTAATTCTACTTACTGTTTTCTTGTCTTCTCTGAGAATAATGTGCAATAGCCTCACCTTCAAAAATAAGCTGGAGAAGTGATAGACATATTCATTAGCTTGGTTTAATATGCTTTTACCATATTTCATGTTTATCCCATAAATACACTGAATATTTTTGTTGTTAATTGAAAGTAAAATAGTACAAATGGTCTAGGAATAAAAGTCCTTTTCTTTGTCAAGTGTCCGACATGATTAATGCAGTTGGCCAAATCTCAAAGTTTTTTCTTTCTTTCTTTTTTTTTTTTTAATGTGGGTACCGGGAGATGAACTCAGGACCCCACACTTGCCAGCAGGTGCTTCTGCCACTGAGTAATATCACCGGCCCTATTTTTCCTTTATGTGGGTACACAGGAGTCGAACTTAGGGCCTCGCGCTTGTCAGGCAGGTGCTTATGCCGCTGAGCTATCTCGCCGGCCCCAAATCTCAAATTTTGATGATATGAAATATTATCTTGTGCAGTCTGGATGTTGTTTCTTGGAGCAAAGTGAGACACACACACAGAGAGAGAGAGAGAGAGAGAGAGAGAGAGAGAGAGAGGGAGAAGAGATCCACAATGTTTAGCTGCCTTAGAGAAACTGAGGTGAATACCTACCCATCTTTACTTAAAATGAATACATGCCATCTATCAGGCAACACCTTCTTCTCCAAATCTGTTTTGACATATTGTAGTTCAAATATCAGGCATGTGGGAAAATAAGTCTGTGCATGGCATGAGTGTGTGCTAGGACAGTGTCAGGAATGAGGTGAGTAATGACATTGTAAATTGAAGTCATCTGCTTATTTTCCACATACTTTCTTAGAGCAAACAGCTGCATAAGAATTTCTCCCAGGTTGCTTTACTCATAACCTCAACCCCAAGAGTACCATCCTTCAAAGGGATATGCAAAATCTCTTGAGGGAAAGATTGTATTACTAATTTATCTTTGTTCTGATCCTCTATAAATAATTATGTATTTTGTAGTCTGATATCAAAATCTTAGTTCACATGCTTTGCTTGTATGTTGTACACTGCTCGAGAGAAGAAAGAACAAAATATTACCTCACTATTGTATGGACCCAGTTAGTACCAACCAAATCAATAGGAATCTTGTGTGTATATGTTAACACAAATAGAGGAAATGTTGATATTCCATAAATAGCTGAAAAATCAAAGACTGCTACTGTAGTTACTGTAATTGCCTTAAGCAGAAAGAAATACAGCCTCAATTATCTAGTCTTGCCTTTTAAATAGTCTTTTTCTACAGAATTTCCAAATGATAGTTTCTAAAAGCCACAAAGCTGACACACTGACCAACTTTCTAGCTCTATACTTATCCATACACACTTTAAATTAAAAAAAATGACAATTCTTTACTTGAAAATCACTGAAATAAGGTAGGGCTTCTGCATCATGTACTTGACTATCTAATTTTTTTGAGTATGTTCCCAAACTTATACATTTTATATATTTTTAAAATTGCAAAAATTTTTATATAAGTAGATAGTTTTGTGTTTATCTTAACAAGTCTTCAATTTAAAATAACAAAAATCACCTTTACATTTGGAAAATAAATTTTTGCATGTTGTAGTACAAAGGGAAGCACTAAACTTTAAGTTAAACAGTTATACTCTCCCCTCTAAAGACCAGTTTTATGACATTGGACAAGTTACTTGATCTCTCTGAGTTTCATTTTTTCCAACTCAAAAATGAGAATTTGATCATTGCTAAGGTAATTGGTAATGAAATACTTCTATTATCTAGGAAGTATTGCTGTAGAACTATAAATATTTATTTGAGAGTCATAGAGAATGAAGGTAGAGGTTATGCTGTCCAATTTTCATGACGATATTTGAAGTAAATTTTCTACTTGCTTATAGAAGCACCAAAAGGGTGCTGACAACATACTTGGTTCTTTTTGGATGAATAGCATCACTAGTATTACACCATCACTTCTTGACATTTTGTCTCTGGAAAAATTGTTACAAGAATGATTTGACAGTTCAGCAGGAAGTATGAAGTTTCTTGACATTTGAATATATACTTGATACAAACACACACGGTATCTGTATTTCCTTGTCGTGTTTTTACTTGACACGTCTATTCTTATTTTTCATATTATATTCCTTTAGCTTTCAGTAGCTGGGATCATATGATGTCCATAAAAGATGAAAAGTTCTCTTGTTGCTAATTCTCTGCATAGTTTTTCATAACAGACAGAAATGCTACCCATCTCCCAAGTTTTAAAAGTGACACAATTTCAAGTAATCATCATAAATATTATATGGAGTTGTTTATCCCTACTGAATTCCAAGTATACATAGGCATTCATCGAAGGCTCAGGAGACCTTTTGTTCTTTTCTTCAAAAAAAAAAAAACCTTTTATATTAGTACATGATTGCAGTACATAATGATTACTTTCCTTGTGGGGAGTTGGTTTATGTGGATAACATATCTTAATTGTTTTATCTTTAAAGCACCCACACACTGTCAAGAAAAATGAGAATAATCATAAGTACAAGACATGTGAGAGTCTTGCAACAATCTTCCTATCTTTTCAGCTTGATCTCTAAATAGCTAAATACACTCACTACTGACTCTTTTTTATAGCTATTATTTTTCCTGGAAACACATTGTCCTGAAAATATACTAAAAATCATGTAGACTAGCCCCATTCAGCTTACTAACATGATTCCTATAAGTATCTTTGTCAAAGTTTGGTACCCAGACTTTCACATAGCGGTTGTATCTGCCGTTTCTGTATGACACGTTGTTGGTCTACTGTGCCATTTGTTCCTGCTCCAATTGAACTATGTTATAATTCTCTTTGAGTAGCATTCCCTCAGAGGAAAACTTTTGCTGCTATTTTATATTTCAGCAACTTATTATCTCTCTGCCTTCAATCCGATCAGTGGATTCAAGTTTTCAGAGATATATACATAAGTATGCCTCATAATTAGATACATCTCAAGGCAGTGATTTATTTAAACTGTAAAACAAGCTTCATTTTATGTTTTCATTTACTTGGCAAACATTAGAGACTGCTCAACAGAAAGAAAAAGTAGTATAACATTTATGAGAAAAAATCTATCTCTTAGTAAAATTGTTCATTTTCAGATCAGCTTACTAATAAATGAAAGAGACAGGAAATATTTTACTACTTTACATCCCATGAATTTCATTTGTAAATTACATTGATGAGAAATACTCCCTGCAATAAACTATTGAGCTCACCAGTTATTATGATATGAAGGACATGATATGTTAACATAAGGACATCTAAGTATCTGGCTTTTTTTTTCTGTTAATGTAGATACATCACTTACATTTGTTCCTAGGAAAGGAAGAAAACATCACCCAGTATCTTTTTCTCATAGTTCTCATTTCCACATAATATTTACCTTACAATAGATAGGAAAAATGAAATAAAAGTTAGAAGCATACTAAGAGTGTTGCAAATAGCAACACACTTCAAGAAGCCGTAATTTCAACAAATATTTAAAGTAAAATCAGTTTCTAATCTAAAAAATGTGATCATCCAATGCTTTCCTAGGTTTTTTGCTCGTGGAAGCAAAATCATACAAGAAAATAATAGGTTATTTCTCAGGTAATCTGCCTAATAACCTTAAATGCCCAAATATTTTTATAATCCATCTGTATTTTTAAAGTTCCTAATATATTCCACATTTGTGGTTAGTTATCTCATGTGACATATTACTTTTCTGTTTGTCTGAGTCCCTCCCCTGCATAGTGGGAATTGAACCCAGGACTTTACAGATGTTAAGCAGGCATGTTACCTCGGAGTTACAGCCTCAGCCCTATTTGAGATTTTTGTTGTTGTAGTTGTTTTGCCTTTGCTACAAGTTACCAAGATGCAGGCTTCCCATAGGAAATTCAAAGTTTGTCTGAGAAAAAATACTTTAATTAAACATCTGTACCCTTTCTCTTCCTCTCTCTTTCTCTCTCTCTCTCTTATGCAAACACACACACAGACATAATATTCAAGGAGGGGAAGTAAGGGAGAGAGTGGGAGATCATGGGAAGAAAGTATGAATGAAAGGAGGGAGGGAGAGAGAGAGGTGAAACAGAGAGATTGATACTTAGACTATGTGCTTCGCATGTGGCAGGTACTTGCTTATTTTGAAAAAAAAATTAATGTTATAGTTTGTTTGTGTCTAGATGTCTCCCCAAAGCCTTATGCAGTCATAGTTGGGGCTTTTTCAGAGGGGCTGGATCTACGGTGTGTGATGCTGGGATTAAGGTTGTGATTACTAAATTACTCCACTGATTGGTTTGGTACCTGGCCTAAACCAGGTATCCTAGACAGAATATAAAAGGGGCAGAAAGAGGCTGCTATGGTCACTTTGCTTGCTTCTTTGGCTATCTTCTGTCTGCCATGAACTGTTTCTCCTCTGCAATGCCCCTCTGCTGTGCCACCCTGCCTTGGAGCCAGCTGATTATGAACTGAAACCTCTACAAACTGTGAGCCAAAATAAAATAAAGAGGGAGCCAAAATCCTCCTTTAACTTTGGACGTTGAATATTTTCTCAGCATGAGAAAAGTAACTAAGACAATTAGTTCTGCTCTAACGAGTAGGTGAGAGAAAAAACTATAAATTAGAAAAGCCTAAAATCAAACATTGCCAACTACTTTTTAGATATTTTATTTTAGGCTTATAAATTACAGATATGATAATACCCGCCTCATAGGTAATATTGTCAGTATAATTATTAGAATTTATTAAAGGTATGCATATGATATTTGGCCCAATAGAAACCTAAAAAATGTAGGTTTTCATTTTTATACTCACCTTCATGGAATTTGTAGCTCAAGGAAGAATAGACAAGGGAAAAAAAAGTGTTACTATGATGGGTCAAAGCTCAATTAGATTTATGCCCAGCATGCTGTGCAAAGAGCCCTGTGAGGTCTCAGCATGCACCAGATCCAGGGGCCTTACAGAAGCAAACAGGGCCAGGCTGATTTTTACAGAATATAGTGTGAAGTATTTGGGGTTGCTACCTATAAGCAGGTGAAAGCACCATGCTTTTCAAATATTTTCCTAAAGGAGAAATATAATTTATATTCCTGCCAAGTCTGTGAGCAGAAATGATCAACATAAAATTATTTGGAAAAGGTTTGGATAGTTGTGTGAAATAAATGAGTTAATGCATAGTGTACTTAGTAGTGCCTACCATGTAGTAAGTGCTCAATATATATAAAATCTATTTTATTTCTTTTCAGTTCTATGTATAGCCTTAAAATTTATATCAGCTTTGTATCAACACACCTCGAAAATGTAGAAACTTGTTTTAATATAGAAGGAATATTTGTTGTTATCTGTAATTGAGAAAAATAAAACTTTAAGATGATATGCAGTTTAAGCATACTTCCTAAGAAGTTTGTTCATTCTTCCATTTAATATATATTTTTACATTCTTAGTTTCGATAGACACTGAGATAAATTTTGGCAGTACAAGGATAATAAAAAGGAGAACTTATAGGCCACTAATGGAAACATATTAATAACATAATCATATAAATAAATACATAATTGCAAATTGAGTCAAGTTCTCTGAAAGCAATAGTGCTAATATACAAATTCCTTTTAAGGAAGTTGAAAGGATAAAACCAAAGAATTTTATTTAGATGAAGGAAAAAGGCATTCAGAATAGCTTTAAATAGAGAAATGTAGAATCAGTAAGAGTTAACCTGTCCAGAATGGGTGAGAAAAAAGAGTAGTCTGCTTGAAGAACTCCTGGCAAAGGGAACAGAGAGCATAGAGACCTTTGTGAACTGAGTAAAAGCATGGTGTTTCCACAGAACAAATGAGGGGCGGGCTAATGGAAGCAGAGAAAATAAGAATGGGAGAATACGAAATGGAGCTACAGTAAGTGCACAGCAAAGGCATGATGAGCTTTGAATGCCCTTTTATAGACTAGAGATTTCTGTGAAGAGCAACAAAATCAAACTATAGGCTCCTGAATACAGTGATGGCTTAAGATTTTCATTCTGTGAAATACTTGCAGCATGAAGATAAAAGGAGTGGTACAGAGACAATGTATAATTAGTGTACATCTTCAAAGAAACAGAGATTAGCTGTGTGAGAAAATGTGGCGAAATTTGGGACAGAGATGGAAATCATCAGACCACCACACAGAACTGATCTTTATGAGGAAGAGAGGAGGAATTTAAACTTAAATGGAGAAGTCTCAGCTTGCCAATTACATGACCTGTGGGAAGTTCTTGATCTAAACCTTTCAGGCAGATTCTCTGTCTTCCAGGAACAAGCCTGCCTTGACATGCCTGTGGTTCTCAGTCAGTGGCTGGGAGCTGTCCTTAGGAAGCTTGGTCCAAGTATAAATGAGGCTAGAGATTGTAGCAATGGGGACTGGAGTCAACTCTACTCTTTGCTCAAACACATTCAGTAGTAGGAGAGCTGAGAGGTTCATTTTCATCAAGGACACACATTGTGTCAGATGCTGATATGATCAATATTTAAGAACTAATGTTGACATCAATTTATGATTTTTTTAGATTTTTAAATGCCAAATTATCAGAGAAGTCTTCCTTGATCAGTCAGTCTATAAATGGACCTTCTCCTCACAAAAAATCTCATTCTCTCATTCATTTTTATTTTGAGATTATCAACTGTAGTTAAATTTTTATTTGTTTTAATTGTTCATATCTGTCTGCATTTCCCTTTACTCCAATTACAATTTAAACTTAATGATTACAAAGATCTTTGCATTCTGTTATTGTTTTGGCAGCCACTGAAACATTTGGAGAAATGAATGGGGTTGGGGGCTGAAGGTTGTGTAAGGTGATACTATCAAAGACACTCTGAGTTTTACGTTATATGCAACTGGGCGCATGGTGGTTCAGTCACTGAGGCATTGGAAATCCCAAGCAGGTGTGTGAGAAAATATCAAGTTTTTCCTTGTAATTTTTGTGTTTGAATCTCCTTTGAGACACTCATATGGAGCATGTACACATTATTAGTAAACAAAATATAGCACTATAAAATTCAATGTAGTTAAAAAAAATTACATCTGTAAGTATGAGTTAGACTGGTTCAAGCCATTTTATAACATAGTAAAAGTTAAAACCTGGCAGTTATATTGCAAAATCAATATATATCCATCAAAACTCTGTTAAGAGATACTTATGGGGATTAACATATCATAACGGTAAATTTGAAGGGAGATTGGTCAGTCAAGAAGGCAGGGCAAGGAGAAAAGTGATAAGTAAAATGTCTCAGTATCCATTTGAACAGGTACAGGGAGGCCACTGGGTTTTTGGAATGATCTCCTTGACAAAATTATCCTTCTGTGAAGCAGATATTCAATTTTTATTAACACGTACTATTAAGATATTTGATGCATCAAATCTCTTAATTCTGATTTCATGCTGTAATATTAACTGTCTTACAGCTTTAGTTCACATTAATCTGCCTCTTGAGAAGGTGAGGTCATGTAATACCAAATTCTCATTCTATGTAAATGATTTTGGATCATGGCTGTATCAGTCAGTGGTTACTAGAGAGACATATTTAATGCAAGATATGCAAATATACAAGAATTTACAAGATTGGCTTACAGTGTCTACCTGCAGAGTCAGAAGTGGAAAAGTGTGGAATGACTGTGTGTATGACCTAAACATATGAAGGATCCAGCGGAAGGCCTGGAACTGGATGAGTCCACGTCAGGAGGCTGAAGGGTCTGCACTCCAAGGCTGAAGAGTCTGCGCTGGAAGACAGGAGGCAAGGTCCAAGGTGAAGGTGAAGACTGAAGCTCCTCTGAAGAAAATGGAAGCGAGCCTTCCTTCTTCGTTTCCTTTTCTTCCATTCCTGCTACAAGGACAAGCCTATGGGTTGCTGTTACTCACACCCAGGGTAGGTCTTCTGTTTTCAGTAAATCCCTTCAGCCACAACCAGACTATGCTGATCCAATTTAGTTGGTCATTTCTTACTCAAATTGACACAATCAGGTAACTATCACAATGGTTTTATATAAAAATCTCTTGGACTCAGTTGATGTGTGTTTTGTGCCTACCCATTCCTAATAGTGGTTTTAACTCAGGTCATGTTACAACAACAAAATCCAGTTTCTCAGCCTCCAAGATTCAAGGCCGGATCTAAAATCTGATAAATTTGTAGCAGTAATAAAATGGCATTCTGTAGTTTCTTGGAGTCAGATTATGACCACTGTTCTCAGTGGCAAAATGTGATCACTGCTGGTTCCCCTCTTTTGTTCCCTTAGGGGAAATAAAATTAACTGCAAATAGGATACCAAATTAAATATCACTCGATTTTTTTCTCTAGGGTAGATCAGTTTTTCCTCTCAGCAGCAAAATAATTTTCTCTTTCTATAGACAAAGGGATTTAAGGCAGTTGATGCTCAACTGTGGGCTATGAAATGAGTATAAATGAGAATACAATCATGCTTCATCCACTTTGCTAGTGTGGAAAGGAAATTCATTTCTTTAGGCCCAAATATTCTTGTTTGTGAGATAAAGATAATATCTACTGCATGAAATTTCTATGAATAACATAAAACATTATATATGTGGAATTCTTTTAATACACAATAAATGCTGTATTTATTCAATAAATTCATAGTGCTAAGATATTATGAATATATGGAAATTTTGGAATGGAAAGCAAAAATGTTATGTAAAACTTTACTTACTTATCAATTGATTTTCACAAGAAAGACATACTTCTTGTCCAATAGTTAATTTCTCTTCCGTGAGTTTTGGTTAAAATAACCAAATAAAAGCTTGTGACTGCAGTAATGTACCCACGTACAGGAAGGCTTCACTTTTCAAGGTTTTATGTTAAGTGAGACTCAGGCATATCAGAGCTTTGCAAAGCAAAGACACTTTTCCTCTACACGAATTTCAGTTCTAATAGTTCACTGAGCATGAGGACTGCCTATAACATATTAATGCATGAATCACTAACAAGTATGGCATGATTTTGCTCTTTCATTAATTTTTAAGAGAATGAAATTAACACATCATATTATTAATTCCTGTATTCATATGTGACGGATGCAGGGTGGCAGAGCAAAAACGTCTAGAGGGCATCTCTGAAAATAATTCATCATTTCTCTCCCAAACTTGTCTCTTTTCTATTACTCACTATTAAGGGGATTAGTGTCCTCCTAGTTTTTAATTTTTTTTTTTTTGTGGGTACCAGGGGTCGACCTCAGGACCTCACTCGCCAGCAGGCGCCCGTGCCGCTGAGCGATATCACGGGCCCATTTTTCATATGTGGGATCTGGGAGTCGAACTCGGGCCCTCGTGCTTGCCAGGCAGGCGCTTACGCCGCTGAGCCATCTCACCGGCCCTCCTCCTAGTTTTGAGATGTGAAAGCTTGCAATTCGTGTTAATTTTTTTCTTCATTTACAGAGTGACTAAGTACTCTTTCTTCAGGCATCATTCTGAGTCACAGCTGTGATTTTTGCTATACTTTTATTGCGCCACAAGAGATTACACTGCCATTATCTACCCCCTGGTTGACTATGTAGTTTTCTGCTTCGTTTGTTCTTTTTTTTTTACTCTACCCTGGTCATTAAGCAAGCACCATATTTACTAATTAATTCCCTTAAGGCATCAGTATGTGCACGTTTCTTCCACTCAAAAGATTCAAGACAATGTCATCTTTCTGTCATTTCAGGCCACTTCTCTGACATTACACTCACCTGAAATTCAAGGAATACTGGGCATTGTTGTGTTGTATTTCATGTGGGATAAATAACTATCTTCGTTTACCACACTTTCATTCCTTACATTCATGCCCCATATCTTCCATATTTCTAAATGTCTACGTTCTCTACATTTTCAAGACAAATGCAAATGTTACTTATTCCACAAACTGTTCTACTCTCCAAGTTAAATATTCTCTCTCTTATTTCTGCATTCCATTTCTCTTAATCCTCAGACTTCTTATGCCTGACATATTTTCCATTTCATGTGCAAATGCTTCTTGATTTATACTGGGATTATGATCTGATAAATTAATTGAAAATTGAAAATATCATAACTCAAAATGCATTTAACACACTTAATCTACCAAATATTTCAGCTTTCAACACAAAATTCTATGGAGCATCAGTCATTTCCCTTTGTGACTGCCTGGCTTACTGGAGGCTGATGTTCCTCTTGCCCATCACTGTATTTCGAGAAGGACTGCATCATGTATCTCTGGCCTGGGAAAGATCAAAAGTCAATGTACAATTTCTTCTGAATGTATATCACTTTTGCAAGGCACCATTATGAAGTCAAAATATCATACAGCAGACTATTAGAAATCTGGGACCACCAGTAGTTATTTATAAATGTACTCTAATAGATTGCAAACTATCTTCTAATATCCACAAATAGGGAGCACATATCTGTTTCATTTATGTTCTCCTTTTATACTTTATATTTCATGACTCATGTAAGACAGATACACAACAAACCCTTATTGTAGCAAGGTAAATGAACAAAAGGATTGTTTGTCTTTTAATTATTTAAGGTTTTTTGTAAGTGCTGCTACATCTATTCAGTATAGTTTATTCTGATTGTTCAGAACTATATACTATAGGAAAAATAAAATGATAAAACATATGGCAGCTGTTTTTTAATCTTCATGCTTAGCATTTTTGAAATTTCAATGCTAAGTCTTATTCTTTAGAGGACAGGACTGGAACAAAATCCACTTAAATTCTCAGTTGCTATCTAGTTTAAAATCATGCCATTTTCATATACTTAAGAATTCCATGTAGCAAACATATTAAGCAGATTATGTCTTTCCTCAAAGTAAGCTCATCCTCTTTAGAGCAGAACCAATAATCAACTACCATGGTATTTAAGCTTACTAAATTTAGAGCATTTTTAAAAGGACTGTTTAAGTTTTTTGAAGATTAATTTTCTGTGAAGAATCATATATTCTATTTCTTTGTCATTTGGGAATTATACTATCAAGATTATCACTGCAGACTGACAGAGAAAAGTTTTTTTTTTTTCTCTCTTTAGAGGAAAATGTGAAGACATTGACCAAGTTAGATTGCATGCCTGTGATGTAAACTTTAATACCAGCACTTTGGAACTCTGTTGATGTGTCAAGCAAATGCTTTACCCTTAGTAGTTCCACATTTGCCAAGAATAATGAGAGTAGTTATTTGGGTATTATTCCATGCAAATCTCTGGCCTCAGGAGACATTGATATAAAAGATATGGTACAAAGTTTGTGGTTCTTCTCATAGAACAAGCATAGCATTCTCCATTGGTTGTTGTACTGAAAGATTAATTCTTGCTACGAGTTTAAACTTGGCCAAACATGCTCACAGACAAAAAACTTTTCAGCATCAAAGTGAGAACTGTGATCAAGCCAGCAGAATATACTAGATGGTAAATTAAAAAGAAAGAATTTCAAATATTCAAATATTAATCTCCATGACAGATTAAATACTGTGTTGAAAGTACCAAGCAAATCAGTGTTTTATAAAGAGATGCATAAATTTTTATTTCTTTTATTTCATATTGTATATTTGTTATTATTCACTCATTCTCTAAGCACAAACTTAGAAATTACAGTTGACCATCAATTTGGAATGAATAAGCTTGTATGTTTCTCCAATAATGAGCTTGATGTTTTCTCCAAGTTTCTATACTTCTTTGAACTTTTATTTTCACTGTGATGGTCTCTGTAAGTATTATTCATTTTCTTAGTCTTATTGATCTATTTTTATATGCTTGCCAAACAGAATAAAGTAACTCTGTATTTTTTGAGATTCTTTAAGCAATATAATGTTGTACCAGTATAATTTTGCTTATTATGAGAATGTTACAGACTGAGTCTCCAAAATTCATACATTGAAGCCCTCACCATTAATTTGACTGTACTTTGAGATAGGATTGTTATGGAAGTAAAGTGAAATGAGGTGAGAAGGGTGGAGCTCTGACCAATAGGACTGTTGTCCTCATAGCAAATATATCAGCCCACTCTTTCCCTCTGCCCTCCCCATGCTCCTTTTCTCCACCAGGGAGTAACAAGAAAGTGACTGTCTGCAAGCCAGGAGCCCTTACCAGAGCTTGATCAGTCTGCAACCCTGACCGCAGAGTTTAGCTCTTCAAACTGCAAGAAAATAAATTGTTGTGGTTTAAGATACCCACTCCATGGTATTTTATGATGTCTTAGATGAAGAGAGAGAATATTTAAGAAGATTGGAATAAGTATAGGTATTTTTCTGAGTATCACGTCAAATAATTTGAAGTCCAGTAATCACCTAGAAGCCCAGTTCTAATAATACATTCATACAATAGATTTCTATGTTCACATTAAAATGATATTTAATGCTTGATATGATATACTTTATGGTATTAAAAATAAAAATTATTTGTTCATTATGGGTCATATATTTCATATATCTGTGCATGTTTATATTTATACACACATACATATGTTATGTGAAAATGTTGATGATGGCTATTTGGTAGGATCATGAAACATTTTAAATTTCTTCTTTTGTCTTACTTCATTGCTTTATATAAACACATATTAACCATACAATAAAAAAGAGAATTATTGATGTTTTTAAATACAGTTTTACCTAATTTTAAAATATCGTAATTTAAGATCATAAAAAAATAAAAGACAACAACAATATTACATATAAATAATATATGTAGGGTTTTGGAAAAACTTTGAATAAAAACTTATTTCAAAATTGAACTTTTCAGATGATAATGCCAGGACATACATTTGTTGTTGGATGGCGCCATGTCTCAGGATTCCAGTCTCTTTCTATCCCACCCAAAGAGTTGGCCAAGACAACTGATGAACAGGTGAACACAATTTTTATTAAAAGTAAATGAAGATTCAAAAGTAAGGAAGAAAAAGAAAAAATGAAGTAAAGGAAGAGAAGGAAAGAGTGAAAAAAAGAGAAGAAAGGAAGAGATATGTTCCACAAACAGGATGACCACTACAAAAAACAGAGGATAGCAGGACACCATGATTACAGTGACAGTGAAGTCAGTGGCCACTGTCTTTCAAATCCTCCTAGGTCTGGTCTGTTGAAAGTTGCTCTGCCCAAGCATCCCAGTTGTAATTAAATCCTGCATACTGTTTTCAGCCAGCCTGCTCTGCCCCACTTCCTGCCTCACTTTCCTGCCTCACATTTGTATTTTGAAAGTCCTCCTAATTATAAAACCTCCAGGTACTTATATTAAAAGTCATAAATCAGTAGTAAAAGAAGTCCAACAATTTCCTAACTATCAGTGAAGGAACTCCTGATTAGTGTTATTTCTAGCAAAGAAATTATTCAGTGGATACTCGTATCCAGTGCTGAGCTGGTATCCAGTGCTGACTCGTATCGTAGAGCTGACCTTCACTTGGTCCTTCTCTCCCATCCATCCTTCTTTTAGCTCAAAAATGGTCATAGAAAACACTGAATATTTTACTTTAGAAGTGATGATAGCTTTAGTAGTAAAAATTATCACTATTTTTACACCTTTCAGTGTTTCAGTATTCTGATCTAAACTATACTGGGGTAAGATGTAGGTGAAGAAGTGCCATGATCTTCCTCTTTAACATAAATTCAGGGAAATTATTATGGTAAGTGTTTTGGGCATATCAAGGGTGGAGCAAAGTGTGAATTCATACTTTGTGACTGATAGACACTGACCTAGGCAGTGGGGCTATGAAAGACAGTAAGACTAATAAGGTGGTCCATAATCCTTTGGAGCTTGTCTTCTAGAAAGATAATAAACAATAAACAATTAAGCAACAAAATTAAGATAAATTCAGATGGCTATATACTTACAAAAAAGGACTAAGGGATAGACAGTGATGTGATAAAGAGAACCAGGAAAAAAGCGACTTCAATTTATATGGTCAGGGAAGGCCTGTGTGAGAAACAGTAATGTAAAGGACCTACATGACAATGTAATGGTTTTCGTGCAGAGATTAGAGAAAGAATATTTAAGATATGCAGAATTGCATATACAAGGGCAGAAATAAGTTTGGCGTTTTCAAAGAACATGGCATTGTACAAACGCTTACAAGCATGGCGGAAGGAAATGAAAGAAGGAGCAAAAGAGCACTGATACATAGGGTGTGTAGGCTGAGCAATGAATTAAAATTTTATTCCACGTAGAATGAAAAGCGTTAAGATTCCAAATGCAAGAAAATACTGTATTGCGATGTATGTCTGAAATGATTCCACTTATTCATCTATTAAACTAAAATCTGCTGTGGGGAGAAGGGATTCACAATCACTGTTACAGGTAACTCAAGCACATTTGAGAATCTTTGTTTTAAATGAAGAGTGTCAACATTACCCCTAGGGAACCAATGCTTACATCAAGTGAAATTATATCAAAACCCTAAAACTCAGATTCGATTGTTCATTCTGATCCAGACATATTAAAAAATCAGAATTTTCTATTAATGTCAACTTAGTCCATAATCTCCTGAAATTTACATTATAGAGAGGCATGGTTTTTAATTTTGATGTCAAATTGGATGGACTAAGAAACACCTAGATGATTGGTGGAGCACAGTTCTGTGTGCGTCTGTGGATGATTGACATGCAGGCTCAAACTTAGGAGGGAAAACCCACTTCTAATGTGGGTGCCACCAACCAATAGGCTTGTAGCCTGGATGGAATAAAAAGGGAAAGAAGAAGGAAATCTTCCTTTTGCTTCATTGGAGGAACTCTGGTCTTTGCTATCACCTTTGGCTGTTTGTCTCCAATTCCAAGAGGGCTTCCAGCACAGACTCTTTCGATTTTCCCACAGGGATTTTTACCGGAATCTGCATTGAGCCCCAGGCTTTCAGCTTCCCACTGGCTCTTCCAGTCTCCCATACATATAGACAGTCATTTTGCATTCTTCATCACTGATTCCTCAGTTGGCCATTATAAACCTACTTAGTAAATCCTTTATATATCATATATACATCTATTTTATATTAAATCTTCTTCTCTAATGAACCCTAAAAGATAAATCCTTTTGTAAAACAAAAAGGGCATAAGTCCTTGTCCCTAAACCTGGTTGACATCAAGGTGCAAATAACTAACATGATGACAGGTTAAAACAGAAACTACTAGAGAAAGGAAACCTATTTGAACTAGGGATTTGGCATATTTATTTTTTGCTTTGCCCCATAAATTATGTAGCTGACCTTGTTCATAGATTTTTCTCATTGCTAAAATCAGGATCAAAGCTCTAACTCTTAAAGTTGTAATATGTAAAATAAAACTTTAAAGTAGTCGTTGATAAATATAACTGTTGAGCAAAAGATAATTTATACTCCCTTGCTCTAAGAATATGTCCTATGAGACAATCTCCAGTATACTCAGCTTCCTACTCACGAAACGAGAAAATCAGAAAAACACTCTCTGAAGTCTTTTGTGCTGACTTCACTGTTTTTCTCTCTTCAGCCCAAAGTTGTCTACATATCAGCACATCACTGGAACTGTGGCATGAGTCACAAATGCCTCCCACTCAGAGAATAGCTTTTCTCAAATTTTCACCAAACTTTGTTATGCTTCATAAAAAGCATCTATCATAAGGATCTTTATCTAAGCGGTTGCATTCATTTCTAAGGTTACAATGTTTTAATTACTGATAAAATAGGAACAGAAACATAGCTGATTTTAAACTGTTCTTATCCCATTACAAAGTATTTGGTCATACATTTTGTTTTTAAATCTAGTATTAAATTCTTTGCTATTATATTTTATACTAAAATAAATAATAAAATATACTACAGTGTGTATAAAAATCAATATAAAATAATGTAATTTTTTCAGACTTGTTGTTAAAATATTGTGATGGCCTTTGTAAAGTATGCAGTAGATTGTCTCTTTTTGAAAGATTACATTTAAAATGATAAGTAACTTTTAAATTGCACAAAGAGAAGAAAAATACTTTTGTTTGAAAAGGAATACCTTTGAATTAGAAAGAATAAGAAAATGAGCAACTTGTAATCTAAATCTAATGATAAAAATTACAAAATATATAGGAGTGAATCCATTGACAAAATGAAAAAACAGCAGTATTTTGTGATTAATAGTTGAAAAGATAAGAAAACATTTACATTAAATGGCAAAGGGTGAAATAAGAAGTTAAAGGGTAGATATTTAGAAAGAAAATTTAGCTTTCTACCTTTAATGCTTACTAACTAGGGCAATTGCCTTAGCCTACTACAAATATATTTTAAATAGTAATTGTTTCACAATTACTTCAGTACTGTACCCATTAAATAAATATAATACTTTAGTCATATGTAAATTACATAAAATGAAATAAATGAACTATAGTATTATTATATATCTATTAGTAGAATTATACATATATATATATAAGTAGAATCTTCACCTTAGTTACTTAATGAACACATAAAATATGATGGTTTTCCTTGAAAAAACTTCGAATACAATATTACCAAGTGTGTGACACCAAGGGAGGGGTTTTTCTGAAATAATTTCTGAAGGCTATCATGTTAGTTAATTCTTACCTGAGTTTCAGGAAAAAAAAATGTTTATCAATAGCATCCTCATAGTATACATTATTTATCCAGATATAAATTTTATTTTAATTTGAGAATTTCAAAGTTAGAATTCTGTGGACATAAAATCATGGGCCCAAATATGTGATAGCTTTCATGACAAAGAATAAGTCTTCAATGTCAGTGCAACGTACATATATCACATTTAAAAAAAGACAACGTTTCATCTAAAAAATGACAAGGAAATTCATCATTAAGGATGGAACAGATCTCTTGGTGAGAAGTTTATTTACACACTGCAAGAAAGGAAATGTCTTTTATTGGTTAAACTATCCAGTAGCTTTTTGTGAATTGATGAATAAATATATTCATGCCTGTAATTGAAAGTGACCCTTCCCGAGGAAAGCTGGTATAGTGTACGAATATATTCAAGATGAATTGAAGTGGATTTAAATGTCTTGCATTTAACAAGGGTTAGTTCCTTCTTATTTGATCCATTGTATAATTACAATATGATGAAGATAGTACTAATTATTATAATAGCATCATTATTCAATGCCATTTATCTGAAGACATCAAAGACATGTAGAAATTTCAACAAAATAATCCATTGCCTTAAGCATCACAGGAAATACATCTGTTCAAGGAACAGTGAAACAGAAAGAACACATCCTATCTTCGAAAGGAAAGCAAGTTTATTTGCCTTAAAGCTTGATTTTAAAGATTTCTTCTACAGAGTTAAGAAAGCACCTTACATCTCTGAATAGGTAGATGATTCATCTAACTGTGGGGTTCAAAAACTACGAATTAAATTCTCTCAAAATATTCCCCCCTATTTATTTAATGAACTCACATAAAAATATGAAAGGATAAATTGGAATCTGAATTTGTTTTCTTGTGAAGCCCAATAATTTATCTCTAAGAGACATATTCATACTAATCCACTTGCTACTTCCAAGGGGTATTAGGAAACTTTGAGGACATTATAAACAGGGAAACTATGGTAAGTGAATAATATCAAGATTTAGAACTCTGTTAAGGAAGTTATATATTTTTATTCTAAGAATAGTTGGTCAGAAGAGAAAAAATATTCAAATGCATGGTCATTATTGACTGGGTATATACATGGCACTGGTCATTCTCCATCTCTTCCACATCTAAAAGCCAAAAACTAGCCTTATTTTTAATCATTTTCAAAGTTCAATCATTTTCAACCAGAAAAACAAATTCCAAAGTCCTTTCAGAAATATTTTTATTAGAAAAAAATTGAATGATTATCTACATAATTTAATAATTTTAGTAATTGTATGAATGCTGAAATTCATTGCAATCAAAGTTTCTCACTCATATGAGCCATTCAATAAGTGATTAGAGAGTTACGACTTTGTGGTATTGTTGTACTTTACAAAATTATGTGATAAAGCCTGTGCAGTAAGTGGCCTATTTGGCCATTCAATAACTTTGAAGTTCTAAATTTATTAGAGGTAGTATTAGCTTTTTTTTTTTTTCAGTCCCCAAATTCTATTTCATCCTTACTCAAAGATTTAGATATTTTCACAATATTACATTTATATTCAACTGTAAGAGTGAAGAACATTAATGTCATTTTTAAAAGTTTAAGATCATATCTTATTTTTGAGAATAGTAACTAAAAGATGATTAGGAGCTCTCCTCTGTTTCTATTCAAGAAACCAGGCGTCTGGATTCTCAGAAATTGGTCCTTAAGGGAAAATCTGCCTCTAGAATGAGAACAAGGTTAGAGAATTATATGAATTTTATGCCTTTCTATTCGATGAGGTGCCAAGACAGCCACATAAAACACTGCTAAATAGGCAGCATTAAGAAATGCTAATGGTGAGCAGAATGAACTCAAAATACAAAAACTGAGGAGATTTGCATTAAGACCTCAAGTAAAACAAATATTAGCAATGTTTGCAGAATTAAGTCTTACAGGTTGTTCAAATCTTTTAATATTACCTCCAGCAAAAGGTGACTTTCTTTTCTTCTCTACATAAGAACTTTTCAAGTGCACGATTGTCCAGTTCCATGTAGTGAAAAGAATCATTTGTACATTTAAAATGTTTCTAATACAATGAATATATGCCTCTAGTAATCATAAACTCTGGTTAGTGGGGTGAGGTGGTGTGTAAAATTGAAGAGTATACAAATATTTAAGAAGTAGCTTCTATCATAAAAAAAAATTACAGAACTTTTTAAAAGCTACCATGACAAACAGGAGTAATTATAATGCCATATATATCTATTTTGTCTTTGATTATTTTCTATAACATAATTATGTTTACTGTAAAATATATTGATATTTTAGTGATAATGCAAAATCCATTTCATGAATGAAAGAGGAATCTTGCTGAGATGAAAGATTTCTCCATCTTTACTTATATAAAGTTTCATTTACAAGGACAAGTGGAACTCCCTTTGGGAGAAGACTTGCTTTCTTTAATAGGTAGGTTCCATATCCTACCTTGAGTTCCTTAGTGACAAACACTTTGAAATAGACAATATGATCACCATGAAATATTTAATCTGAAGGAGATTACAGGAAAGTTGAGGTAAACTAGAGACACTAGAAAATACCTTAAGTGCCTACTTATACCTTTTTAAAGAGATCAAATATCTGGGAATTTAATAATTGGAGTTATAAAAATGTGAAATTAAAAGATAAGGGCTTAGTAATTAGTAGAATGTAATCAGAAGTACATAGTCAAACATTTTGAAGCATGCTTTATTTACTTAGGATCTGGACCAAATGAGAGGAACTGACCACAGCCAGAAGCCAAAATCTACAAACATCTGTTCACACATCTCTTTTACACTTTTAATTTTACACTTAAGCACAATCTCACAGTCTCTAATTCCACATTGGCACAGATTGTATTAAAATATGCTGGGAAAGAATACCCATGAACCTAGAAGTCAACACACTTCAAAAGGTTGATACTTTATGTTTGAGAAATCTATTCAAAATAAAATTTGAAAGCAAAATATGCTACATTTGTAATTAGTATATATGAATGTATATTTAAAAGGAAAATGAGTCATAGAATTTCCTTAGTTCAGTGATGGTGAACCAAACCCATGTATTTATCCCGAAATGCCAACACTGCAATTAGACCTGAATACCTAAGTTTTAGTTTAAATGAAAAATACCATACATTAATATCTTTTGTCTTAAAAGAAAAACAAATATCAAGTGTGCCATAAGTTTGCCACTGCTGCCTTAGAGCAAAAAGAAGGATTTTAAATATGGAAAGGGTAATGAAATTTTTTCAAGAGAGGCTAAAAGTTCCGGACACAATTTATTAGTTAAATTTTAAATATTAAGAAATGACTTGAAGTTCTGATTAATATTCAGACAAATATACTAAGTCATTATCTAGTGGAGGTTTTCATCGATCCACTCACATCCTTTCATATTTACCTGACACATGCAAAATTTACAAAGTGGTACTGAGATTCTGCCATAATCAGCATCAGGTATTGGGAATAAAACCATTAATAAAACACATCATCAACAACAACAACAACAACAACAACAAAACATGATTAAAATAGTGAGTTTTACATTTTAGCAAGCACTGCAATACTTGTTTAAACTTCAAGTTTGATGAGAATTTTGATAGAAGTAAAAGGTAGATACATGGGAGTACAGGGAGTTACATTAATACATATGGGAATGTTTAAATCTAAGAGTAGGAGTGTCAAGAAAAATGTTATTAGTTAAACAGAAGTTTTGGAGTGGGCAGCTTTCACCAGCCCCACAGAAAGATAGAGAACAACATACCAGAAGAAAGACCTTTCCTGAATCTTTCAGTTAGTTGCCTCACTTCTCTGTGTGGTGTCAATAATTGCTTCAATTATAGTGCCTATAACCATTACTTGAATTTCAAAAGGTTCATATCTTTTCACCCCAGATCTTTTCCCTACTATTTAATTAGTATATTTGATTATCTAATTATGTATGTAATTAGCTGATATTCCATAAGGTATTTGTAATTAATTAGATAATTCTATGTACTGTACACACACATATACATATATAAGTTTGGATGTGTTTGAGAAGTTTATGGTTGTTTTCAAGACACCATGCTATTTTCACTTATTAATCACAAGTTTTCAATGTTTGCTGTGGATGATTGACCAGATATGTACTTCAGGAATGGAAATGCCATAAGATAATTAAGATAGTACCCACTAGAATGAAAACAAAGGGTAGAGTGAAATAATATAGCTACATTTTGGAATTGTTGTGCTCAGTTCTTGCCTTCTCCTTCACAGAGTAGAACCAAAGCAAGAGGAGGAGAACTGTATTTTGAGGCGAGAAACACTAAGGGAATGCTGGAACTCAGGAAGGGGCAGACTGGAACCTTGTAAAGCACAGAGACCTGGCATGGAAGAATGTAAAGTGGAGCAGGGTACCAGTGGCTACCACTCTGGCTCCCTGGCCTGCTATGACTCCCATTTGCAGGATTAAGGGTGAGCCGGAGAATCCCAGCAAACCTCATTCATGCACATGCTGGATATCCTAGCTACTGGAAATTTTGACAGTCACCACAGACTTGCAGTCCAGCAAGTGAGCAATATGGAGTCTTCACAATAGTTTTGCTTTAGAGAAGAAACTCACTTTGTGTGCCTGTGAAACCTCAGAACCCAGGGTGTTGTAGCTCAGTGCTATCTTGAGAAGGGAGCTATTGTTTAAGTTCAAACTGCCCTAGGGGTCAGAAACTTATCCCCATCCTTGGGACTCCACAGAGATTTCACCACATTATTGCAAGAGGTTGCAACTTCACAAATGCAACTTCATTCAGTAGAGCAATGTGATAAAACACCTAAGCCATCTGATGTCCTGTACTGTGGGTGATAGGTATTTCAGTATAGAAGGGGATGGCAGGTATTGCTCTCAAGAATTGAATGTTATGGTTTAGATATAAAATCCCCTCTTCCCTGTGTCTTAAGCGATTAAAGGGTGATTGGATCATGTGGGCACTATACTCAGGAGTGGATTAGTAGAGTTTAGTACTGAATGTGATGTTAAGAAGTAGGTCTCCAGGTGTGTGACCTAGAAAGGTATATTCTTGTCCCTAACTCCCATCTTCTCTCTGTGCTTCCTAGTTGCCAGGGGTTCATTGGTTGAACAGCTTTCTTTCAACATGCCAGTCTTACTTGCAAGAAGCCAAGCTTTCACAGGCTGAAACTGTAGTCAATATAATCCTCTCCTCCATTAAGTTGTGGCATGGGGTATTTTTGTCCCAGCAACAAGAAAGTAATGAAGACACTGAGGAATAAAAGTGTCTGCTCTCTGGGACATAAGTAGTGGCCAGCCACATGTGGACCTACACCACTGGGACATAGTGAGCAAGATGAAGTGGCACTGTGATCCCCTATTACTACCCATCTATGGGCAGTAACAGGGAAAAATGAAAATGGGGAAAGGTAGTTTAGAGGCAGAGAGAGAGAGGTGGGTGGGAAGGGGAAGGGGATTAAAATAAGAAGCAAGATGTGTTATGTACCCATTCTCCAAGATGAATGTAAACATCATGTACTACAAACCTGTACTAATAATAAAAAAAAAGAAATACCTGATAAAGAATTTTAAAGAATAATTATAAGGACTCCTAAGATTTAAGAGAATACCGATAGTTGAACAAAATTAGAAAAACAATTCATGATTATGAAAAATTCGTCAAAGAAATAGACCTTAAAAAAGAATGAAATAGAAATCTTTGAAAGGAAGAGATTAATAAGTCAAATAAAAATATAATTGAAAGCCTTAGCAACTGACTATGTCAAACAGAACAAAGAATACCATCTGAACTTGAGAATAGGTCTTTTGAAACCCCAGTTAGAAAAGAAAGAAAAAACAAAAACCTAAGAAAGAATGGAGACAGAATCTGGGAATTTTAGAGACAGAATTAAGTGAACAAATATTCACATTCTTACATACCTAAAGGCAAAGAAAAGAACAAATGAATTGAAAAACTATTCAACAAAATAATAGCTGAAAACTTCTAACTGGAAAAAATATGGATATCCAGGTACAATAGATCTTTATATCACAAATAGACATGACCTTATAAGATTCTCACAATGGCATATTATAGACAAACTATAAAAAGTACAAGACATAGAATTCTACAAACTGTAAGAGAAAAGCTCCAAATTGTATTTAAGGAATTCCTCAATTCAGCAGTACACGTCTCAGTAGAAATATTACAGGCCAGGAGGGAATGGGGTGACAAATTCCAAATGCTGAATGAAAATAACTGTCAACCAAGAATACTGTACCCAGCAAAGCTATCCTTCAGAATCAAAGATGAAATAAAACTGCTCAATAAAAACAACAATAGAGAGAATCCATTATCCACAGACAGTGTTTACAAAAGATATTTGAGGGATTCCTATATCAAGAAACAAAAAGAAATTAACTACCACATTTATAAGTATGAAACCCACTGGAAAAGCAGAGGTATGAAATACAAGTAGAAAAGATTCAAATCTTATCAATAAAATTAAACCATCTAGCTGCAAAGTTGAACTAGAAATAGTATAACAAAGATGCCCAACATAACAAAGATGCACAACATGACAAAGATGCTTACTCTTAGCACTCTTACTCAACGTAATAGAAGAAGCCTTAGCCAGAGTAATTAGGCAACAGAAAAAAAAAAAAAAAAAAAAAAAACTCCACTAATGGATAATTAGAATTGATAAGCTAATTCAGTAAAGTTGTAGGAAACAAAACCAATACAGAAAAATCAGTAACATTTTTGTACACCATTCATGAGATTATCAAGAAAAGAATTCTACTCACAATAGCTACAAGAAAAATAGAATAAAATACCTAGGAATAAATTCAACCAGGTAAGTAAAAGACCTCTACAATGTAAGTTACAAAACTCTGATTAAAGAAATTGAAGAAAATACAAAAAGATGGAAATATTTCTCTTGTTGATGGATTGGAAAATTATTATTGTTAAACTGTCCACACTAAAGTTATCTACAGATTCAATGCAATTCCTATCACACTACCAGTAACATTCTTCACATATTTTTAAATACTCCTAAAATTTATATGAAAATACAAAAGGCCCAATAGCCAAAAGCAATATTGGGCATAAAGAAAAAGGCTGGAGGTATTATACTACCTAAATTCAAAATATACGTTGAAGCTATAACCAGAATAGCATGGTGTTGGTATAAAAACAAACAAACCAAAGGAACAGAAATAGTGCTCAGAAATAACACCATGCCTTTACAGCCAAACGATTCCTGATGAAAGCACGAAAGACATGCATTGGGGAAAAGACAGCCTCTTTGTTAAATGGTGATGGGAAAGATCAATATTCACATACATTTAGAATGGAAATCTCAAAGATAAAAATGAATAAATGATGGTCAGAAAGTGGAGAAAAGGGAACTCATATGCTATTGGTGAGAATGTAAATTAGTACCGCCACTGTGGAGAACAGTATGATGGGTCCCCAGAAAGCTGAAAGTAGATCTACTGTAAATCAAGTTATCCCAATACTGGGTACATATACAAAGAAAAGTTACCAGAGTATGAAAGAAACACCTGCGTGTTCATTGCTGAAGTATTCACAGTAGGTAAGATAAGGAATCTACCTAGATGTTCATCAGTGGATAAATGGATAAAGAAAATCTGGTATGTATAAACAATATTATATTATTCATTCATAAAAAGAAACAAATATTGTCATTTACAGAAAACTGGATGGAACTGGAGGACATTAGTTTAAGTGTAATGTTGGTAACCGGAAGACAGTTACTATATGTCCTCCCTCATGCGTGAACATTAAATACCACAGGAATGTATAATAATGATTATTAGAGGCCAGAAAAGGGTGAAGGGATGCTTGATAGAGAAAAGTCAGATAATTGGTACCAAAACACAAATAATAGTAATAAGTTCTAATTAATTAGTAGAAAAGAGGAGCTCAAACACAATAAATAAAAGATAGAAATTTTAATTATCATGATATAATCAGTATATATTAATCAGTACATATTTAATCAGTATATATTAATCAGTACATATTATTTAATCAGTACATACCATGATTTAATCATTACATATAATCAGTACATATGTTTTGAAATATCACAAAGTACTCCATAAATATGTATGACTGCTACATGTTAATCACATTTTTTTCTTAAAAATTTAAAGGAATTGGAAATGTTAACTACTCTGATTTTATCATTCTACCTTGTGGATATGTATCAGATTATCACACTGTATCCCATAAATTGCACAATGAAAAACAATAAAGTTATATTTTGATATTTCCTTTGATATTTAGGAAAAGAAAAAGAAAGGAGACAGGAACACTTCTGAGGTTTCAGGATTGGGGACACGAATGACACAACTATAATATAAAACACACACAAAAGAGAAGCTATGAAGACAAAAATTTATATGAATTTTTCCAAAACCCATACAATTTAAAAGAAAGAAAGGACTAATTTAGCTCATATTTTAAAAGGATTTAGTCCATGGACAGTTGGGTCCAAGACAGAGCAGAGCTGCTTAGTTCACGGCAGCTGTGAAGCAGAGCAAGCGAACAGTGCCAAAGAGGAATGGCGTAGCCACCATACTAGTGCCCAAGGCCATGCCTCCACGGCACATCCAGACACACACAGGAGCCTGCTGTGCTGGTCTGCTAGGTGTGTCTTAATGCAGTGAAGTTCACATATCAGAATTAAGGGTCACAAGTGTATTAATAAGAAGAGATTGTGTGAAGTCTGTTGGTGAATTTCATTTTATTTTATTTTTTGTTTGTTTTCTTGAGACAGGGTCTCACTGTGTAGTCCGGCCTGGTCTTGAACTCACTATGTAGTCCAGGCTGGCCTTGTGGCAATCCTCCTCCCTCAGCTCTGGGATTACAGACATGTGGGACAACACCCAGCTGTTGGTGAATTTCAAACATACAAATGTTGGGACTAAGACAGTTAACAACGTGGGAGAAGTGGGAAGAATTGGTAAGTTTTTATCTTAAAATTCAACATGACTAATAACAAATACCAGCTTATGTGATACAATATGGATTATGAGGGGACAAAACTAAAATCGGAAAGGTGCATGCTTCTTAAAGAAATAGAAAAAGCGACATAAGTTAACAGTTGGAAATGTTGAGGCACAAAAAAGATAATGATTTATTATTTTTTATTATTTTTTTATTTTTTATTTTTAATGGCTGTGCGAGAGGCCACACGGAAGTCTGGGACTTGCTTCTTCTGTCAGGGGCAGACTAGCCAGAGGTCTAGGGTCCAGGCAATAGAAGGCAGGCACACCCTTCCGGAGACTCTGCCACACTACGAGGAGGCGGTGTAGTTATCAATTTCTAGTTTAACATCACTGAAATCAGAGAACACTGAATGATTATGACTATGCTTTTCCTTATGTTTATTCTGCCTGGGGATTTATTGAGATTCTTAAATTTGTGAACTATATTTTTAAATTTAATCTGGAAATTTGGTCATTATTTCTTCAAATAGATTTTGTGTCCTGTCACTCTCATTTTTCTGATACTTCAAACATGTGTATTAGATACTAATATTATGCTGCAAGTCACTGAGTCTCTTTTAAATTTTTAAAATTGTTTTGTTTGTTTTCTCTTTGTGATTCAGTTTGAATAGTTTTAATTTCTTCGTTTTAAAGTTTACTGATCATTTCATCTGAAACATCTTCATTTGTTAATCTTACCCAATGTATGTTTTATTTCAGATATTGCATTTTTTGAGATTTCTATTTTATAGCTTTCCTTTATCTTCTCATTATGTTTTATATTTTTCTTTTATCCATTGACATATTCATAATATTTATAATAGGTCTTTCAGAACTTTATTGGTCTTTACTACCATCCTGTCATTTTGAGGACTGTTTCTGTTGTTTGATTTTTCTTTTATTTTAGAGGGCTTAGTCCATAGTTAGCTGACTCCAGGGCAGAAGGGCAGAAAGGACATGGTGAAGGGGCCTGGCAGAGGACTCCTGCTCATCCCATGGCAGCCAAGAAGCAGAGAGTGAAGGCAGGAGCTGGGGACAACAATACACTTATCTCGGTTACTTTGTCATCACTGAGACACAGTATCTGATACCCATGGAGGTTTATTTTGGCTCATGATTTTTAGAGGATTCAGTCTTGGCTAAAGGCAAGAACAGCATGGTGGAAGAGTTTGGCAGAAGGAAGCTACTTATGTCATGGTGACCAGGAATCAGAGAGTCAAGGGAAGAGCCAGGGAGTGGGACACACCCATCCAAGTCAGGCTCCCTCTGGCCCCCCTCTATCAACCAGGCCCCCCGATTTATTATTTTTTAAAAAAGAGATGCTATATTTCTTCAGAGGCTAGTGGGAGGAATAAATAGGAAGTTGTTAGCCAAAGGGTACAAAGTTCCAGTTATTTGACATTATCTATTATACAACAGAGAGCCCTTAGTTTACAATACCCTAGTGTGCACTTTATGTTGAAGACAGAGTTCACGTTATGGGTTTTTTCTCCTAAACAAAAAACTGCCATCACAAACCACCATGAAAGAACAAAAGGGAATTTTTAAAAGTGATAAATATGTCCAGTAATTTGTATTGATGGGTATATATATTCAAATTTATCAAAATGTGTACATTAGCTATACGTAATTTTGTAAAGCAATTATATCTCAACTTTTACAACATGAATCAATATTTTTGAAAAGTTTTTAAAAACAAGGAAAAGGAAAATACTGGCATTTTAAAATGTATTACAGAAAGATCTAGGAAATTCAAGCTACTAAAATTTTGAGAAACAGACTGGTAATGGAATGAAGTTCTTTAAGAGAAGAAATTACAATATATGACATATGGTTAAAATTTGGAAGTCTATTCAAAATAGGTATTTTTAAATATTCTAATATTAGCAAGTTTTAGTATGCTTATTAATACCTATAAAACCAACAAGACTAAAGCAGGTGGTATTATTTAAACCCTAATTCTTTCCTATGAAACAATTTCATATGTAAGGAATAAAATTATTAGAAAGATGTTGGAAAAATAGAAACAGGAATAAATAACTCTACCTCTAGATAGTTTAGACCTGCGTTCCTCAAATTTCTGAATTCATAGTTATCTTCTAAAATGCCTGTAAAAATCCAGATTGTTGGATTTGCACCAAGGGTAGTATATAAAAATATCCTGGATAGAACCTTGAAATCTAGCTGTTCACAATAAGTTTTCTGAAAATTTTTGAAATTGGTCAACAGAATAAAAATTGAAAAAGGTTGCCTTAGAAAATATAAGAAAAAATATGCAAATAAAATCAAGAAGTTCATGATAGAATTGTACCCAACAGGGGGAAAATGAAGTGGGAGAAAATAGCAGTCATGTTCCAGTTAAAAAATGAACAAAATCATTACTATGGAATGAGACCAAGAAAGTGAGATAAATATATATCAGTTTCATATTAACTTTTACAGGATTTTGTACATTGGTTTTAGCAAACATTAAGGAACTGATTTGTGTTTTAAATGTTAAAGTTTCAAGTAGTTTCTTATTAATCAAAAATTAAGAAAATATTAATGTAGTCATACACTTCACACTAAGTTTTTCATAATAATCATCTTACATTTCTGTGGCATATTTGTTGCAACTCTTCAGCCAGTATTGATATGTTGTTATTAACAAAAGTTCATAATATACTCATATTTCCATAGTTTTTAGCCAACTTAGGTTTCATAACTCCATTCACAATCCCATATCACATGCATTTATGATATCTTTTAACTTCATTGTGATGATTGTTAGATTTTACTCGTTTTTGCCAAACACTTCGAGGAATAATGCTTTGGCACTTAGTAGAAGTTGAGTAGAATCCCACTCAACTGGGACTGGTCTGATATTTCTTCCATGATTAAACTCAATTTACAGGTCTTTAAAAATGTCATTTTTCATCACATCAGATAAAAAGCACATACTATAAATATGAATAATTAGATTTCATATTGCTCTTTCTTTTTTGAGGTTGTGGTTGTCAGGTCCATCTGCTGAGGTGTAGTGCTTGCTCTCTCCATTTGAAAAGTACCTGGAAGGAAGTCACTAGGTGTGGTCCATACGTAAGGAGCAGAGAGCAGCTCTACATCTCTGTGTGGTTTCTACATGACTTATTTTGAATTCTTCTGCAGCAGATATTTGTCTTATGTCCCTGGCTTATTTGTTTACTTGCTTATTTACTGACATTACATGTGAGAAAAATGAACATTTATTCTTTAATTTGAATTATAGCCCAGTACTGCATTACTTATACTCATGTTCAAATTATTGCGATTTTTACATCAGGAAGCTCTTTCAGTGGGTTTCTGTGTCTACTTGATGTATTTCTATTACAGTGTGTTTTTTTTTCCTACCTTTGTTTGCTCATTTGTGCTCTAATTTTTTTTTATTACTTCTTAATTACATACAAGGTGCTCAAGGCTTATCTTTTAGTTCTTTGGTTTTCTCAAATACTTATGTTAGAAAGTGAGATTTTTAACCAAAGTGTGCAAGGAGATACATGTGTGTAAACTAGGCCATAGATATAAACTTATCTTGGATATTTTTGTACATATCTATATTTCTTATGCAAAACCTGAACATGCCCCCCAGAATGTGAAGGATTGTTAAACTGAAGGCGATTAAGAAGAAACAGACGTGGGAAAGCTCTCTGCCCTCCCTCTATCTGGCCTAAAAACAAGATAGAAATTTACAGAGACAAAGGTTTACTGCTGCCTCTCTCTACCAGTGACAACAAAGGTTAACCGCCAAAGATGACTGTAGACCTTGTGAGAATGGGATGGCACCAAAGGAAATGAACCTTCCTCTGTCACTTATTTGCCTTCCCACAAATTGCTTTCCCTAAAGACACCAAATTTTCCTCTTTCTTATTCTCTAAAAAGTTATTGTATTTGTTGAAGATGCTATACAAGCTGAAATTCAAAGCTACCTTTTGGAGAATTTTTCATTCCCTGGTTATTATATATTTATGTTTTTATTACATATACATAATATTAGTTATATATATTTGTTACTATATTTATAATACACATATTATAAACTATTTCCTTTTTCCTTATTAATTTTCTTTTGTTACGGGGGTTCATTCCGATTAAGAATTCATGAAGGTTGAAGAAAAAGTTCTATACTGTCTTAAGTCTGATGTCATCTCCAGCAATACTGTCTCCAAGTCTAACTCAGGACTCCATGAATCATTCCAGCCTCCACTCTTACTTGTCAGTAACCTCTTATTCCAGTAGTGACAAATTTGACTTCAGTCTTTTGACATACATCTATTAATTTTTCAAACTACATTAAGGTTGACCCATACTCCATGGGAAAAAATTTCATTAAGAAAGACACTTTTATTCACTGACTTTGCCTTAATCTTAGTCTCTACACATCTCCAGAATTACTTAGTTCAGTACCTTTACTTTTTAACCTAATCAGTGAAGTTATTTAAAATACTTTTAGTAGAGTTAGAATTTTTTGTCCCAGTCTACATCCCATCTTGGAATCCTTTAAATTTGTATATGATTTTTAAAATTTGCATACATTAAGATTCAGTGTGCTATAACATTCTGTAGGTTTTGTTGTTGTTTATTTGTTTTTATTTTACTTACTTATTTTTTGAGGCAGGGTCTTACTGTTTAATGCAGGATTTCCTTGAACTCGCCAGATAGCCCATGATGGCCATGATCCTGTTATCTTCCTGCCTAGGGTTCCCAGTTACTGGGATTTACAGGCATGCACCCCATGTCTCACTTACGTGGATTTGACAAATGCATTTTATCGTGTACTATAAGTTACAATATCAAGAAGAATAAATTCATCAGTTTACAAAATGTTTTGATGCATTTGTTAGATCTTTCCAAGTCCCTAAACTCTTGAAAACTGTTAATATTTCTAATCTCTCACTTCGCCTTTTACAGGATGTTGTATAATTAGAATTATATGTGTGTAGCCTTTTGAGAATGGTTCCCTTCATTAGCGAGATGCATTTAAGATTCACCTATATTTTTTCTATGATTTACAAGATCATTCCTTTTATGGCTATATAGTTTTCCATGGTATGCTCATTTGTATCTATGTATTTACCAAAGATATCTTGATTATACCCACTTCTTGGCTATTATGAGTGATTCTTCCGTAGCTTTCATGTTCCATGTGTGTGTGTATATGTGTGTGTGTGTGCAAAGGTTTTCAAATCACATAAGTATCTAGCAGTGCCATCATCAGCTTGCATAGGAAGACTATCTTTAGACTTGTGAGAAACTGTTATAACATCATACAAATAGTACCTTTTTGCACTTCCACTTCCATTTAACAATTCCTGTAGTTCTGCACCCTTACCAGCAATGTGTGTGTATTTGGGGGATTTTAAATATTCAAATATTCAAATAAGGCTACAGTTTAGTTTGTTTGTTCTTGCTGTTGTGTCTGTCTCCATTTCCTTCTTCTTTCTTTCTTTCTCTTTTTTTTTCTTCCTTCCTTTCTTTCATTTTTCTTTCTTTCTTTTCTTTCTTTCTTTCTATCTCTCTTTCTTTCTCTCTTTCTCCAGTACTGGAGATTGAACTCAAGTCCTTTAAGGCCTCAGCCCACCTCATATAATTTTAAGAGTTGGTTTTACTTGTGCCCAGGATGAGCTCCAACTTGTGACCCTGCTCTCTCTGCTTGCCAGAGTGCAAGAAATACAGGCATTCACCACCAAGTCCAGATAGCTTGTTCTTTTAATTTGCCTTTTTCTAATGACAGATGATGTTGCATGTCTTTTTGTATGCTTGTATATGCCATGATAATGATGTACTTATTCAGAACTTTTGCACCATTTTAATCATTTATTTTCTTATTGTTGAGTTGAAGTGTTCTGTGACTACATTAGATACAAGGACTTTCAGATTTTTTTCTCCTGCTCTGTGGCTTATCCTTCCTCACAGTGTTTTTGCTGAATGGAAGTTTTAAATTTTAATAAGGTATAAATTATCCATTTTTACTTACATTGATAGTTCTTTTGATGTTGTATCTAAGAACTCATTCCTAGACCTGGTGTCGTGTAGATTTTCTCATATATTTTCCTCTACAAGATTTATGGTTTTCCATTTTACACTGAAGATCACTGAATTCGTTTTTGTGTGATGTGTAAGATCTGTGCCTAGGGTCGGTGAGATAGCTCAGTGGCATAAGAGCCTGCCTGGCAAGTGCGAGGGCCTGAGTTCAATTCCTGGATCCCACGTACGAAAAAAGGGCCGGTGATATCGTTCAGCGGCGTGGGCGCCTGCTGGCGCACGAGGTTCTGAGGTTGACCCCCGGTACCCACAAAAAAAAAAAATAAAAGATCTGTGCCTAGATTTATTTTAAAGATAAGTTGTCAATGGCATATGATATAATAATAAAATTATCTACATGTTAATTCACAATAGGACTTTTAAAAGGCTATCAGGAAGATAATAAGTTACTCAACGTTCACATAATGAACTGTGTAAAATATGTGCAAAGTTCTTTCTTCAGTAGTTGAGTATGGACTGGGCATAATATTAAGTAATATCTGTGAATCTCACATATTCACATATAATTTGCTACACTTTAAAGAAATCATGAAATGTCAAGTGACAAAAAGTATCACTAGATAGTATATGAATAGTGAATACCAAAAGGAACCATAATTTGATGCTCGGTGACATGGTCAAAGATACAAATGTGAGAGTTAGGAACCTTTTGACAGGCTTTTAGTAAAGACAGTAGATGTGATCGTAAGAAAATTGAAATTATGAAAATTGAAAACAAAAATAATAAACACAGCTTGGATAACTCTTTAAACTTTATTCAGGCAATATCACTTTGGCAATGAATTGGTAGGAATATTTACTGAAATTATGAATATTAAATGAACCAGTAATCAGTACAAAAATCATAAAGAAACAGAAGTAGAAAAAGAGGCCAATGCTTTACAATTCAATTAATTTTAGTTCCGCTGTTATTTGTTAAGAGTCTTTGCTCTTCTTTAGTGATGGAAATCTCAGTGGTACATTTAACTTTTCGTAAGTAATTTGCCACCTAATAGGAAAGCAAAAGATTGTGCAAATAATGTAAAACATTTATCAAAATAGACCTTAGTACAAAAGAAGTGACAGCTTACTGAAGAATTTATATGTGTAATACAAGGACACTCAAAGCAGAAAGAACTGCAGATGTATTGGTATGGAAGTGTGAAACTACTCTTTGAATACTGATTTATAGGCAATTCAGTAAATTTTGGAATGTAAAACATACCAGATTTTTAAAAAGCGCTTTTCTCACTCTCATAATCTTTTACAAAAAATATTCACATGGAGACTTGTCAACTTTAATGTGCATACAAATAGAAGATACAGCATTTTATCCTTCAAATACAATTAGGAAAACTCATGAAACAAATAACTCTTGTATTTTAAACAAGAAAAGAAAAAATTCTGTCTCAACTGTCCACCTCTTGGAAACTTGAAGCCTATAGAATGAGTCTATTTGGATTTATTGCTACCCCTCCATTTTAATGCCAATCACATACCATAGACAATTCAAAGACACTGGATTTAAAAAAAAGGAAAAAACACATCATTTACACATATATCATGTCGATATATAGGTGACATTTCTTAGATAAAAGCTCATTATAATTATAGTACATTGGAACCATTTTCTGCCCTCTCTGAATTTCTATAACATTTTCATCCAGATTTGTGAGATCATTGAGAAGGCTGCAGCTTCATAACAAAATAGTACAAAAAACATCCAATGGTGTCAGTTTTATGCTAAAGCTGGCTAAAACGCCTCAGAGAAGCCAGTTGGGTGTATTCTCTTCCTAACTCTGCTTTCAGCGACCTCATATTGGCAGCTTGAAATGGACTATCACAGTAGTATCTGCTCCAGGGGAATCAGCAAATTCAAAACACAAGTTTTATTTTCTCTTGAGAGAAACTGTTATTAAATATTTATTGATATACTACTGAATATTCCTTAATAATTGTCTTTCAACAAAGAAGGAAAAATTATTTCATTTAAAAATCAACTGAACATGTCTCTTTAAAACTGTATATTAATAATAAAGATCATTTGACTTTAGAAATAAAATGATGACTTAATATGGAAATGATTACTATTATTAATATTGAACAGCTTTTCTCTAACATGAAGCCCCAGAATAATGAGAGTTACTACATCAATCAAGAAAAACAGAAACTAAAACCCGTTTTCTACATTCTAGCACCTAAATTCTGAAGGAATGATGTTAGATTACCACATAAAATTCCTTTGTGTGAATCATACGGATTCAGAATTAAATATGGTATGTATAGCAAAAGGACAGAGTGTGTATGAATATCCAAGATTTGTCCGTATTGTGTGTATTAAGATGTCAGGGACAATCTAAATCACTTCCTTTTCTGTCACTCTGTCTTCGGACAACATCCTTTGAGACACAACAGCATCCAGCAACGACCCCCATCCCCCAAGTCTCAAAATGATATGTAAATCCTGCAATTCATCATGCTCTGTGTAGTACAGGTTTAATTCTTCCTCCTAGGCCTCAATCTGCTGAAACATTACTCTGATATACAGTACAAAAGCAGTAACAAAGATGTTCATATCAGTCCATTGTGAAGTGGTGGCAGGCAGAGAAATCAATGAAGCCAAGGGGACAATAGCCAGAGTTTAAACAGGCTGCTGAAATTTGCTAAGGCACAGACAAAGGGCCCATACTGAAAGACTAGCTGCTGTGGAATTCCTTGGGCCCCATTATGTGGCTGAAACAATCCTTACTCAGAGAGTGGATTTGCATCTCTAATAGAGTTCAGGCTCTGTTTGTGAAAGGCTTTCGCTAGGCCTGACCCCATGTCTCAGTAGCACATTGATACCCAGAGCTTTGCCTTTGCCTGTCCCACACTACAGAGAGCAGTATCATGGGAAAATGCACTAACTTAAAAGAAAGCAAATGAAGGCAAGAGGAAGGGAAAAAATTAAAGGCTTGAGGCAGTTTTGGTGGTACTTAGCAGTGAAAATTACTTTGGCAAATAATAGAACCTACTGCTGGTAATTACTGCTAACAAGCTTCCCCCAGCCCAAATGTGACACTTGTGCTGATGTGAGAAAAGCTGATATAGGCCAAGCTTATTAAGCCTGAATGAAAGGGGCCTTTTCTCTATGAAAATACAGCAACTTGGGGCCTTGCAAAGCATGTAATCTAGTGTCACCAATTATGCGGGAAAACAGAAAAATGGTGCTGCAATATTTAAAATCCTTCTTGGATTTAATTCAGTCAGGTGCCCTAATCCCAAGCAACTGTAGTCATGAACATCCTTGGTTTCCTAAACATGTACTCTTGGTTCCAAACAAAATATTGTGGGTACTTAATCTACTTCATGCTAAGGACCACTGGGGAAACCTTTCATACTTGATGCCCAGCAGATAACCTGGCAAAACATTTCCCCCCTGTGGAAGATAAAATGTAAACAAATACTCATAATCTGAAACAAGGCGACAGAGGCTTCCTCCAAGTTTGTCCTTGAATATTTTCTTGATTTACTTATAATCTTAAAGTCCAATTTGTTGTGATTTGACATAATGCTAACTTTATCAATTTTTAAGTTGCTTTAGTTACCATGGAAAATCAATCATATAAAGTTATAACATCTACTAATTATCATTAATACAATTTTGCCTTGAGAGTAAATTCATAGTTTATGCCTAAAAAGAAGTAAGAAAATAGTCATGTTTGAGTCTTTTATTTGTTACTATATTTACTACATACAGGAAAAGATCTTACTCTTTCCTTTTTAGGAGACAAGTGCATGTTAAAAGATGAAGAATATTTCTTATGTGCAGTAATATACATGAGAAATAAATGTTTAATGCAGTATTAGGAACTGAATTCCATTATGATTATCTGGCATTCTACACTCTCAAAGTAATATTTTAAGATTTTTCAATAGTATAATTGGCAGAAAGATGAAAATGTTACCTCTATGATCTAACAAACTATGGGTATTTTAAGTCAGGGAAACAAAATCACGAGCTACTGAGAACCTAAAAGGATGCAATTATGGCAATTTTTAATTTCTCGATGTGCTTGCCACTTTTAATATGCCATCAGTTTTTAACTGTAGTATTTGAATATTTTCTATGATTTGTTTTTCTCTACTGTAATTACATTATACACATAACAAAATTAAGAGACATTTTATATATCTATTATTTTAATAGTTAATGTAGATATTTAATATAGATTTTTAGATTGTTTTTGCAAAAATTTAAAATATATGTTTAAAATTGAGAAAAACATAATAAAGCCAAAAAATCACGTTTGTCTAATGATTCATTTTGAAATATGTTTAGTTCTAAAACTATTTTTTTATGGTTACGTGGCCTTTAAACTCATGTTTTTTTTTATAATTTAATATTTTTTGCAGCAAAATGTCAATTGTTCACATCCTAAAAATTTGTGCCACACATTGTAATAAAGCAAGTCACTCAGCAATCAGGAGAGTAAAAATAAAGTTTGAAAACCTCATATTTAATCAATGAAAAAAAAATTTTCTATTTTCTTATAAAGAAACTGAATCCTACATGAGTTAAAACTCAAGAAACTAAAATTTTGTATATTAAATTTATGATATAAACTCAAGATAATGCAAAATAGTTTTATCACATAATTTACTAGCTGAATTTATATTGTTTTTATACTGTTACTATGTAGAATTATCTATTTTTCTATTTTCAGCTATTGCAAAATCTTAAGAATTCTTTTTATTTTAAGATGTTTGTTTTGATTATGTTGTTATAATATAAAACTTATCTTAATATCTCCTCTTATGGCTTGCTTCTGACCATTCCCATTATGACAATAGTTAATGCAAATGTCTGCTCCTTGTAAAGGGCTAGGTTCCCCTGAGCTAGACTAAATATGGGTATAAAATCCTTTAAAGCAAAATAAGTTTGCTCAGGTGGAAGTTGTTTATAATAAATGAAGTAAATTGTGCAAAATTTCAGACTATATAAAGTGATAAAGATCATTTTATCATGCACCACAGAAAGAACTCTTCTCTGTTTGACCCAACAATCACTAAAAAGAAATCAACAGGGAATATTAAAGAAGTCAATACATGAGCAAAAATTTTTGCTTATTTTTATATGTAATGAAAAACATTATTTTGACAGAAAGGGTGTGTATTTAAGAGTGTATATTCTGACATTTTGCTTATGCAAAACAAAATATGTACAATTAGAGCAAAAATTTTCTGAAGTTTGTTTTGGTAAGGAGGAGTGCTATAAGCAATCCATACAATTGCTGTTGCACTGTGAACCTCACAGGACATTGATGCTGTAATAAGAGTGTCCTCGTGTTTTCAGTGGCATCTCATAGGAAAAAATAAAGTACATACTGGAGACAAAAGGAGAGAAGAAATGAGGGATATGTAGAGTGAAGCTGGACACTTAAAGGTTAGTAAAAAGGGTGAGAGAGAGAGATGAAATTGAGGGATGTGGAAAAGAAGAGGATGAACAGAAATACAGGGGAGAGAGAAAAGTACCTTGTGCATCACCATTTTATTTCATAGTAATTTCATAGTTCTATATTCACTAGTACACTTGCAGAAAGTGCTGTTTTGTTTGTGATACTTTTCTCTAGTTTATCTAATTAACAAATAAATATATAAATATTTAAAGTATGCTGTTTGATGCTTTGATATCCATATCCATTGTGAGATAATTACCACAATCAAACTAATTAGTGTATATATCACCTCACATATTTACTGTGTGAGTGTGTGTGTGTGTGTGTGTAGTAAGAACATTAATTCCCTTTTAGACTTCATCTCAAACCTGTTTTAAGGCATTTTCTTTTGTCACTGGGAAAACTTGTAGTTGGAAAGGAACTATGCAAAGATGGATTTCTCAAAGATCTGTTAATACATTTCTGTGGGTTAAAAAAAAACTTAATGATAGACTGTAAAGAATTTGAAAAAACCATGCAGATAAATTTGATGGCTCAACATATTTCTTAAGCCATGCCTTATTATATTTAAATATATGACAGATGAAATACCAGTTCATGAAGGAAAGTGTGGAAATTGAAATCAAATACTTTTTCTGTGAAAGTATGTGTTCAAGCTTTATATTTAAGATTACAGGGCCGGTGAGATGGCTCAGCGGCATAAGCGCCTGCCTTGCAAGCGCGAGGGCCCGAGTTCGACTCCTGGATCCCACATATGAAAAAGGGGCTGGTGATATCGCTCAGTGGCACGGGCGCCTGTTGGCGCGCGAGGTCCTGAGGTCGACCCCCCGGTACCCACAAAAAAAAAAAAATATTACATATATATATATATTACATATAAAACTTCATATACAAATTATACATATATGGTTTTTTACACATAATTTGACAGCTGAGAAATGATCACCAGATGAGAGCAGTCAGTGAAAATGGGCCTTGCAAAAAGTTTGGTTGTGCTAATTGTCAAATGGAATTTTTAATGCACAGGGTGACTATTTGTCCAATTTTGAAAGTGATATTCCCTTTGGGATTTTCAATTCCATTTCTCTACTACGAGTGATAAATCCATGTGGATTCTTCCTCTTGTATTTGTTGTAGCTGCAGTTACCTTCCCATTTCTCTCCATTATCCTGACCACTGCTACAGCTGTAAATCTCTCCATTTCTTCACTGTTTTCCAGCCCATTTTACTTAATTCAGTTCTAATTATGTTATGTACATGCTCAAAACCTTTCCAATCTCATTGTTTTTTGAAAATATTTGCTCCTCAAGCAAGTATTGAAAGCTCTCCAAAATCAAAACCAAACTTGTGTCAGCACTTTTTCCCACTCTAATGTCCCACACATACACTGCGTGATTATGAAAGAAGACTGCTACGCCAGGATTCTGCCAGTGCCATGAATGTTTTCCAGAGCTGACCATTTTGTTCTACTGGACATTTTTTTTCTCCCTGTAGATCTATATTCCAATTTGAAATGTGTCTTCTATCATGACATGTACCCAGATGTCCCCTGTATGAAGTGCTACTGATACACCACCATCCAGTTTATTAAACAAGATTACCCTTTATTATAATACTTGCACAAATAAGTTTTCTATTTTTAATTCCTAAGAATACCTAATAAATTTCCTTCCTATACTAACACTAAGTTAACACTTAATGAAGTGAATAGAAGAAAAAGAACCCATATATAAATAACAAAAAGTTATTTATAATTTGAACAAAGATTACCAAGAGTAATTTTTTTCTTTTTCAGAAATATTAACAATAGATATACTACCTTTGTTGGCAAAAATCAGTATATCTGTAAGTGAACTAATCATATTTGATGTATTTTCAACTCAGTGTTTTAAAACATCAGAAAAACAGCTAGGCACAGTGGCGCATACCTGTAATCCCAGCACTTGGGAGGCTCAAGCAGAAGGATTGCTAGGACTTTAAAGACGACCTGCTGGGCTACAAAGTGAGTTCAAGTCCAGCGTGAACTACATAGTGAGACCCTGTGTCAAAAAACCAAAAAGAAAATCAGAAAATGGAGAATATTTAATTAAATTAACATTAAATTTTATACATGCAGATAAAAATTTTGCTATAAACCAGTATTTAGCATATGTCTTTAAAAGAGAGTTTTCTTCATGTAGCTTTTCCATAAAAATGATACTTTTTAAATATATTTCAGGGTACAACATTTTCACAGTAATCTACCAGATTTATATAACATATAATGACATCATAATGAAGCTTTACATAAAAATACTAAAATTTGTGAAACAATGGGAAGTAACAAACAATGTGATGAAAGAGATTGATTACCCTCAAATGTTCCATAGATAAAAAAGACATCCTTGAATAAAAACGTTTTTGTTAATGATTATTTTGATGTGATTTTTAAATTTCTTCTTATCTATCTTAATGAAAGGATCCCATTTTTAGTTCAGAATAACAGCATGTAAACAAAGATCCTCAAAATTGTTGTAACACTTGAACTTTATTCTTTCCTTCTTGATGCTAAGTAACTGTTGAGATCATTTAGACTGAAGCTTTAGGATTATTTTTCAAACTTACCCATAACCAAATTCAGAAACAGTGTTATTTACACTTATCAAATTATTTAAGTTGATCATAAAATTGTTAAAATTATCTTATTGTGCATGCTATACTTTGTAAATTGAAGTGCCTATTAAATTTCTTTTAAACTAATTAGGAAGATAGTAAATGCAACTTTACAGCAGTGGAATAACTTGCTTTAAAGATATAAAGGTATCCTAAAAATGTAGTGTCAATTTGCATATTTTTTTAAAAATTTTCTTTCTTTGTAATAAATACAAAAATAATTTTAAAGTTAATCTCATAATTTAATCCCACTTATGTCTATCCTGGAAAGGTACATTCTTTATATATTCCTTAGTGTTTTTGGATATTGTACAATGATTAAAATAAAAATGGCAATGATGGACTGTATAGCCCATCTTATTCCTTCCTGTAAAGAATTACTACTTTTGTCTATTTACCAATGTCTTTAAGAAAGTGATTAAAATTTAATAGAACTGGTATTTTTCATCTACAGTACCAGCAAGTGTGTAAGTGTCACTGGCTATTTTAAGTCATTTCAAGTCATTTGTCTATTATCAGGAATGCAAAACAACATACCTAGAGTCTGTTTACCTTTAACAATTTAGATATCTTAGGTGTGAATACTACAGTTTTACATATAATGATGTAAAAATATTTTAATGCCAAGTTATGGGCTCATATGAGAAACTAACATGATTTTTAGCATGAGTTTCACACACTATGAAATAGTCCACTAATATTCAATAGTTAGCAGATTGCTACGAAAATGTAAAACACAGAATGACTTTGCTCATTTTATTTTAACATCTTAAATTAAAAGTATAAAACCATCTAATGAAATGCTTAAACTGTTTTACTTTCTAAAATTATTCTTAAGCTTCTGAGAGCTGCAAATAACAAGACTGTATGGCTTATATTCCAAATAGAACAGCATAGTGATAAAATATATTTTAGTGAGAATTTTAAGGCTCAATAGAGAAGAATGCCTCCTGGCCCTATTAATATTTTAAGTCCCTTCTACTGGGGTTGTCTCATCTGTTCTCACAACACAACAAAAAATTGTGCATTTAGCTTTTGTTGTAGCAAAGAACAAAGACAAAATATATTTCTGAACTTGAATTTTTCAGATCATAATAGCATCTTGTCTCCTTGGTGTTTCTTTCATTTTATCAACTGGGTGACTTGTTGAAGGGAATAAAGAGAGAAGGCTTCATACAGGGGAAGCCACCGATATCATTGGCAAGTGAAGCTCACGACAAATGAGATATTGTACAGGCAAACACAAAATGAGCTTTCACGCAGGGCTCTGTCAGTGTCATTCAGCTTTGCCTGAATGGATAACCCTCTCATGATTTATCTTCCATTCATCAAGTCAATGCCTAGTATCTTTTCAGTTGTGATGGATAAGACCTTACTAAATTGACTACTGCCTGCTGAGCATTGTGGAGCCTGAGAACAGAACAGGAAGGGGGATCCAACCATATTTCATTCATATCCTAAGTCATCCATGCTCAGTAGATCTAAGGACTGAGAATTACAAAAAGCCTTGTTTCAAATTGCCCACAGGTCTGGACCAGAGAGTGGTCAAGAATCCATCTAATTCCCCGGAGTAGAAAATAAGGTAGGGATAGAGACTATTAGGAAGTTCCATAATAGGCCAAATGGAAAACTGAAAACAAATAGAAAGGAACTCCTATTCCTTTAAGTCTTATTCTATATGACAGATATTTAGCTAAATTCATTCAAACATCAGGTATATTTTGTCATGAGAAAAAATTATGTCAGACATACATAATTGCTCATATTTGACTAAAAGAGACTAAATGTTAAATTTCATTGCAACAATAAACCTACCTGCCTCAGTAATATTTTCCTCAGCTTCTAGGAGAAAGAACTATCCAGTCCAATAAATGCCTGTGAGTACATGAAAATGTGAGAGTAATACAGTGACAGAGGAAACAGGAGATGGAAAAAGAAAGGAAAGAAACTGAAATTCACATATTGTATTTGTGGCTTGAATTATGGATGCATACTTCTAAGTAAAATATTGTTTTTAGACACTTTAATGAATACCAGCAAAGAAAGTTTCTAAAACAACTACTCATGAACATTTCATTTTTGGATTCCTTAGAAAATTTTCTTGGTATTTTTCCTCATATTTAAAAATGTAGATCAATTATTTTATTTGAGAAGTGAGGATTTATAACTGAAGGTTTCCATAGTTAATATCATGTCTTTCTTCTTTGAATACTTTTTTCAGTCAAAATTCCTCTGTTAAATCTCTGATATTCAGATATTCATAAAATTTAAAAAAATCAGCCTTTTGTTCCTCAAGTCATAACTTTAAAATGCCTGTTTATATATCTAAAATTATTGCCTTAGTACAAACATATTTGAATATGTGGGTATTAGAAATGGAGGATACTTGTGTTAAATAGGGACTCATAATCATGCAGCTCCAAAAACAAAGAAAAAATAGCAAATACATATAAATACAAAACATAAAATGAATAATGAATACCTTATATTGTAATGCTATGGACATCAATTACCAATATTATATTACTTATCTTGTAAAATCACAATGACTTATTTTATATTTTTTTAATTAATTAAGTTCATTGGTACATTTTAGGTATCTAGAATGATCGCATTCATCATAGGGAATTTGTATCTCTACATGATATAACTTGACTTATTTTAAGTTTAAGTTCCATAGTAATAAATATTGTCATTTCCTATATTTGTCTGCTTTTAAGGATAATTAACAGATCCCTAATGGTATTACATCAATAGCATACACAAATAGACACCAAGGAATCATTGATCCTTTTGAAATGTGCTAAGGAGGGCTATGTATAGGTGTAATAGATTTACTCTAACACATAAAAAATGGAACAAAATTGTGTCTCTTTTACATTTCTAAGAAAAAAATATTGAAATCTTACAGATTGATATGCCCTTTGTTTGAAGAGTTAGCTAACTCTCCATGCATGATGCACTGATATAGCTAAGGCTTCTATTTTACTTGAGGCTGAGAATTTGATGGGGTAGGGGAAGGTTTCTGGCAAAAACATACCCGATCTAATAATGAAAAACATTATGCAAAAGGATACAATGGCCCCAGAAAGGGGGTGAGGAGGGAACTGAAAAGTAAGTGATATCCTTGTTGGTATGTTTTTCAATTTTTTGGCTAAGCTCTCCTCCTAGTTACATTTGCTTTGAATTTTCACCTTCTTTTTTTTTAAAACCAATAGAATGTACTTTCTGTAGCAAGCAAATTAAACAAAGAAGAACCCCTTGCAACAGTTTAAAGCATAGAGAATGTTTCAAAATAGACTGGTGAAAAGCATAAGAAACGTCTGCAGACAACTGCGAGAACATACGCACCTATGTATATATGATGCCAAGGTAAATTAAATTGATTGATCTCCGTGGTCTTCTTCTCCAAAGTGTGGTATAAATTTTGTTTTTGCAACTTAATCAATTATCCAAAGAATGGAAAGTCTGTTGCACAGAGGTGGGCTACAGCTAGTTTGTGTTATTTGTGTAAATAGAAAAGTAATTGACTAGGATGATTTTAACATCATAGTTTAAAATAAATTTTGGAATTGTCTTTGTATATGAATTATGCTTCTTCATTCTATTCTTTTTTTTTTTTTTTTTTTTTTTTTTTTTTTTTGTGGGTACCGGGGGGACGACCTCAGGACCTCGCGCGCCAACAGGCACCCGTGCCGCTGAGCGATATCACCGGCCCCTTTTTCGTATGTGGGATCCGGGAGTCGAACTTGGGCCTTCGCGCTTGCAAGGCAGGCGCTTATGCCGCTGAGCCATCTCACCGGCCCTCTTCATTCTATTCTTAAAGGAAATAATGACAAGTGAATTTGATTTCATTATTTTCTTTTTTAAGTTTCTTTTTTATTAGTATATACTTACAATACATATTAACTACATTCATGTTAGGGAATTGGTACATGCACATATTGCTTCTTCCCTTCATTTTTACTTCCCTTTCCCTCCCTGACTGCTTTCTGCGTCCCTAGATCCATTATTGTTGTGATGATAATTTTTCACAACCAACATTCACTGGTGTGGGGGAAAGAATGAATTATTCAAGTTCATACTTATGCTCTCTTGCAAAAGTAAAACTTATAATGACCAACAATCCCTAGCACATACACAAAAATCACAAAAGAGTTTCATGCTTTTATTCAAAAAATATATTTCTAGTGCTTGCTATGTGCTAGGTATTATTCTAGGCAAATATGATGTATTATTGAACAATATACAAATCAACTGATGGCCTGAAGTTTATATTATCAGAGAAAGAAGGAACTTAAACTGAAATGGATGTGAAAATCACCATTAATATCAGTCAAAATCTGGAAAGCCAGGGTAGTTCAATATACTTTGCTCATTTCCCAATATGTACACTGTTTAATAATCCTCAGAGTTTTTTACATTTTTAACAAAACAGCTTATTTGGTGGTTTGAATACTTAAATAATCAGGCCAATTTTATAATATCTGAAGGTTACTGAAAATAAAAATAACATGGACCTAGAACAAGATCTAGTGTCTAGCCTGAACTTTGCTGTCATCTTTCTGAGCTCCAGCTAGTCACACACCTCCTCTAAAAAGTGTTGAAAATGTAAATGGTGATAGGTATCATTGGCCCTGCTAGGGAGTGTTATCATTAAACAACAGAATAGTTATTAAGGCAATACTTATAAAAAGATGCAGAGGCATGAACCTTAGTAGAAGCTTAGCATCATAGTTACATACAGTGAATACTCTGTACACATCTCTTGAAGGAATTAATAAGTAAAAGAAGAAAAGCAAATATTATCACTGTTTACATTATTCATTGATGACCAGCTTGCTGACTACTTAATTTTTTAATCCAAGATTTGCTTTAAAATAAAAATGTTAATTCTTCTCTCTAAGGCTTTATAAACAATTTTTCCAAGTTTTAAATTTACCTAAGAAGTGTTGATGAAGGATTTCTGTTGAGATAAACAAAAGCCCTATGCATTAATAATTTAACATATTGGTTACTTAATTGTAGTAAGTAGCTTTGGTGAACATAATTATGATTATTAAATTAAAATAACCAAGGTGATTCTTGATACTGTTCAGTCTTCCAAGAGGATTAACTTGTATATTTTAAAGTTAACATAGATATCCTGCCGTGCAGTACATTTAGAATAAATGAGTACTTAATTGAATAGCTGCTGAAGGATTGAGAAGTATGTAAAGTCTCCATGAGATCATGAGATTTGTTACAAATTAAATTTTTCTTGCAGTATTATGGTTTTATTTTACATTCACAATTAGTTCTTTCAAATTTAATTATCTTCTTTTGGTTTGATAAAGTGAAGAATGAGCTGATTCTTGAGAAACAATTCATTTCTCTGACCAAGTCTTCAAATATCAAAGACCTGACAACAGGGGGTGGAAAATGGAACATGGAAAATCCAGACGTGGTTGCACTGTCACTTGGCTTCAGCCTAAATCTCAGTTATGTGATCAACCATGCATGTGAACAAAAGAGACATTCTCAGAAGAGAGGAAGGGTTTCTGATGGAAATCACAAAAAAGAAAGAATATAGTTTGGAAGAAAAAAGCAAGAAGATGGGTGTCAAGGCCTTGTGGGTTTTGCTAAATGGGTAGACGCCCCCATGCTCTTTGGAGTAATTCTTTTCTTCTTAATCTTCATCCTTCTTTTTCAGAGTGCATTAGGTCCAATCCCAGAATCTTTATAAAGGAAAGTTTTGTATATTTTGATGTTGGTGGGAAAGAAGTGCCCCTGGAGAGGCTTTATTTGAGAACATGATTTGGAAACATTTTCTGGGAGGGAAGAAGTTTTGAAGGAGGTTTACATTGCCATTAATTATTTAGGCTGAAGTTGTGAGGTTATATATTGGATGTTTTCCCCATTTGTGCTAGTATAATGTTTCGCTACACGAATCAGGTATCTACTCCCCATCCAGTCAAAGGACATGGCATTTTCAAATGAAATGGTATGGACCAAGATGGTATAGTTTGGTCTTTTGCCTTTAGATTTTCCTGTGAAGGAATTAGAGAAACATTATTACTAGTTTAAAACAATGTGAAAAGCTCCTTAAAATGGGTCAGTATTAAATTGAGACAACAACATTTTTTAAAAGTTTTTCAATTTAAGTTTACTAGGGGAAAAATAACACAAGACAAAAATGTGGAACGATGAAATACCACAGCCCACCCAGAAAGAGGCAAATGTACTTACTAGATAACATGGCTGATGTTTATCCTACTTGAAATTTCAAAAACAGAGTTAACTCTGTGAGATTTTGTGAATTACCATGATACATAATGTATCTTAATAGATTCTTACTCAACAAATGTACTCAAGCCTGAAGGGTTGACTTAGCGCATTTGCATTATGAGCTAAATGGAAATACAGGTATTCTGAAGTTTGGTATTCAAAATGTAAAGTTCAGAGCAGTTAGCCCTTTTCTTCTGTTTCTCTTATATTTGCAACAAACATATTTCTTACCGTTATGGTCCTTAAAACTTATATCTGTAGTTGAAAATTTGGGACATTTGAAATAGAATAGTTAAAATACATCACTCCAGCAAGTCTAAAACTGAAAATATACTAAATTTATTGGATAAATTAGAAGTATGTCAAAATGTTTAATTCAAAATATAATCCTTTTCCTGTGTGTTAAGCATTAGGGGTTGGGAAATCAGTGTGACACAAAATTCATATACTTTTCTTCATGAAACACTGTAATTTCACTGCTTGATTGCAAAATAATAACTTACTTTTTAAAGCATTAAGAATAAACACTAGCAAAAAACAAAATTTATTAAACATTAGGACTATCATGATTTATTACACTTTTTTTTTCATTGGGCTGTTACTCTGGAAAAAAAAAATGTTAGGAGTCTTCACATCCGACCTCAAGTTAGAACAGAGTAACTACCCAGAAACATCAAAATAATGAATTTTATATAAACTCGCCTTATCGTTACCTTCCCACTTGTGCTATCTTAATTTACAAATTTAACAAAGCTTTCCACACTATATGCCCTAACATCAAGATTATAATTATTAATGCTAGCAACCCAATGCAAAGTCCTTAATAATAGTATGACAGTCAGTATATTAATAAAGAACATTTCCATTACTTTCCTAATAAGTTTGCCTCCAATTTTAAAAATACTTGATACAAATTTGACAGGTCACATATAAGCAGAAACAGCAAATACTTGGTTCCTGAGAAGAAAAGGATTTTTAAATGAATATCATTGGTAAATTACATTGGTAAAAACGATAGAAGTAATCTTTCCTAGAGCTTACTGTGAATCAAGCACTTTCTAAATAGCCACACGAGAACCTTAAAAGTAAATACAACTTCATATACTACTGAGAAATAAATAAATCTTCATCTTAGTGTTTCTATCTAAAGCTGCCAGATGTAGATGACCATCACCTTTTTTATCACTAAGTATCCTATAATGTTTTCCATTCATTCCTAACTATTTATGTTGGAAGTTCTGCCACATGTTCTTATTAACTATTTGATGAAGATGTTGATGATGATGATAACAAAATAAGTACTAATGTGAAGTTCTGGCAAGTTACTTATTACACGCATTTTACATGCACTGAGTAACTTAAGTCTTCTCCTGTAACAAAAATTGAAGAGACAACTAGAAATCTTACTGGCTGTTTTACAATTCGAATAAATCAAACTGTCATTTTTGCAGTGAGAAAAGTTGTGATCAGTTAGTTACATATAATTCATCTTAATATATAATATGTGTTGGATTTATTTGACTTTTAGAGGTGATAATATTTAATTACATAATAGGGAAATTATGCATACGTATAAAATTTTATAACCATGTAAAGCTATTAAGGCAAGAGTTTTATTGACCAATAAAATTTCTCTATTCTAAAATTGTGTTTCATAAAATATTTTTAAACATGGAAATTTTATTGGTTTTTATTGTTTATATATACTAACTATTAATATGACTCATGTATAACCAACTCATTCACCTTTCACAGGGTGATCAACATATTTTCATATTTCCATTGATTTCATGTTTACTAGGTCTGCCCACTACTGAGCAGTCATATAATTATAAATTATACAGATTATAATCAAGCAGTAGTTTATGTCATTAAACAGATGTTCAGAGCCAGAGGAGAAGCCCAAATTGATCAGCAATGAGAATTATCTTATTGTGATGGTACAGTACAGGGAAATAGTCTTACATTTCATGGGCAATCATATCATTAACATTAAGGATGGTGAAGAAATGGAGGCTGATTAATTTTTTCTCAATCATATATTTGTTGACTATTAGTAAAAATATACAACTTTTTCTTGTTTTTTCAGCTTATTTGTTTCTTTAGTCACCTAATATTTAAGCTCCTATTTCATTCTACAGCTAACATCAAATGAAGGCTAGCTAATTCTATCGAAGAAGATTCCATTTTATAATTATAAAACAAAGTTGTAAATGATGGACTCAACAAAACTTAATGGTATTTTAGGTAATTAGATTTGATTATCGGAGTAGAAGTATTTTAACAGCAAAAGCTTGTTTCCCTGAATATAGGTTTTCACGTAAGGCACATACATGTTTTAAAATATTTTTAGCATATTTCCTATAAGGTTCAAAAGACAGCACTTTCCATCATCCATCATTCTCTTTGCTAATAATGAGCCACTGCTAACCATAAAATATAGATCAGATTTGCTGCCCTCACATTTAAAGTTTCAGATTCTCCTGCTGCACTGATTATAGTACTGCCATGCCTAAAGGAGAGATCTTCGAAGAAAAAAATGTGGGTCCATTAATCATGAATCATTACGTTTTGTCAGTTGGCAAAGGAATACTTTGCTCATTTATCCTTTGAATGAAATTAGTTCTGGCTCAGACCCTGTAGAAGGAAATTCTAAATTGTCTTGGCATCTTCCTATAGCAGCTTGTGTATGTGCCATGAAATGGCAGATGGGGTTTATTAATGGCAGATGAGTTTAGTTTGCAAGTTTTCTTTTCCTATTTGATCATTTTAATACTGAAGCTCAGATAAGACTCGCACATGATTGTTGTATATTTACCTACAGATATGTTTTATCTTATTTGTGAGAGGAAAAAAGATAAATCTGGCAATGTTTATGTTCCCAAATATAAGCAAGCTCTTGGTTCTCTGGGCCATATAGGAAATGGACACATTTCCTTAAATTTAACTGTCCTAGCAGAACTTGATAATCAAAATTGTTGAAAATATTTAGAGCAACAGGATGATAGTGTACTTGTAAACAGCTGTGGATACTTAATAGAATGATCTGAAGACAATAGTCACAGTAATTAATGTTTCCCAGACACATGAGCAAGTTTTGAAGAACTAGTTTCCTTCCTGAATAATTTCTTTGTAAGTTTTACTGCCTTTACTCAATCATTCTAAATAGGGAAAGCTTGTAAGCTTTTATTATTAAACTCTAAAAACTAAATTATATGATTGAAAAACTGGAACATCTCATAGGTATATTAATTGACGATAGTGTAAGAACATGTCTTAAAGTGTAGTAGTTTAAACGGATACATGTACTTTGTTGATCGTGAGTGCACGGCTGGCAGCCATGTGTAATGTGAAATATAGGCCACTGAAATATTCCCTCAGATATGTACTTCATTTCACAGAACTTACAATGGTGTTAGAAAGAGCACACATATAAAACTGTTCTATAATCTTTAAAGATCTATAGGCCTGGAAGTTGATATTCAGTCTAAATACAGAAGAGGCAAGGACTTTGCAAACTGTTAACAAATATGTTTATGTTGCACATCCGTATGTTAGGCTTGATGAGAGCTGATGTGTAAATTGTTTTTCAAATGTTTAAGACATGCTTTTGGTGGTTTGAAGAAGACTGAAATATGTTAAGAATTATAAATTCCATACTTGAAATGTTTAGGAAAAAAGGAAAACAAACATAGTACTTTAAATAATTTATAATTAAAGAGAATCTGTGACTAAATATATTCTCTAATATGTAAGTACATGTAATACAATTTGTGATTGTAAGAAATGACAAAAAACTATTCTCTTAATGCTACTTAAAATCAAAATTGCTAACTCTGATAGGATGCTATTTTATTAAGAAAAGACTAAAGGAGTATTTTTAGTTGTATAACATATCTTAGCCTCAATTAACCACTTTTATTGATTATCTTTTTTATAGACTAAAATTTTTTACAGAGTGCACTTGATATGTATTTTATGATAGTACAAAGGATATAACTAAAGTTAAATTTGGTAGCAGTCTTGAATAATTAAAAACTGGCAAAATGATTTAAAATGTTTAATTGGGAAAAACTACATTGGTATTCACATATCAGTTTAAACCAAATTCAAATGGGTCCAATTTCTCTTACTTTTTTAGTGGACATAGTAATATCAGTTGAGTATCAGTCTCTTCATTTTGCCATCAATTACTTTTTTATGTAAATCGTAGTAACTGCATTATCTGGACAGAAAGAGACACAGATTATGCCTATGACGGACATGGTTTACCAGTCCAAAAGTTTTTGCTTCTGTATCACAAATCATTGTTTAATCCTAACAACTCTGTACCAAAAATATCTATAAAGCTTAATTGCAATTATTTTTACCACTATATACCTTCAAAAAAAATCTAATACATGTGTGTAAAGAATATTTCTCATCTCCCATAAGCACAAAAGGTCAGGATCTAGCATTTGCTTCCTTTAGATGTAAGATGGTGATGAAATGTGTATCTCATCTTGGCTGGCAAAAGATAATGCAATATCCTGAAATCCCATTACCTGAAAATGTAGTGATAGTTTTCTTAAAGTGGAATAATAGGAAAGGAAACGCAATGTTGCTGAAAAAAAAAATTGTAGTTGTAAGTAAGTATCTGTGCATATTATTGGTTATGTCAATATTTTGTATAAAGAATAATTTTTTCTATCTGTGCCTATTTTTGAGATTGCATAAATGCTAAAATTCCCTCTCCATGATGGAGAATATATATATGTATATGTATATAGGTATATGTATATATATATACATATATATCCAGCATTACTTGCTTTCCTTCTTTTTAATATAACTCTGATTTTCAGTCATCCCTGGCTCCTATTCCACAAGGTCTTACAGTGCAACAGAATCAGATCTGACCAGTAGGAACAGCAATGATAATAATAACAAACACATACTTACTTGGTGCCAGATTCTAACCTGTTTCCCATGCATTAATTTTTAGCCCTCCTGACAGCACTATAAGGTACAGACAGATTCCAACTTGCCATAGTATTCCTTAACTTTATTTAGGATGGTCCCAAAGCAATACTTGTTCAATAGAAATTACATTTTGAATTTTGTATGTGTTCTCCGGCTAGCAATGTGTTAAGTTATTCTCTTACAATGGTACATAATGGCAGCTCACCACAGCTCCTAGCTAATCATGTGATCCTAAATTGAAATTACCAATGCAGTACTCGGCTGAGCTATGGCATTCCATGAGTTTGTTGTAGTAGTGCTTTTTATTTCCTTTAACCTGGGATATTTTCAATTTGTGATTTATTAGGATGTAATCCCATCATCAGTGAAGGAACATCTGTATTAAGAAAATGATGTGTTCCTCCAATTGAAAGTTAGAAATCTAAAAAATTAAAAGCCTGTGCTTCTGGGGACTCTATGAGAAAAGCATTTGGCTGAGAATGGGTTCTAAATAAAGGAAAAGTGAATTAAAGGATGAAAGATCATGTTTTGGTGATATTGCTTGAGCTCATGAATCTTAATGTGACAGGTATTACCTGATTAAAAAAACAAACCAGCTAATGACAGTATTCTGTACAATTACTACACAGAATAATTTTGTGTGTCAAATGTCACCACAAATGCAAAACTCCTTACTCATTGTGAGCATATAAGTTATTGAAAATTAAGCACTATTTCTCACTGATATTTACAATCTAGTGATGATCAAAAGAATTAAATATTAAAAATGAATCTATAGCTAGCAGAATTCCCTGTGCACACTAGATTTTACAGCAGGGATAATGTCACATCAAGCCCCTTCATATCATACCAAATTCATATTAAGCAAACAAGTATTTGTCACCTACTATGGGAAAATTATTACAGAAAAGAGGGGCTGCAGTCTTTGAACTGCAGGGCCAAGCTGATGTATGCATGAACAAATCAGACCACACGCTCAAAGCTCAGGTTACGGATCAAGAAAGATAAATATTTCACTCTATTTAACTTCAGAAAGCAAATGTGATCAAAATTTGCCAATTAAAATGTAAAATGGAACATGGAAACTACAGGAGAGCAAGAAATCTATATTACTTCTTGCTATCTGCTCTGAAATGTTTTCATTATACTGTCTTAAGAAAGAAAAATGATTTTATGGAAAAATTCCAGTTCCTAATTGCTGGCACAATTTATTTTATAGTATGGGTATCTAAAATAAAACAAAACAACAATAAAATAATAACAAAAACACATCAACATGTAGGGTGCTAGATGTAGCCTCTAAAATAAGAAATACAAATTGTTAATATTGTAAGTTAGGACGTTACAAACTAATTTTTTTTAATTTTTGCTTGTGTGTTTAATTATTAAAATAATCCGCTGGAAAATTATCTACAGTTTATAAATGAGAAAAAATAAATCACAAGAATTTAAAATGCAGGAAGACAACTGAAAAGTTTCAAGTTAAAAATCAAATTCAAGGGCCGGTGAGATGGCTCAGCGGCATAAGCGCCTGCCTTGCAAGCGCGAGGGCCCGAGTTCGACTCCCGGATCCCACATACGAAAAAGGGGCCGGTGATATCGCTCAGCGGCACGGATGCCTGTTGGCGTGCGAGGTCCTGAGGTCGACCCCCCGGTACCCACCAAAAAAAAAAAAAAAAAAGTCAAATTCAAGGCCTGGTGAGATGGCTCAGCAGGGTAAGTGCCTGCCTAGCAAGCGTGAGGGCCCGAGTTCGACTCCCAGAACCCACATACGAAAAAAGGGCCAGTGATATCACTCAGCAGCATGGGTGCCTGCTGGCGCACGAGGTCCTGAGGTCGACCCCCGGTACCCACACACACAAAAAAAGTCAAATTCAAATGTGCTAAACTAAAATGACTTTGAAATAGATTTCAAAATTCAGTACGTAGTTTAAAATATTCCCTATCATGGCCATACTGTATATCAGTTTATTCAATCACATCAAAATTCAGCAAATATTTGCTGGAAAACCTCCGTATGTCTGGCACAGTTAACAGCTACTATATTATTACTATATTATTACTATAATAATAGCAATATGATTAAAGAGAAGAATATTCTTTATGAATCTCACTTTTTAATTATCACAAGGCTTATTCAGTTGCAAATAGTGTATAACATTTAATATTTTAAGTCTTCCATTTTACATAATATATCTGTACTTAAAATATAATCCAATAGTTTAGCAGGAAACTTACACTAACACCTTGGATCCTATCGGTGAGAACTAAGAATGGGATATCTGTGTATATATCACAGACTTCAACAAATTTTATTTACATGTGAATTTCTCAGTGATTCCACTTGGTTTGGACTGCCATATTTAAAAAATTAGCAATATATAATCTTATTTTTTCATATATATATATGTGTGTATATATATATATATACATATATATTTTTTTTTGTACTGGGAATCAAACTCAGTACCTTGCACTTGACAGGCAGGCACCATGCCACTGAGCTACATCCCTGGCCCATTTTTTCATTTGTATAATTGCATATTAATCATAAAGAATATTTGGTATCATTATGACATTTTCATACATGTGTATAACATATTTTGATCATATTCATCCCATTACTCTTCCTTACCATGCTTTTCTCCTCCCCAGATGCCTCTTGTCTAATAGCCTTTGCTCTACTTTCATGCCTTTTGTTGTACTTGCTGGTGTTTTTAGATTCCACGTATGAGAGAAAACATGCAACACGTCTCTTTCTGAATCCGTCTTATGCTGCTTAACATGATGATTTTCACTTCTCTCTGTTTGGTGCTCTATCATTTCATTCTTCCTATGGCTGAATACTTCCCTGAATGAGGGTATCATTCTCTTCATCCGTCCACGGATGGACACTAAGGCTGATTCCACAACTTGGCTATGGTGAATCGTGCCACATTAAATTGGGACGTACAGTTGTCTCTGACGTATGCTCACCTTAATTTTCTTGGATATAAAAGTGTTATAGCTGGATCACATGGTAGCTCTATTGTTAGGTTTTTGAAAAACCTCCATGCCAGTTTCCATACAGGCTGTACTAATTTATATACCCACCAACGGTGTATAAAGTTTCCTTTTCACTCCAGCGTATCTCTCTTGCATTTTTAAATTTTTTTTAATTTTTGTGTTCATGATGATAACCATTCTGTTCAGAGCAAGATAGAATCTCAATGCAGTTTTGTTTTGCATTTCCCTGATGGCTAAAGATGTTGAATATTTTTTCATATAATTATTGGTCATTTGTACTTCTTTTTGGATTGTCACATTTTTTGTGTAACTGTTGATATCCTGCATTCAAAATCTTCAGTTTTGTCTATAACATTTCTGTGGTTTCTCTCACAGGTTTTTGTAATTATAATCCCTCTGAATATATATTGTGTATTTTTATTATTTATCTTTATGTATTTCCCTCTGGTGGGAAAACAATTCCAAGAAATGAAGCTAAAAATCATTAAGCTCTAAGGTAAAAATAAGAGAAAAAAAAGGAGATTTTTATATGTGTAAATATATACATACATCAGAAAAGGGTAGATTGACAATTAATAAAAGAGAAAATACAAAATTAAAAATTGTATTCTTGATGTTCTTCCCTTTTTATGAATATTTAGTAATATTTAATGATATTTATTACATAAAAGTAAAGATTACAAAAGAAAAATTTGTGCAAATTAACTATATTTACTTAAATGTGCATTTTTATTTCCCTGGGTTTCATCTTAAAATCAGAAAGTATCCTTGCCTCTAATTGATGATGCACACTGTCATCCCATATTGCGCAGTCGCTGTTACCTTCCAATTTAATTATGTTAGTGTAGTGAAGTGTTTTATAGATTTACTGGGTATTATTATAAATGTCATTTGAATCTGATGTTGGACATTAAAATGTCAGTTATTTGCTTTTAGGTTAATAAAATGTTTTTACAGGAACAAGAGTAGTGATATGAAATGCATTGTATAAACCAGTTTTGATATGCACATCATGTAATCACGGAAACTACTCCATAAACAACCTATTTAACTTGTTTCTTTTGAAAAGTTGTATTAGAAGATCTTGTTGGAGCATCATTATAGCAAGCAAGATAGCCTTACCAACTAGATCATTTGATGTCAGACTATTTCAGAATCTTTGAGGGATATAGAATCATTTCTTTCATGTCTACTTTGCCAATGAGATAAAATCATTTGTCTCATAGGATGGCTATTAGAGAAGATAGCAAAGTGGCTAGGATAGTTTTTGAGGCATGAGAAAACGTGGAATGGCATCAGATAGTAGCTGAACATCATTACATAAGATTGGATTCCTATACCCCAGAGACCTCACACTTGATCAGGTACATATTTATGCCTCCTTCTAATGCTTACTTTCAAGATAGGACAGAATACTTCACTCTGACGGATAATTACAGGTTACTTGTGCTCCTGATAAGTGCATGAGTATGAGTGTAAACATTCAAGTGTAAACATGAAAAAGGCAAAGATGCCCTGATTTCGGGAAAGAAGTGCTAGTCATTTGTAAGCAAAGCCAAGATCTCCTTCAGCCTCATTTATTCAGTTATATTGTCAGTAGTCTCAGTGGATTTACCCCTTAACTGCAGGAAAATAAAAGAAACTATACCAACAAGGTCAAGCTGGAGAGAGGGGAAGAAGCTGCTTTAGAAGGAATAGTACAATAAATCTTTAATATATTTAATAGTTAATTTTATGGGAGACAACAATTCTGCATTTTGATGCTGATGACTTTTAAAGTTCAGTCTGCTCTTTCTTTTTCTGCCTGACAAATGGGAAACCTGATGGGAAAGCCTGGTGTTTACCCTTTTAAGTAATAGCAGAAGATTCAAAGGATATAAGCCCTGCCACATAGGAGAATCCTTATTCCAGACTCACCTCTTAGTCACTATAAATATCTTATAGCCAGTATTCTTTCTTTGTTCTCTTGTGTGATTTTGGACTGCCTTGGGAGGCCCACCTGATTCTCCTGAGAAAAATTTATCATATAAGTAATAAATCTTTTCATATATTCTTGGTTTCTGTTTAGTATCATCATTCTTCACATCCAAACACATTTTGAATAGGTTTTCATTCTAGTTCCATGGAGTGGCTACAACAGAGACACAGATATGTTAAAAAGAAAAAGGCACTGACCAGAAGTAGGAAGACATTTTCAAAAATTTCACAAGACAGATTATGCCCAAATTACAAGATCATAGACTATTATCCTTTGCATACAAAGTAGTCTTTGTCATTTCACTTTCAAATTTTATATAATATTCTTGCACAGTAGACAGCCTGATGAATATTAATAGTACGTCAGAAAAATTCACACTGCATTTAGCAAAATGATGTATTTTCTTTCCCCCTAGGGGTTAGGAAGAAAAAAATTACCATTTGTCTTATATGTTACTATTTTAATGCTCCTGGAAGAAATTTACCACTAACTTGATGTCCAAAACAATAGGAATTTATTCTTTTATAACCATGAAAGCCAGAAGTCTGAAATCAATGTCAGCAAGGCTTCTAAATTCCCTCTGGATGCTCTAAGAAAGATTGTTTTCCCCTCGCCCCTCTTTTTCTTGTAGCTGCCAGCATTCCTTGGTTTATGGCTACATCTCTTTTTGCTCTCTTTCACACCATCTTCTCCTATGTGTATTTGAGTTTTTTGGTATGTGTTTGTCTTATCTTCCACTGTCTACCTTTAAAGACACTTGCATAAGTGATGCAACATAAATGATACCTCTCAGAATCCTTAATTTAATCACATATTTTACCTTGTAAAGTAATGCGTATTTTTTGCAATATAAGATAATATCCAGAAGTTCTGGGGATTATGATGTGGATTTATCTTGGAGAGTACTGCTGTTTATTCACAACATTGGCTTTGGTAAAATGCCAATTATTCAGTCAAGTCTAACTAGACTATAAATTAATGAAATAAATTGTACTAGACATATTTTTCAAGCACTAACAAAATTCCTTTTACATAAATATTTGATCAAAGAATAAATTAGAAAAAATAATTTTTTTTGAAATTATATATTCATTTTCAGGTCCTTTATCCAAAATATTCCATATCTTTGATTATAGTCATGACCATTACATTCCCTACATGACTGAATTTTCCTCATCTTTGCTCTTAGACTGAATCTTTACATCATTTTTATGTTGGGCTAGATTCTTCTGAGTCCTCAATTTTAAATGCAAGGTTTTTCGTCTATTAGACCCTGTGCCTTCCTCTATAGGACTCTGACTTGGTTCTTTTATTCTGATAAACTTTTAATTGGCTTAAATTACAAAGAAATTAAATACTTAATTCATTTTCACACTTTCTGCATATGCTTAAGATTAGTCAGAGGAATGAGGTAGACCAGTTGGATTCCTTATGACAGAATTGTACCCCATCCATCACTTTGAATTTAGCCTCCAAATGCTTGTCATAAAAGGAAATAGACAAATACATCTTAACAGAAACACAAAACCCAAAACTGTTGAGGCAACTGGTTGGTTATGTTGAGACTAGAAATGTCTATGTAACAATATCATACCTACATTGCAGTTGACCTTTATTTGGCCTTCATCTGTGTAATGTCCCAAAGCACGAACTTGATGGTGGCCTGGTTGGTGTGTAAGATACAGAGAGATGCATTGGCTCTGTCACCCCTGACTTGAAGTCTGATGATCTCCAGTTTTCTCCTATGCTTCTAACTCATTCTGTGACCTGGGCAAATCATTGACTTTCTCTGTTCCTCAATCTAGAGCTCCTTGGATACAAGAGTATAGTAAATATTTCCATGACTTTTACTCTTGACATATCATATATAATTATTTATTATTTATATCATCTTAAAAACATTAACTATACTATTGTTTTGTGGTAACATGAAGACATGATTACTGCACTCCAGGAATGCAGATTCTTGGGGACCAGTGAAGATAGTCATGCAATGAAATTGTTAATATCACAGATAGTTTAATAGGTGTTACTAAAGCTTCACTATTAGTGCATAGAAAGTCATAGTAAAGTCATAAATAGATGTATGAGCAATAACACATATATTTTATGACAAGAAAATTCTTTTTGTGTGTGGGGGGGTACTGAGAGTTGAACTGAAGACCTCACATGCCAGCAGGTGCCTGTGCCGCTGAGTGATATCACTGGCCCTTTTTTCATATGTGGGTACTGGGAGTCGAACTCAGGACCTCACGCTTGCCAGGCAAGCACTTATGCCACTGAGCTATCTCACCAGCCCAGAAAATTATTGTAGAGAGACTGACATAAGGACTAAAATTTAAAAGGAACAATGTCATTCTTTTCAAATAAAGAGCAGAGGATGGAACTCCAGAAAAGGGAATAAAATATGTTTAAAAGTAAGAGTACAGGACACATGTAAGAGAGTATTATATTTGTACTTTATTTTTCAATAATATTTATTAATTGCATATATGCTAGACTCTATTCATGCAATAATTTATCACAGACAGTACAGATCACTGTGCAGGAGACAATTACTATTGAAGATCAGTACATAAACTGGAGCCTGGGATGTGATGAAGTTAAAGAAATAGCAGGGAAAGAAGCATAAAAGTCTTACCTGCCTTATTGAGGGTCTTATGTTTTATCCAGTGAGCAACTATAACAAGCATAATTAGTATTAAGGAAAAAAATAAAACAATGAAATTGCATTTGTAAAATAATGTTTAGTAACCATGAAAAGAATGAATTGAAAGTAGAAACTACCAGAAGAATAAAACATTACTATAACAGAATACCTTCCATACACAACTTAGAGGAGAAAATCTTTATTGTGGCTCATGGTTTCAGAGGATTCAGTATACAGAAGGTTGGCTCCAAGGCAGACACTTCATGGCACAAGGGCATGGTGGAGGAAAGCTGTTTAACTGACGGCATCAGGAAGCATGGAACAAGGGAAGAGAGTGAAAGGAAGGGTCAGGAAGTAGATATGGCCTCTAAAGGCATGCTCTTTTGCCCCACTTCTAATAGGCCTTAGCTTCCAATAGCCTGTTTAGTAATTAATTCATCCATAGGTTAACCTGTTTGTTGATGAAGATAATGTACTCACAATTCAAATATATTTCCAGGGGGTTTTCAGCCTTTCAAAGAACCAACTCTTCGATTCATTAATTCTTTGTATTGTGTCAATTGCATTAATAGCTGCTCTGATCCTTATACTTTCTTTCCTTATATGTGCTTTAGGTTTAGCTTGCTCTTCTTTCTCTAGAAACTTGAGGTTCAACATTAGGTTATTTAAACTCACTCTGTTTTTCTGATGTGGGAATTTACCACTATAAATTTTCCTCATAGGATTGTTTTCATTGTGTCCCATAAGTTTTGATAGGTTGTATTGGCATTATCATTTAATTGTAGAAACTGTCTAATTTCTTCTTTAATTTTACTTGTGATTTATTGGTTGCTCAGGAGGGTGTTATTTAATTTTCATGTTTTTAAATAGTTTTGGGTGTTTCTTTTGCCATTGATTTCCAATTTCACTGCATTATGATCTCATAATATGCATGGAATAATTTCAACTCTTTTGCATTTACTTAAGCATGTTCTATGATCTGGAATATGGTCTATTTTGGAGAAAGTCCCATGTGCTGCTAAGAAGAATATGTATTCCATTGTGGATGCTGATCGATACTGTTGGGGTTAGGGCACTCTATAGATATCTATTAAGCCCATTTGTTCAAAGGTTTGGTTGTTTATTTATTCTATGCTTAATTTATGAATTAAACTATATCACAGATATAAGAAATTATGGCACATACAAGGTCTGATACTAGTCATGGTTTTAGGGATCCACTGGGGGAGTCTTTAAACACAGTTCCCACAGAAGAGTTAATTTAAGTTGTGAAAGGAACAAGAAGTCTGTTCTGTATTCAATAAACTTAGGAAGGCAAATATGCAAAGAAGCACAATTAGCCTTCACTTGCACTATTCCTGGGAGACAAAAGAACATTTATAGGCAAGAGTGGATTGTGACTTGAATATGGTGGTAACAGTGTATATGATAACAATTAGGTGTGTATTTTGAAAGTACATCCAACAGGATTTGTAACTACATCAGATATCCAATAACACATTTATGTGTTAATGTGAAGTTGCTGTGGAAAATTAAATTTGAAATTATGCTAGAGAAGGGAGGGTAGCTAAAAAGAAGTCCTTGTCTAGGAGAATTTTGTGTTTTGCCTTAGAAAGAGACAAACACGTTTCATCTTTAGAAATGGACTGGGAAGGAATATAGATACTTATGATAGATGAATAATCAAGATGATATGAGTTTAAGGAAGTTCTTTTATAATGTTGTCACTTCCCTTAGAAACATAGGAATACTTTTTACTTTCTTCTGAAATTTTTAAGTTTTTTATTACATGTTTTCAGTACATAGGGATTATATTGATCATGGTGAGTTGATATATGTAATAACACATTTTAGTTCATTTCTGTCACCTTCCTTTTTCTTCTCCCTCCTCCCATATTTTAGTCCCTTTCCTTTTTACAAAAGTTCTATCTCCATGGTTTTTATTACCTATTTTTATTTTGCTCTTTAATTTATATATGTTTTGCATTCCTTATATAAGAGAAACAATGCAATATTTAAGCTTGTGTTTCTGATTTATTTAACTCAAGGTGCATCCATTTTCCTATAAATGACTCAAGTTTATCCCTCTTTATGATAGAACAGTACTGAATTGTATAAATATCATATTCTCCTTATTTCTTAATCTGTTGATGGGTAAAATTATTTGAAAGAGAACATGAGAAATAGTTTGTTGTGCCTTCAGGAAAAATAAAAGGAGAATATACCTTTCAAAAAATGGGAAATTTATAAACTAAGATGTTGCATGCAATGCTGGATAGCATTATAGATGGACTTGATTATTCTGTTGATAAATTGGCAAAGTTAAGCCAACGAAATACTTATTTTCTCTAGATATAGACAAAAGCATGTGAAAATCAGATGTAAGTAGAACTAAGAGCACATTCAAGCAACTATGAAGCTAAGAAGTAGAAGCAATAGAGATAAAGGCATTAGAAGGAAATGGCAACAATTTACCCTAGAATTTAAGCCAGGTGTTGGTGGGGAAAGATAACTAACATGAAGGTGAAAGAAACAGTAAAAATATTATAAGATCAACAAATTTTAGTTTCCATGCAATGGATGATGGAGCTGAAGTGTTAGTAAGCTGAAACATCTTGAGGGAATGTGTGTAGAGTTGGATGCATGACATTGTGATTCTGTTGTGTACCATGAACCAGAAGGGATGATTTGATTCCCAGGATTTCCAGTGTGATGATCTTTCTCCTTATGAGCAGTAATCACAGAAAATGAATTCATGGAAACACAGCCTGTCTAGATTATGCCTGAGGACATAACCTAGGGAGTTGCCTGGAGACTCAAGAGAAGATGCATGAAAAGTAAATATTGTTCTTTCAGTAACATGAGATTTAGGAATTGTCAGTACACACAATTTACCTCACCACGTAACAGATAGTTAGCAGTTATTAATAATGACAAGTTTTCATCCAGTATGTTTATGAGGGGTTGAAATCAGTTAGAGAAGAGTATTATTGGAAAAAACAAAATTTAAAGAATTGCAAAAGCTAAAGTAGTGCCAAGATTATCAGCCTGATTATTGAAATTGTCAATAACTAACCATAATATGGTGTTAAAGAACTAATATCAATAAGAAATTTTGCAGATTAAACAGGGCATGATAGATGACTATAATAAGGGAAGGGGTGAAGAAAGCAAAAATTATAGGAATTCATGTAGAAAGAAGTACAGATGATGGGATAGGTGCACACAATTATATAAAAGTTATAGTATAGGAAGTAAAAAATGATTTTGAAGTCTTTGGGATTAGAGTCTCTTATGCAATCTACACAAGCAGGCATAAATTACATAGTTTCTTAAGAATTTAAGGCATTACTTTGGTGACAATTTGAGTGTCAACGTTGGGTGATAAAAGTCCAGTAATCTCTATAAGGGCTGCAAATAGAAGGTTGTAGCTGGGGATTGACAGTCTACTTTATGCATATGGGGTCCTGCTGACGGACAGCAGAGGGAATGGGGAACTGCAAATCTGGACTTGGTGTCTGTAGATCCATTTGGCCCTATTAACAGGGGTCGAAGGAAACTACCCAAGACAGATCTGCTTCTAAAATGTTCAAACTTCTTCCTAACCAAATCACTTTTTGAAAGAGTGTATAAAGAGAATTGCTAGAATTTCTTGTGGAAGGCTTAATAGTTTATATTTTAGAGAAGAGAAAACTCTATAAAGATATTAACAAGCTTGAGAAGAAAGAGTTGCCTCTTCCTATCTACAAAATTGAACCACCCTAGGATAAAATATATAGAAAAAATCTTGCCTGTGTAGTGAACATGTAAGGACTTTTTTCTTATCATTATTCCCTAAATGATATAAGATGAAAACTATTTACATAGTATTTAAATTATATTAAATAATAGTAGTAATGTAGATATGATTTAAAGTATATGGAAAGATCGTATAGGTTACTTGCAAATAGCATGTCATTTTATGAAAGGGACCTGAGTACCCTCTGATTTTGTTATCCACACAAGATCCTGAAATATAGGACGATGATACCTATACGAACAGAGATTTCCGCATTTGGAAAGCGTGATTTAGTTTGAAATGTATTCTCTCTCTCCACATACTTTTATGCTTCATAAATCCTACAAAATCAGTCCTAGCATGACTTCTGTAAATATATTCATTTCTTTTTAAATAAAACAGAGTATGGTTATTTATATCACAGATCTTATATCTACAAAAATATGTTCTTTGACAGTTATGTGACACAAGGCATGTCTGTAGAGATGATTTACATATAATGTACTAACTAAACTTGCGGTTTGACACTAAAGATTTGCTTAATAAACAAATTGAAAATGCCCATAGTGATTTTCAGTGGTTGTGAAAATATGAAGGAGTGAACAAATTTAACACCAGGTCAGATTTCCCCTGAGTGCGATTAACCCATAAATCGGCAGCTGAAGATAGATACAGGCCAGACACAGGCAGCAAATCAGTGTCATCCCAAGCAGTTTGAAATGAACTCTAAAAACAAAGCAAGACAGTAAATTGTGACATTACCTTCTGGGTATTCAGTATTTATGCAACTGCATGTTCTGGAACTATATTGTATCTCTATAAGGAACAGCCCTATGTCTGTGAAATCAGGTATGGTGAATGGGACTTCAGGAGCTGTTCAAGATATTTTTTAATCAGCATTTCCCCAACTGTTATTTACGTGAACCATTTTCACAGTTAATATTACATCCAAGCTTATAAAAGAAGTGATATTTATTGAAGTTTATCATTGGGACACATAACAGAAACAGATTCTTATTTAAAATAAAGACGTGTAGATGCTGCAGAAACTCACGAAAACATCACTTACAACTGATGCTTTTTCTTCTTTTACATTTCTCCATTCTACGCAGCACATCTTCACTCTTATGCACATCAGCATTATCCAGCAAGTTTTATTACTGCTTTAGTAGGTCAATTTAATTTTACTGGAAATATATGATCTATATCATTGAATTAGTATGAAAATGTATAGCAAGATATTTGATTAAAATATCTTATATTTCTACATATGTATAGTTCCTTTCCTTAAAACCACTGAAGGAGGATTAATTTTAGAAACTTACAAATTTTTTTTAGTTTTCGCATTTTCAGTTCTTGCAATCAATTAACACGTTGGAAAAGAAAGGAGGTAATATATGTAGTTCTTTTTAACACATATGTGCTAATATACATGATATGTTGTTAACATATATTTTTGGAGATCATTTGAAATTTAAGTATCCACTTTTAGTAACAAAAGTTATCTCTGAAGACCTGTGTTTCACACACTCGGAGCCACAGAATTTGACTGATTGATGTTTAGATCTTTTTAGTCCTTACTCAATCCTATGACCTTTGCCAGCAATAGGGCTTACAGAAGAAAGAAAGGTTGAAATGAAAAGAAATAAGCAAAATTCTAGTGAAACGTGAATGAAAATGAACCTTTCAGTTCAACGTTTGTATTTTTCTCTATGCCATTTTTTCTTTTTCAAACTTAGCTTAGGCACACAATGCCTCATTTGAGGAGAAGATGTTCCAACTAGGTCAAAAGTAACAAGTATATTTGCTAATTTCAAGTAGCCATCCACCATAACTTCTAATCCAAGACCATTTTGCGAGATAAATGGATGTTTTAATAATTCTACCTGGAGAACATGTACAATTCTTATGGAATAACTTATAGGGACCATAATTAAAATGTAGATTACTGGTTCTAGAACAATTTTTTAAAAATGCTTAAATGCTGGGCATGATGGTGCATGCCTGTAATCCCAGCACTTGGGAGGCTGAGGCAGAAAGATTGTCATGAGTTTGAGGCCAGCATGGACTACACAGGGAGTTAAAGGCCAGCATAAACTATATAGTGAGACCCACTCTCAAAAGACCAAAACCAAAAATGCTTAAATAAGTACAAAAACCTGATGTATATCAGAGGACTTTGGAAAACAGAGAAAGTCTGGAGAAGAGAAGAGATGATATGAAGGGACAACAGAATTTTATAATTATAGTGAAGAACAAAGCCTATGAGGTGATGGCCACATAATGGGAAATGTCTTTTAAGTGGTACCTTGGTTCACAAACTTGATTCTTTTCTTGATTCTGTTCACAAACCAAGTTTGGATGAGAATCAAATCAAATTTGATGGTTAGGTTCAATGTTGCTCTTATGGAGAAATTTGATTCCATTCTTGTCCAGTTCAATTTGCAACCAGAATCATGGAGAGAATTGAGTTTGTGTACCTAGGAACCACTGTATATATATTTTGTGTGGTGATGTCAGTTATTACAATTTGAGTTATTTCATTACTAACTGTGGTGTATAATCTTCACTCCATCCATAGTATCAGTTAAAATGCTTTTCCCAGTAGTGATACTTTAATATTTAGAAACACATTTTGGGAGAAGTAGTACTATAAATTAAAAAAAGAATAGTGGTACCATCTAGAATGTGGGTTAATAGTCCAGTAAAATTAATACTGTGTTTGAAGCAAGATTCAGAATGAAAAATAGACAGTTCAAATGAAGCAAGTTACTGGAAAAATGTGTGCACAAAAGACATAGAAGCCTGTTTAGTATCATCATTAATACTAGAGGTTAGGTGAACTTGTCAAGGTATATGAAGACCTATAGGTCCTTATATCAAAGGTCCACTCAAATCCTGTAGCAATAAAAATGACTTGCATCACATGATGGGTATGGTTATGAAAACTTTTTTGTCTGTTTAGGAAAATTACAATATGTCAGATTCCCAGAAGTTAAATTTCTCTGTGACAGACAATGTTACGGTTTAGATATAAACTGTCCCCCAAAAGTCTCATGTGTTTTGAAGATGGCTGGCTTGTAGGAGTGCTACAACCTCAGGAGGTCCTGAGGTTGACCCCCAGTACCCACAAAAGAAAAAAAAAAGAAAATTTGGGTGATATTTTAGATCTAAACCATAATATTATGACCCTAGATCCCAAAAGACTCATGTCTATTCTATTATACAAAATGCATTTAATAAATCTCTAAGAGCTGCCAAGTCTTTTTTTTTTTTTTTTTTTTTTTTTTTTTTGTGGGTACCGGGGGTTGACCTCAGGATCTCGCGCGCCAGCAGGCGCCCGTGCCGCTGAGCGATATCACCGGCCCTTTTTTCGTATGTGGGTTCTGGGAGTCGAACTCAGACCCTCACGCTTGCCAGGCAGGCACTTAAGCCACTGAGCCATCTCACCGGCCCAAGCTGCCAATTTTTAGCAGTTCCAGCATTGCTAAATTGCCCAAGACATCAGCCATGTAGGCTACAATCAGCAAGGGCATAAGGCAAGGCTGCCCAAGCCCTTTGCAAACTACATTTCACCTCAACTCAATTTAGCAAAGTATATAAATCCATTAATGGTGAGAAAGATAGCTGGGAGCTACAGAGGGCAGGAAAATTATTCAGCACTATAGAAATATGCATGTATAGAAATAATTCACTTGGGTCAGTAGACAGAATCTGTGTTGAAATCAAAGATTTTTCGGATAGAGATTTATATGACCATCTGTAAATTTTTTTTTTTTTTTTTGTGGGTACCGGGGGGTCGACCTCAGGACCTCGCGCGCCAACAGGCACCTGTGCCGCTGAGCGATATCACTGGCCCCTTTTTCGTATGTGGGATCCGGGAGTTGAACTCGGGCCCTCGCGCTTGCAAGGCAGGCGCTTATGCCGCTGAGCCATCTCACCGGCCCCAATCTGTAAATATTTTTAAATGAAATTATAATTCATGAAAGTTAATTAAAGAGGAATTAAGGAAGACATAAGAATTAAAAGTATTTTTGAGATAAATAAACATATCAGTAACTTATTAGGCTTTAAGAAAATATACCTAATCTCTCTACCTAAGTTTCCTTACCAGTAATATATTTATTCAGTACCCATAAATGATTTATTACAATACTTATAATGTCAATTGTATATCTGTATACCACACATGGTGGGGGATTTATTGTAGTACCAACCAAAATAAATAAATATTTGGTGTAATATTGTGGTTGCTATTATTGATCCTATAAATGATAACCTTTTTGAACATAAAAAGCATAACAAGTGTGAATAATAATTACTAATATTTGTTGAGCCCTATTTTCACAGTCTGCAGCTATTTCCCATGTAAAGTCTATTTGCTGCTCCTGTGAACTCAACTGGCTGTTTTGGAATGGCTTTGGATGTAAAGATACCCAAGCAAATATGAAGGGATGAAAAAATATGCACCTGAATTTGTCGAAAACAACTAAAGTGCATAGGGCTTCTGGTAGTGCAGTAGAACCATTTCCTAAAAGTCCTGTACTGTCCATACTGTCCCTGATAGGCTGAACTGTTCTAGAGAAAGCAGTGTATTTTCAATAGTGGAAGCCAAAATATGTCCTTCCTCGTTTCATATTTATCTCTTTCTGTTAGTTCTTCTGTTTGTGAATCTCTCTCTCTCTCTTTCTCTTTTTCTCTCTCTTTCTGTCTCTCTCTCACACACACATACTTACACACACACTCACTCAATTACAGCAAATTATTCTTCATACAGGAAATCTGATTTTAATCCTAAAGTTGCTATTTCAAACTGCGAGAGTTTAGATAATGAATACAAAACTGTTGCTATTCAACAGGATTTCTTACAGTTCTAAAATGCAGTAACATTAAGCAGTTGTTGGTCTGCATCATTCCTATGAGCCAAGGTATATTATTAGAAGACAATTATATTAATAAAATGCTACTTCATTTTAAATCATAGCTTGCTAAATACCATCGATGGAAATAAAGAATATTATTTCTAAAATGACTTATTGGTCAATGGTTTTTATATCACACATAAATACTGGTTTAAAACTATTTAACCATGATGACAAATGTAAATGACTTATGACAGCAGTCACTTGTGACAAACAATGTTGCCAATGCAATCCTTGATAATTTCTTTTGTGTCCATGAATGTATATAATTTGATTTTGGCCTGACTTGAATACAAATAAGTCTTCCTGAGTGTTCAGTTATATTGATAAACAAGTCACATGCACTACACAAATCCTTTGGTCCAAACTATATTTTGAAACAATTACTTGAGATTTTACTGATTCCGGGCATTACTCTGTTTTCCCTCAATGGCTCCAGTCGGAGCTCTTAGAATTCATAATGAGGCTGCATTATTAAAATGTGGCTTTAAGTTCCTTATCTTACAGGGTTATGCAATGAAAATAATTAGTACAATAGATTAAGCAGAGCACGTCTTATAAAAGCAAATCTCTAACCTTTCATGTCTACTTCTGCACTCTTGTACTACAATGCTCCCTAGATATAAAAAACAGTGAATAAAATGTGGCTGTGCATTCTAAAAGAAAAGATCAATGATATTTGTGGCAAGTTAGCACAGACAGTCAAAGACACTCACTCAATGTATTTTTTTTTTTTTTTTTTTTTTTTTTGTGGGTACCGGGGGGACGACCTCAGGACCTCGCGCACCAACAGGCACCCGTGCCGCTGAGCGATATCACCGGCCCCTTTTTCGTATGTGGGTTCCGGGAGTCGAACTCGGGCCTTCACGCTTGCAAGGCAGGCGCTTAAGCCGCTGAGCCGTCTCACCGGCCCTCAATGTATTTTTATATGAGGCCCTTAATAAGAATTATATCCAAAGGAGAGATTATATAAACCAACAGAATTTAAGCAATTCTGATATTTAAGAATCTCCCTCTAACCACTGTGAATAGAATTAATGTCATCAGTTGCAAAGAAAAAGTAAATGATTAAATTATTGTAAAAATAAGTAATGTTAATATTTTTATTAGATATTACATAGAATACCTTCCATTGCCACAACTAAATTTCATTTTTCTAAACTCATGAACGAAAGTTTTGAACACTTGTTTATGAAATAATTCATACAAACCTAAATGTCAAAAGCAAGTTGAAAATCATCTTAAGTTTAATATTCTAGATTGCTTTATTTTATTTGAATGTTTTTAAAGTGCCTATTTTATTATACTATATTCCTTTGAAGACAGATAAATTCAATCATTTAGAGATGGACTAGAATCATACATTTAGCCTTCAGTGTAAAATTAAAAACTTCTATAAGTCTATTTGACCTTCTGCCTTTAAATCTAAACATTTACTTTATATTTCAGATATTAATGCAGCGATGCCTCAGATCATGAACTTAATTAATTTCATGATTCTGGGAAAGATGGCCACAGTGGTGTGTGTCACCTGATGTGGAAATCTCAAACAGAAGCAAACTTTTGCAGAAGGAATCTGTTTGCAAACTGAATTTTTTCTGACAGGAAGAGTCATCGATTGAGGTAACACTGTCCTTTCATAGAATTAATGTTTTTGTTAATAGCTTTGAAATGATCTGATAGCTTCAAAGGTGTTTATATGATATCACAGTTTTAAAACATTTATAAAAGTATTTAATAATCAATTCAAGAACTATTATGATAAAACACAATGCATTTGCTACACTAAATCATCCTCTAGGGCTGGTGAGATGGCTCAGTGGCGTAAGCACCTGCCTGGCAAGCGCGAGGGCCTGAGTTCAACTCCCGGAACCCACATATGAAAAAAGGGCCGGTGATACCGCTCAGTGGCACAGGTGCCTGCTGGCACGCGAGGTCCTGAGGTAGACACTCAGTACCCACAAAAAAAATAAATAATAAATAAATAAATAAATAAATAAATCAGCCTCTATAAGATTTAAGGAATCATTTTCCCTTTGAATGCTTCCTTCTATTTAATACTATTATCGTTGCATACAAAAGAAGGTCTCAATTCTCAGGTCCTAAATTCCTTCCAAGTTGAAGAAGCATTTGACGGTATGCATGATCGCTAAGTTACATTTTTCTAATAAAGTGCAGAGGATAAACAGTGCTCTAGAATCTAGGCCCTAGACGAAAAAGTGTAGATTGAGATACTAAATGAAGCTTTATGACAGAGCTGTATAAACTTGGAAAAATTATTCAATTTATTTAAGTTTCTTTTTCTTATCTAAGAAGTATTAGACATTGAATGACATAGTAACTAAAGTGCTTTGATTTATTGTAGTATAGCACCTAATTTGAAGGATGTATCACAAGACACATATCCTTTAAAAAATTTAATTTGAATGTTTCCTCTTTCTCTCTTTGTTGTAAAATAAATATTTTACATAGTTTCTGCTTGTTAATGTTGCTTTCTTCCATAATATTTTTGCTAACAGACCTCCCATATCCTAAAGCTGTTAACCAGGTTACTAATTACCCATGGGAAGATTTTTAATACAAGAAATTTGATGGACAAGTTCATGCATAACATTTGGAAAAATACTTGCAGAGCAATTATTTTAAATTTTTTTGTTAGTATGTATTTGTGATACATAGCAATTACACTCATCTTGGGGAACTGGTAGGTATAGAAATGTCAGAGCAATTTTCAAATTTATTTATACTTTTATGTATGTATGTGTTATGTGACACAGAAGAAATCACAACATCCTGAATTGGAAGGATAAGAAAAATCAGGATAGTTAGATGTTGAAGGTCTGCTGTATATAAGCAAACCTACACTAATTCCTTATAGAACTCTGTACACATTCTGGGGCATTGAAGCATTAAGTGAATTTCCTTTTAGAGACATAAAAGCAAAGGAGATAGCAAAAAATTCCACCACTACCTAGACACAGAGGCAGGGAGTGAATAACAACTATATTTTTAGCCAAGGGCAGGGAGGTCCTGGAGTAACCTCAATAAGTTTTCTGTGGTTCCTGAATGAATTTGGAAAAAATACAAATTCTTCTCACCACACCCTTTGTATGGGTACAAAAATTTCCCCACCTCTTTACAGGAAGGGAGTTAATGAGTTTTCTGTTGTAAGACTACGATTGAGAACCTGGACATTTCAAAGGAAGATGTACTTTAATCTGGCTACCAGATAAGAACAGAAAGGTACTATTGAATGCAAGCATGAAGCCCTGGCCTTCCAAAACTTCAAAGTGAATCAGTCCAACTGGAGATTATTGGCATTTATAAAAATTGACAAGATTCTCTCAGCTCTATACTTACAGTAATGAGAAGTCACCATGGAAGGGCTAGGCATTATGAGACTATAATGTAGAGAAAAGAGTGTAAGAGAAGAAATTTTTTTGTAAGTCAAAAATGGATATAACAGAATTTACTTGGAATTGAGTTACAAAATATGAATAAACGGAAAAAGTGAGCAAAGGAATAGCACTTATGTTATATAAAATTAAGTTATATTTTTCCAGGATTAAGGAAATGGATTGAAATTATTAAAATCACAATTTCTTTTCTTTCTATATCTTCATTCTTTAAGCCTTCTTTTTTTGGCAGTATCTGTCCCTACTTTCTTGTAGTTCCACCTGTCCAGGTATTAGTCTAGCAAGCAAAGTAATCATTAATAGATAACATATGATAGATAATACATATGTTATAAATACCAAGGGAAAAAAATTATGAAACATTATAAATATACAACAAACAGAGACACTAATTCATTTTGTTTAACAAGCCATTCTTCATCTTCTGATGTTTTTTCCAGCACTTTACTATAGTCCTCTCCAGGTTGTCAACAGCAACCTGAAATCTTTTCCCACCTAAGAAAATCTTAGTGCCTTTCATTTTTAGCCATAAGCTTTAATTTTTTTGTTAACTACATAGGAAATAAAAGACAAAATCTTAAGCTAGAATTAGTACTTTGTCATGATTATAGTCATATCTTGGAGGCCAAATATCTGACAGATAATTTGAGATGAATAGTCATCCTGATTTTGTTACTCATGGCAAGTAGGAAAGGCATTACTCTCTGAATGATATTTAAAATTCATGCTAGAAAGAATGTTTGAATATGAAACTACCCAGGATTCCTGGTTCTTTTAAAAAAGGAGAGAAATTTTAAAATTAACACTAAGTGTAACATTACGAAATCTCTTTAAAAGAACTAATAAAGTAATCTTAATCTCCATCTTTAGAAACAATATAGATGAAGAGGAATAATTCAAAGGAAACATGTTTCTTTATTCAATTTTATCTTTGCAAATTTTATTTTAAAAGTGCTGCCATTAATTTAGATTCTACATGTAATTTGCCTGACTCAAAGTCTGGAACATGGTAGGCTGTCAACAATTAGTTGATATCTTAATAAGTAATATTACTATCACTCAATAACTTAATGAAGTTATAATGCTGAATGTATGGATTTAACTTATGTCAGTTGATATATTTTGATAAAGCTTTCTAGGGAAAAATATAAAGTTCACATACAAACACGTGGTCTGCTAACTTTGTATATGCTTAACTGTGGAAACAAGGGATCAAATATAAAGTACAGGCATAAAGATATATACTATTCCTCTGAATTATCTTCTTGAAAGCACTGAAATAACTTTTTGAGGTTGAAATCTGAATTATCATAGTGATGAAAGAGGCATCATGAATTAGTTTTATGAAACAAACCCACCTATTCCTTGAAAAAACAATGTCTTTTAATGTAATACTTACCCAGTAAAAAGATACGTATGTTGAAATAAACTCATTATATTTCAGAATTCTTTCTCTTCCATCAACACAGGGGAATGGCTATCCTAGTTATTGACATATGCAATCCTTGATGACAAAAAATATGGCTCTGAAATAGATTTGGGAAACATCAATCTTTTGCCCTTTCTCAAAATATAGACATAACTGAAGTGTCAAGAGTGGAACTGACAGTGATAGTCAGGCATCTGACAGCTCAAACACAGCTTTCTCATCAGTCTGAGGCTGCCAAACAGGCAATGGCAGGATTCCACCATGCAAATACATCTGCTATCTTGGGGTCAGGAGGACTGGCTTTTGCCTTCATGTGATCAGAAAAGCTCATTATTATTAAGCAGCATTACTTACTACTTAATCTATGACTTGAGGGCCAATATTCAAATTCTCATTCTCTGGTTGCACCATCTGTACTGGCAGTGTTAACTCATTGTGAACATAATCAGAATATTTTCAAATTGGATAAGGAGGAGTATATTGAGGAAGCACTTTTGAAATGTCATATTTCTTCATTTGTTGGCAGTGTACTACAAAATCAAGCTTTGGATTCTAATTTTCTGGTTCACTCAGATGATTTGAACTGATGATGTCAGCACTTCATGATGCTGATGCCAAGTGTTGTTTATGCCTTCCTGTTCTCTAGGGACTCATAAATCCATTCTGCATCCGCAAGCTGTCAGAGGAGAAGAAAAGCACTGGTCACTAATCTTGTCATGAACAACATCATTCTCAGCACCCTGGTTTATGTCTCAGCCTGGATTGCAACGAGCCTGTAATACAAATATGTACCTTGTATATACTTTCTGTCTTTGCCATCAGTTGATCTTCTTTTCTCCTGACGTTCTTCTAAACCATGTTGGACAGATATTACACACAGTTGAAAACATATCTCTACTAAAGAGTTTAAGTCTATGTGTTAAGCAAGTGAAAAATTCACTAAGGTTTCACAAGAGTAAGTAATGTTTCCAATTGGCTTTTATTTCCTCTGAATTCTTCTATTATGGTTAACAAATTGAATATAAAAGACAAGCAATTGTACAATATGATATGAGCAGCAATAAGATCAAAAGTTCCCTGCTCAAATGGCCCCATTAAATCCACCATTGCTCCCTTGACGGCCACTGATGTTTCATTTCTTTCAGCAAAGAATAACGCCACTGCGGATGTCGTGTTCAATAATCATGGACTGCCATGTTGGGAAGCTGAATGTCAATGGCTCAGATCACTTTCAGTCTGTTCATTCTCAGAATGAATACTCCCAGAAATTTATTTTCTCTTTCTTAATGTATTTTATTAATATATTAGACTGTTCTTGTTTACTTCACAAAAAATAAGTTGTTCTGATGGCTATAGAGGTAAAAGTTCTTTGCTCTTTCACAGCACAGGTACATAAATAAATATCTTTATCAGAAGTAGTTTCTATTTTCAACAATACAAAAATAACATTTTATGTATTAAATATATTAAAGTCTTTTCTTCAACCTAATTTGGATCCTTACTTCACAAAAATACATAAGTTTTGGGCTCTTGAAAGTTAATTGCTGTGAAATTTCATTTTTTCAACTTTACATTTTCCTGATATCAGTGAGCGTCACCTTTTGGTTTGTGACCGAATTACAGCTAATATTTTGGGATTCCCAACCTCTTGCTTATGTATAACCATAGTAGGAAAAAAGGGTTAAGAGAACACACTTCAAATGACTGAAGGCAAGCCAGCCTTAGCTCCAATTCTACCTGCAACATTTGACAGGGTTGTGTTTTTTGGCAAGATATTTAAAGTCTACGTGCTTCAATTCATTCATGCCAATAGAAATAATAACAACATTAATAATAACACTAACTTTGTATATTTTACATAAGAAACAAATATTATTTGTGAAAAATTATTTGTGAACTATTTGTAAAGTCCCTTATGTATAAATAAGGCTCAAAATATATTAACTCTATATTTATGCTAATGGAAAATAATTCATGCAAAATATTCCTCTATGGGAACCTTACTCAGTAGTTAAAAAAAAAAGCAGTCTATAAAATGAAAAACTAGAGAATCCTTTAACTAAATAAAAAATACCCAAAGGTAAAACTTTGTGAGGAAGGATAAAATCTATGAAAGTGGGATAGGTCTTATAACTCTTTCATCTATATTAAATTTGGTCAGATTTATTTCCTAATTTATTAATCTAATTTAATTACTTGCAGAACTTATGATCAATTTTTACACATATTTACTAGTTGCTGCTAGAGTTCAGAGGCATTTTTCTTTTCATGAGGTATGAATTCAAAACCATAGTTTCCTTATTATGGAAATTTAACACATTTTGGACAAATCAAGGTTGCCAGGGTCCATTCCAGTTTAGCCACAAAGCAAATGCTCTTTTGAACATGCAAAATTTAAAACGGGTTTTTATGTACAGTATATCCTTTTCTACTTTACTACTTTTATCACTAGTTGCATCATTTTCAATTCCAGAGATCAGCAAGGTCATCTTCAAACTGATATGATTCAAATTTTTGTGTCCATAGTGTTTATAAAACTTCGTTCCAGATTCTCACCCAGCTAGACCACAGGGTAAAGGGGATGATTTGAGAGACAATTTTGGGGAAGGTATCTTTAGGGAATATTCTGAAGAGTGAAAATGTTTAGGCCCGGTGGGAGTGCAAATAGATTTTTTAACACTGAGTTGTTTCTGGTTGTCCTCCACCTGATTCCCCAGAGCCTTCCACTGCTCTGAATATGCCTCATTTATTGATGGAAAGATAAGCTAAACTCATCCTAATTACTGTTTCAGGAGCAGAATTCTCTCTGCAGTTGTACAAAAAGCTGTATGAATACAAAGATGCCTGTTGAGTTTCCCTTGTTTTTCTCATGTACTGAAAAAACATCTGTAAATCAAAAAAGGCAAAAGATTGCCTCACAGCAGTAACCCATCTGGCTCCTAAATAGTCATATTTGTGGTCACAAGCTCCAGTCAGAAGCAAAGGAAAAAAATAAGCCACAGCATTCCCATCCAGAGAAAGTACTGTGTCTGGCATACTTTTCTCATGTTCCTCGTGGATGCTTTCCTACTGACCTTTCTTTTTTGCTCCAATTTAGAATCAATTAATCTGTTACTCCTGAGAGGTATAAAATTTCCATATTCTCATTGATTTATATGGATAGTCTTCTGTAAACAGAAGACTTCAGGATGAAATCAATCATGATGATGCCTACAGCAGTGGCCTCAGGTAGGACTTCAGAAACACCTGATGTTTTCCATTCTTATTAGAAGTGAAATGAGAACATAGTTTTTTCATGATGCTTCCTGTGCCATGGAGAGTGAGAACCTCATACTGATGAAACAATAAAGACACACCATTTTGTACATATAGCTGATGTTTTATGATGGTGATAAAAGAAAATCTAAAGGCTTTATCTGGCTTTTTCAGGAAATGTTGACTTTTGTTAGATTTCTGTGAGTAGGGACCCTATTAGCATCCCAGAATGAACAAAATAGCTGTATTGACTCAATTTAGAAACCATGTGGGCAATTGTTAACAAGTTTAATAGCTCTGAAATTCTGAGTTACATTTGCATGTTGAGGGGAGGGCTGTTAGGCTGTTTAATTTCATTTGCTTTCTTCTATGATGTCTTTCTTACTGTTCTTAAGCATGTAGGAAATAGTCCATGTATATCATTACCAAAACAATGTAAATACACATTAGCACTGGGAGAGTCTTCTTAGAAGCAAAATCAGCATTCTTATAGCAACTCTTCATGTTATAAGTTTATAGACTATTTGTTACCAGACAGAAAAATCTTGGTAGATCCACAGCATGAGCTTTTACTATGTAATTGAACTTTATTTATAGATTTTTAGTGTCCAAATTCCCATTTGTCATGGAAATTTAAAATTAAGCCTACCCAATGCACACATTTTAATTTAATGTAAGGGAATGTAATTTATTATTTGGCACAAAGTTATTGTTGTAAAATGCTCCCACTGATGTCATGGTGAATTCTGTGCATGAAATGAGGACAAAAAAATGATTAATTTTCCATGAATATTAACAATTGATGTTACATTCTCTTCAAGCTGTAGTATAAGGTTCTTTATCAAAATGCTCAAGTTATTTAGCAATATTTCTTTTTCTGATGCTATTAGGCCAAGAAAAATTTTATAAAAATAATAATATTCATGGTACAACCACACAGAATGATACAGTATAGAAATTTGCTAAGTCATTTGATTGCAGTTTGGTCTGTGAATTCTTATTGCCCAATGATAATATTCCAATGATAAGGTCACCTTGTAATCTGTGATATATTTCAACAGATACACTATTGTGTTATCTCTGTTATTCAGATATTATGAAATAACTAATTCTTACATATAACTGCACTAGGCAATACACCTCTCTTAAAATCAAGATTTGTTGTTCAGCAAAGACTTATTGAGCAGTTATGTCCTAGCGCATGTGCTAGATATTTGAGTTATAACAATAAACAGGATTAACACTAACCTGTAAGCCATGGAGCTTATATTCTAGTGAGAAACACTGGCAATAAACCAACATAAATGAGATAATTGCAGATTATAAGTAAGGAGAATGTTATGAAGTTATTCCTGTTTTGCTAATTGAAATCTAAGTACATTCTAAACACCAATATATTATAAGGTGACTGGAAGAAAGCAAAGCAATTTTGTAAAATCAGGATCTTATATCCTTGATTATGTTTAATTCAAACATATATGCAGACATTTTATTTTCTTTAGTCTTTTCTGTTTCTTTTTCAGGTCAGTGTTTCAATAAGGAAATGCAGAATCGATTTAGTTCACTTCATAACTGAGCTACACAATTTGTGAAATATTTGAAAATTGTTTTTGTTTCCTAGGGATACAATACCAAATTACCACAAAGTAGATGACTTAAAACAACTGAAATTTATTCTTTCAAAAGTTTAGAGGCCTGAAATCCAAAATCAAATTTGGCAGAGTTGGGTTCTCCTGCAGGCTGTGAGGGAGAATCTGTCCTATGCTTCTCTCATAGCTTCTCATAGCTTCAGGCAGTCCTTAGCTTATAGAGAATCTTTCCAATCTCTATTTCTAGCCACACATGTGCTCTCTGTGTCTCAAATGTTTTTCTGCTTTCCCTTGTAAGAACAACAGTATTTGGGCTAATTAAGAATGATTTCAGGGCCGGTGAAATAGCTCAGTGGCGTAAGCGCCTGCCTGGGAAGCACGAGGTCCTGAGTTCTACTCCCAGTACCCACCAAAAAAAAAAAAAAAAAAAAAAAGATTTCATGCCTTAAGTACATATAGCAGACTCTTAAACCAAACAATACCAAAATCCATGTGGAAATACCTGTTCAACTCACTCCTCACATAAATCACAATTTTATTCATTTCTAAATATGTAAACAAGTATTATTAATTGGGGAATAAATTATTTCTCCAGTTACCATTTTAGAGTATAAACTGAATAGTCATGGGACCATGGGAACATGGGCTAGTTATTTCTCTATAATGTTGCACATTCCCCATAAGCAGTGTGATAGAACTACCAGGAAGAATAAAAAACTCCATGACTGTCATTGGAGATGTAAACACTCTTCTATTTACCTATAATGGAAAGACTAGCAATCAGAACCTCACTGAGGACATAGTTGAAAAGTACCATTGGTCAACTGGATGTAATTGACTTTTATAGGACACATTATCTCACGACAGAAGAATATGCATTCTTCTCAAGCCTATACAGAATATTCACCAAGATATACAGTATCCTGGGTCATATAACCTTTCTTAAGAAATATGAAAGAGCAGAAATTGTACAAACTATGTTCTCAAACTACCAGAAACCAATATGGGAAATATACCTGGAAGATCCCCCATATACTTCTAGGCTAAATAACACACTTTAATATAATCAATGGAACCAAAACATCTCAAGATAAATTTAATATATTTTGATTTAAATGAAAATAAAAGTATAATGTATTTAAAAATGTGGGGTCAGCTATATAGAGGAAAATTTATAATGTTGAGTTCTTATATTAGAAAAAGAGAAAAATCTTAAATTAAAAATCTAAGTTTCTGATTTAGAAAATTGGAAAAGGAAGAGAAAATTGTATCCAAAGTAATGAAAAGAAACAAAACATGGAGAGAAATTAACAGAATTGAAAACTTGAAGTGAATAGAATAGGAAAATTCTATGCAACTACTTAGTGAAGCCAGGTTTCAACAGTTTTATGAATCAAAGAAACTAGGTGAAAACAGAATGAATTTTATTTAAAAAAGTACTTCATATGGAAAATTGAGGTAAGTGTATCTGTCCTAATCATATATAGTGTGTGTGTGTGTGGGGGGTACTGGGGATTAACCTCAGGACCTCACACGCCAGCAGGCGCCCGTGCCGCTGAGCGCTATCACCGGCTCTTTTTTCATGTGTGGGATCCAGGAGTCGAACTTAGGCCCTCACGTTTGCCAGGCAGGTGCTGACACCGCTGAGCCATCTCACTGGCCCTCTTATATGGTTTTGAAGGTGAATTAGAACAACATTTCCAGGAGTGGGAAGATGTTATTCAAGATAAAATATTTAGTAACTTAAGAGAATTTTCTAATTTTAACTGTGTGATTCACTATGCATTCAAGTGCTTTATAAAAAATAAAGTGAATATTATCATCATGACCCTCTGGTTAAAAATAATTGCTGTCCAAGAAGTATGGTCACAACAAAATCTAGCTATATATTTCAATGAAACAAACATACTAAACCATAAGTACTTATTAGGCAAGTACATTGTGCTAGAAAAGAAGTCATTTTAGGTTATAACAATTTATTAACAGTTATAGGTGGTCACATTTTGAGTTTTGCAGCACTTACCTCAAAAATGTACTTTTTAGTTTTAACAAAACAATTGCATTTATTTGTAATACGCTAGTTATTATCATGGTAAACTTGCTCTTCAAACAAGTATATTATCAAAAGCAGAAAGGGATTTGGTATGAGAATATCAAATAAAAATTAGTGTGAACATAGTTTGCAGTAGAGTAAAGCACACAATTCAGACATTCTTAGGAAGAGATAAATATTTAATTATTGGTTTTATGTTCATTAATTTTGTTAATGAAAAACATGCTCCTTTCTTTCAACTTATTTTATTCTTTTTTCTGTGTTGTGTACAACATTTCTGTTCAACTCTGCCTTACCATTTGAAATTCAGTTATAATATTTCTGAAGAACATAGTTAAAAACTGATTTCCTTTGACTTTGGAATAGGTTGAAAGGCTGATAGAAAGTGAATTACAGAGCACAATCACTTCTGTAGTATTGTTAACTATTCATCAGTATAAAAAATGTTCTACATGACACGAAAGCTGCAAGCTCAGATATACATCATTAAGTAAAGTAGAAAAATTATAAAATAAAATAGAAGTAAATAAGTATTAAGCATTCATTGTAAGAAAATGGAAAGTGACAGTAGTATAGTGTTATAAATTAATGTGGAGTAACAAGTATTTATAGGGTATTATTGTGAAAATTGGCCAATATAGGTTTTTAGTGATATTTGAAGAGTATGTATTGCAATTCCACCTAATGATACAAGTATATATTTCATCACCCTTTGCAGTTTGGGTTCCTTTGAAGAAAAGATTCTGATATGGAGATGGAATACTAGATTTTATTAGAGAGTGTTCTTGGGCTCAACTCTTACGATAATAACTAAGCAGCTAGGCAGAGGGAAATGTTGAACTGTGATTTAATCTCAACAGAAGCACCAGCCAAATCAACTGAATATGAGATAATCATTTATATTTATTATTAATTGGTATAAGAACTGTGCAGTGATTGTCAAAAGTGGGTTCCTCCAGGACCCTTCCATGACTTTAAACATGGCACCTGTGTTGTTGACAATACAATCCCAGAGTAGGACTGGCATGTGATGAAGACCTATGCACTGTTAATCATCCTAGAAAATTCATTCTTTCCATTTTCTTTTCTCAATCTATATTTTTAGCTCCTTTATTAGTAGGTGTTTGCAATACATAATAATTACATTCTGTTTGAGGAATTGGTACATGTATATATTGTAGTAATCTTTTTCACTTCCCTTTCTCCTCTCTCCCCCATCTCCCCTTATCTCTAGATCCCCTTCACATATCCATAAAATCTACCTCCACTTCTCCTATTTTTTATTTTATTCCTTATATTTCTATATTTTGGGTTTCTTCTTTAAGAGAAACCATGCAATATTTGGCTTCTGTGTCTAATTTATTTCATTAAACTATATGGGCTTAAAGTTGAACTATTTTCCTACAAATGACTTAAGATTATCCTTATGAGTTGTGCTATTATCGATATGGGTATGTGTGTATCATTGTTTTATGATGTTTTTAACTTTTTTAGGAAGGTACTCAAAAGATATATAGCTGGACCAAATGTAATTTCTGCTTTTAATTTTTTAGAAATCTTCATACCGATTTCCATCATAGTTGTACTGGTTTACATACCCACCAGTGGTGTAGAAGTGTTCCTTATTCCCCACAACATCATCAGCATTTGTTGTATTTTTAGTTCTTGATGACAGCCATTCTTTTTGGAGTAAAATTGAATCTCAGTGTTGTTTAGATTTGGTTCATCTAATGATCAGTGATGCTGAGTATTTGTTTCATGGGCTTATTAGACATTTATACTTCTTTTGAGAAGTGTATATTCATTTCAGATGCCAATTTTTAATTAAGTCTTTTATTTTCAGGGGTCTAATTATTTGAGTTCTTTATGTATTCTAGATATTAGTGCTCTGTTTGAAGAGAACAAAAATTTTTCTCATTCTGTAGCTTATCTTTTCACTTTGTTGTATGTTTCCTGTATATGACATAAAAGATTTTCAATGTGATACAATCCCATGGGTTGATTTCTTACACAGTTGGAATTCTGTTCAGGAAGACCTTGCCTATGCCTATGTCTCAAGAGTTTTACCTATTTTATGTTCAAGCAAGTTCAGTGTTTTTTTTTTTTATTTTTCATATCTAGGTGTTTGATCCATTGTGATTTAATTTTAGTGCAGAGTGAGTGACCCAGGTGAAGATTCATTCTTCTGTATGTGGATAATCAGTTTTCCCAGCGCCATTTGTAAAAAAGTCTGTATTTTCTCAAGCATATGCTTTTGTCCTCCCCCCTGCCCTTTTCAGAGATCAAATGGCTGAAAGTGTCTGGGGTTGTTTCTGCATCATCAGTTTTATTCCACTGAGCCATATGTCTTTTTTGTGCAAGTATCCCACTGTTTTTATCACTGTAGTTTTGTAATGTAACTTTAAAACAAGGGTTGCGAAGTCTCCTGCTTTGCTCTTGTTACTCAGGATTGCTTTTGCAATGCTGGGTCTCTTCTGGCTCTCTATATATTTTAGAAAATATTTTCTAGTTCTGTGAAGAAACTGTTGGCATTTCAACTGGTTTTGCATTAAGTCTATATATCATTCTGACATATTGTTTCTGCCTATCCAGGAAAAGGGGATAACATTCCATTTTTGAATAATCTCTTCAATCTCTTTCTTTCAAAGTACTATAAGTGTTTTTTCTATAATGGCCTTTCACTTCCCTAATTAGATTAATTACTGGCTATTTACTTTTCTTAATTATTGAGAGTGGGATTGTTTTCCTGATTTCTCTGTGGATTCATTGTTGGTGTACAAGAAGGCTATTTTTTTTTTGAGTATTGATTTTCTATCATGCCAATTTTCTGGATTCATATATTAGTTCTAAATGTCTCTTGGTGATTTTTAAAGTTTTCTACGTAAAGGATCATATCATTTGGGAATAAGGACAGTTTGATTTCTTCCTTTCCTTTTTGTATCCCCTTTATTTCTGCCTCTTGCTTGATTGCTTTGGCTAAAATTTCAAGTAGTATATTAAACAGGAGTGGTGAGAGTGGACATACTGGCTTGTTTTTGATTTTAGAAGGAATGATTTCATGTTTTCTCTATTGAGTGTGATGTCGGCAATGGGCTTGCCATAAATAGCTTTAATCAGTTTAAGGTAAGGTCCTCCTATAGATGATTCACTAAGATTTTTATCATGAATGGATGTTGTGTTTTGTAAAAAATTCTTACTTTTTAAAAAAATATAATTTAATTGGTACATTTTAGATATACATAATGATAACATTCATGATAAGGAATTTGGACCTATACATGATATATCTTAAATCATTTTTTCCTATTTCTCTCTCCTCCTTTCAACCCCTCCTCCCCCTCTTTATTTACAAAAGCGTTGTTTCCATTTTTCCTTCTTTTTTTTTTTCTTTTCCCTTCCTTCCTTTCCTCTCCCCCTCCCTAGTTACCCTTTCCATTTGAATATTTTCCTCCAGTTTCCCAAAATGTATTATATATTTTGGTCCTTATTTACACTTTTGGTTTCTCACAACAGAGAAACAATTTGATATTTAAATACATGCATTCAATATCTTTGACTTAACAGTATGGTCTCAGGGTGCATTCATTTACCTAATTTATCTTTCTTTATGGCACAGTGATATCCCACTGTATTAAAAAAGCACATCTTTTTTTTCTTTTTTTTTTTTTGTGGGTACCGGGGGTCGACCTCAGGACCTCGCGCACCAACAGGTACCCGTGCCGCTGAGCGATATCACCGGCCCCTTTTTTCGTATGTGGGATCCGGGAGTCGAACTCGGGCCCTCGCGCTTGCAAGGCAGGCGCTTATGCCGCTGAGCCATCTCACCGGCCCAAAAAAACACATCTTTATCCATTCATTGGTTGGTGAGTATTTGGGCTGTTTCCAAGATGTAACTATTACAAATTGTTCTGCTATAAACATGGGTGCACATATATTGTTGTAGAATGATGCTTTTAATTCTTCTGGGAAGATAGCAAGAAGGGGAATAGCTGGGTCAAATGGAACCTCTAGTTTTGGTTTTTTGAGGAATCTCCACACTGATTTCCATAGTGGTTGCACCAGTCTACACTCCCACCACAGCCCTGCCAGCATTTGTGGTTGATTTCTTGATAATAGCCATTCTTTCTTCTTTTTTTTTTTTTTTTTTGTGGGTACTGGGGGTCGACTTCAGGACCTCATGTGCCAGCAGGCGCCCGTGCTGCTGAGCAATATCACTGGCTCTTTTTTTCTTTTTTAGTATGTGGGTTCCGGGATTCGAACTTGGGCCCTAGTGCTTGCTAGGCAGGTGATTATGCCACTGGGCCATCTCACTGGCCCTAGCCATTCTTTCTTGAGTGAGATGGAATATCAGTGTTGTTTTGATTTGAATTTCTTGAATGACCACTGATGTTGAAAATTTTTTCATATATTTATTTGCAATTTATACTTCTTCATCTAAGAAGTCTCTATTTATTTCAGATGCACATTTTAGACTGGATCTTTAAATGTGGGGGATCTGATTTATTTGAGTTGTTTATATATTCTAGATATTAGTCCTTTGTCTTAGGAACAGGCTGGCAAAAGTTCTTTTCCCAAGGTGTGGGTTGTTTCTGCACCCTGTAGTGGTTTCATTTGTTGGGCCAAATCTTTTTAATAAGATGAGATACCACTTGTTGAGTACTTCTGATATTTCCTATGTGACTGAGGTTTTGTTTGTTAAGTTTTTGCTTACACCTTTTCTTCAAGAATTCTACCCATTCTCTCTCCCAGCAGATTTAGTGTTTCTGTTTTAATATTTAGATTTTGTTCCATTTTAATTTCATTTTTGTGAATGGTGAGAGCAGGGTCTAGTTTTAATCTTTGGCATGTGGGAAGCAAATTTTTGTCTGCAACTTTATTGAAAAGGCTATCTTTTTTCCAGAGAAGGTGTTTGACCCCTTTGTCGTAGTTAAGGTGGCTGAGTGTGTTTGGAGTTGTTTCTGCATATTCTAATCTGTTCCATTGATCCTCAGGTCTGCTTTTTGCCAGCACCTTGCTGTTTTTATCAGAGTAGCTTTGTAGTACAATTTCAAGTCAGGATTGTGATGGTCTCTGCCTTGCCTTTGTTCCCCAGAATTGCTTTTGCTGTTGTAGGTCTCTTCCGGTTTCAAATGAATTTTAGGAATGTTTTCTCTTTTTCTGTGAGGTATGCTACTAGTATTTTGATCAGAATTGCATTAAATCTGTATAACAATGTTGGAAGTGTGGCCATTTTCACTATATTGGTTCTTCCTATCCAAGAACAAGAGATATCTTTCCATTTTCTGATATAGCCTTCAATCTCCTTTTTCAGAATACTGTAGTTTTTAATGTAAAGGATTTTTACTTCCTTGTTAGATTGATTCCTAATTTTTTTTTTTTTTTGGATGCTGTTGTGAAAGGTGTGCCTTCCCTAATTTCTCTCTCAGTGAGTTTGTTATTTGGGTACAGGAATAGCATTGTGTTTTAACTGTTGACTTTATATCCAGCTATGCTACTGAGTTTGGTTATTAAATCTAGAAGTCTTTTGGTAGAGTTTTGGGAGTCTTCTACGTAGAGTATCATGTCATTGGCAAATAATGATAATCTAACTTTTTCCTTACCTATCTTTATTCCTTTTATTTCTTTCTTTTGCCTAATGACTTTGGCCAAGGTTTCCAGAGCTATGTTGAATAATAGTGGTTATAGTGGACATCCTTGCCTTGTTCCTGATTTTAGAGTGAAAGGTATCAATTTTTGAACATTTAGTCAAATGTTGTCTGTTTGCCATGGATGGCTTTTATCAGACTGAGATAAAGATCATCTATTCCAATATTCTCTAGGGTATTTTTTTAATCATGAATAGGTATTGGACTTTGTCAAATGCTTTTTCTGCATCTACTGAGATAAACATGTGGTTTTTGTCCTTGACTCTGTTAATATGGTGTATTATTTGTTATTTTGCATATGTTGAATCCTCTCTGCATCCCCAGAATGAATCCTGCTTTGGTCATGGTATATAATCTTCTTGATGATTTGCTCCATTCTGTTTGCTGGCATCTTAATGAGGACTTTTGCATCTATGTTCACTAGGGAGATTGGCCTGTAGTTCTCTTCTTTGGTTGGATCCTTCTCTGGCTTTGGTATCAGGGTAATACTTGCTTCCAGGAATGACTTTCAGAATATTGCATCCATTTCAATTTCATTAAAGAATATGAGGAGCAGTGGCATTAGATGTTCTCTAAATTTCTTGTAGAATTCAGCAGTCAATCCACCAGGACCTGGGCTTTTCTTTGTTGTAAAGTTTTTAATTACATCTTCAATTTCATTGACCAATATGGGCTTATTTAGAATTTTTGTATCTACTTGATTCACCTTTGGTAATTTATATGTATCTCAGAATCTGTCCATTTCTTTTAATGTTTCCCATTTTATTAAAATACAAGTTCTCTAAGTAGGTATTGATGATCTGCTGGACTACTGCAGCATCTGTTGTGATTTCATCCTTTTCATATCTAATTGCATGGATTTAAGTCTTTTCTTTCCTTTTTTTGATAAGATTGTCTAAGGTTTTCTCAATTCTATTTAATCTTTCCAAGAACCAATTCTTCAATTCATTGATTCTTTGTATTGTTTTCTTAGATCATTTGCATTAATTTCTGCTCTAATCTTTATAATTTTCTCCCTTGTATAATCTTTGGGTTTGAGTTGTTCTTGTTTTTCTAGAAGCTTGAGATTTATTATTAGGCTGCTTATTTGAGCTGGCTCTGTTTTTCTGATGTGGGAATTCACCACTATAAATTTCTGTCTTAGGACTGCTTTCATCGCATCCCATAAATTCTGGTATATTATATTGGCATTATCATTTAATTTGCAGAAACTGTCTAATTACCTCTTTAATTTCATCTGTGACTCATTGGTTTTTCAGAAGGGTGTTATTTAATTTCCATGTGTTTGTGAAGTTTTTGTAGATTCTTTTGGCATTGATTTCCAATTTCATTGCACTATGGTCTGATAAGATGTGTGCGTTTATTTCAATTCCTTTGCAATTATTTAAGTGTGTTCTATGAGCTATTATGTGGTCTATTTTGGAGACTCTCCCATGTGCAGCTGAGAATAATGTATACTCTGTTGTTGTGGGGTGTAACACTCTGTAGACATCTACTAAGTCCATTTGTTCAAAAGCTTGTTTCAGTTCTGATATTTGTTGACTTTTTTTTTTTTTTTTTTGTGGGTACCGGGGGGACGACCTCAGGACCTCGCGCGCCAACAGGCACCCGTGCCGCTGAGCGATATCACCAGCCCCTTTTTCGTATGTGGGATCCGGGAGTCGAACTCGGGCCTTCGCGCTTGCAAGGCAGGCGCTTAAGCCGCTGAGCCGTCTCACCGGCCCTATTTGTTGACTTTTGTCTAGTTGATCCGTCTATTTGTGACAGTGGGTTATTAAGGTCCCCAATTACAATTTTATTAGTGGTTATTTGATTTTTCAGGTCCATTAATATTTGTTGTTTTTTTTTTTTTAATGTGGGTACTGGGAGTTGAACTCAAGACCTCATGCTTGTGCCGCTTGTGCCGCTGGGCGATATCACCGGCCTTTTTATTTTTTCCTTTGTGTGGGTACCGGGAGTTGAACTCAGGACTTTGCGCTTGCCAGGCAGGCACTTACACCACTGAGCCACCTCACCAGCACTAATATTTGTTTTATATGGTTTGGTGCACTGGTATTGGGTGCATATATATTTGATTGTTATCTCCTCTTCTTGGAGTTTTCCCTTAACTAGAATATAGTGACCTTCTTTATCTCTCTTGATCAGTCTTGGCTTGAAATCCACTTTGTCTGCAAATAGAAAAGTTACCATTTCCAGGTTCCTGCCACATAGAGTATTATTTTTCATCCTTTGACTTTCAGTCTATGAATTTCTTATGAGTTAAATGTGTTTCTTATATGCAGCATATTGTTGCATGTTGCCTCCTGATCCATTCTGCCAGTCTGTTTCTTTTGATTGGTGAATGAAGATCATTGACATTGATGGTTATAACTGATATGTATTGACTTGTCCTTGTTATGTTATTTTCCTGTTGTTACTTCTCTTTCTTTTCCCTCTGTTTACTTGTCTTGCTTGTTGGATTCAGTCTTTTTCGGTTCCTGGAGTTGTAGTCCTCTTTATTTCTTTCTGGAATGACCTTAACATTTTATGGTGCTGGTCTGGTGTTCATGAATTTCTTCAGGTGTTCTTCATTATGGAAGTATCTTATTTCTCCATCAATTTTGAAAGATAGTTTTGCAAGGTCCATCAATCTGGGTTGGAGTTTGTTTTCTTTTAGGGTTTGAAATATTTCACTCCAAGCTCTCCTTTACTTCAGGTTTTGTGTTGAGAAGTCTGCTGTAACTCTGGTGGGCTTTCCTTTATAGGTGACTTGTTTCTTTTGTCTACCAGCTTATAATATTCTGTTCTTCTATTGAATTTCTGCAATGTTGACTATTATATGGTTTGGTGTAGTTTTTTATTGCTAATTGGAGTTCTATATGCCTCACTTATCTGCATGTCGAATTCTTTTTCCATACTTGGGAAGTTTTCTGACATTACTTCTGTGAACAGGTTTTTATGTTATTTGTGGTCTCTCCTGCTTTTTCTTAACTCTGATAAATATTATGTTATTCTTCTTTGCATCATCTTGCAGTTGTTTTATTCATTTTTTGTGTTCTCTTGTTATTTTTTTAAGTAATTTTCTTTCCTAACCCTATCCTATTTTCTAGGTCTGATATTCTTTTTCTTTTTTTTTTTGTGGGTACTGGGGGTCAACCTCAGGATCTCTCATGCCAGCAGGCACCCATGCCACTGAGCGATATCACCTGCCCTTTTTTCATATGTGGGTTCTGGGAGTTGAACTCAGGACCTCGCACTTGCCAGGCAAGCATTTATGCCACTGAGCTATCTCACCGGCCCCTAGATCTGATATTCTGGCCTCACATTTCAATTGAATTTTTAATCTCTTGTATATCTGTTTGAATCTGTTTCATGGATTCCATTTCTTTCCTATGTTGGACATTCATGGTTTCCATCATTATCCTAAGTTCCTCTCTCTTTTTTTTTTTAATCTGTATATACTCTAGATTCACTATGTTCTTCATTATGGTCATCATCTCTGTAGTTATTTCTGAAATTATTTCTTATACGATTGTTTTTGTACAGCCTCATTCATCTGCTTGGTTATTTCTGCTGTTACCACTTTAGAGAGACCAGGTGGTTGGCTTTCATACTGTTCCACCTCATTGCCCCATGGGTTTGCTTTTGGATAGCTGAAAGTCTGAGGTTGCATCTTGCTTCTGTGTCTTCTTATTTTCTATTTTTTTTTAGTTTAATTCCTGCATTGATGCTTCTAAATTGCTCATAGTAGTTAGCTTTATTGCCAGTATCAAGAACTGTTAGGCAATAAATACTTCTCAGAGATGTCTTCCAGGTGTAGCTTGCTTTTGGTTTGAGTCTGTTCCAAGATCCTACCTCTTCAATTTACTGAGGATTAGAAGTTGCTGCCTATTTGGCCTATCCTTTTGTTCTTTGGCTTTAGACTACAGCATTATTTATGACCCTCTGGCAATCTCAGTATTGGCATTCAAGGAGGAACACCTGATTATAATAGTTATGTCACTTTGGCGAAAGTAGTTCAATCAGTAATAATGATAGCATCAAACACATCCTAGAAAATGACAACTGTGGTAACAATTATTTTGCCATCTTTAACATATGAACTAGATCTGTAGTTATATAACAAAATCTAAAACAGACCAGAAAACTGTATACAGTAAATATCCCATCAATATGGTGGTTTTACCCTCAGGGGAGAAAATTTAAAATGGGTTAGGGGAAAAAAGAGAAATAGAAGAAGAGAAAGAGGTTAGAAACAAGACTGTAGGACAAAGGAAAATTATGTAAACTTTGAGATACTGGTGAAGAGGACAGGAGGGAAAGAAAAAAGGAAGAAACAGTAACAAGAACAGAATAAAACTACAACAAAATAGAGACAATGTCCACACCCATATAAAAATAAGAATGAACTATCAAGAAAAAAGAGGAAAAAAAAACAAAGGAAGAACAGAACAATAAAAAAGTCCACTTTAGTGCATATCTCACCTGTCATTGGTAGACAGAGAGGGCAGATAGAGCCCACATCTGTGTTGATCTATCCCAGAAAGCCACCAGTAGAATTACAGCAGGGTGGTGGGTAGTCGCTGCAAGCCTGCACCTTTAGATTCTGGTTGTGAGGCTGAGACCCAAGTTGTTCAGCTCACAACACTCCAGGTGCATCCTTCCAGCTCGCACTCAGATCCCTGCAGGCTTGTGCTTGACCCCCTGACCTCCTGCTGGCTTGAACTCAGCTGTGCCTCACCCTGACACTGGGAGCCGCTAGATGGAGCCAACCACCAGATGCTCTGAGTTCTAAGTTCAGTTGACTCTTTTCAAAAAATGGCAACTGGCCAATCACCCCCTGTTGGGGAATATCTGAACCGAGATAACTCACCACCTACTACAGTCTGCAGTGTCCACTGATCCATTCCACTGGCATGTTGCTGTGGAAAGACCTCTGGGATTGCCAATAGTTGTTTTGCTTCAGGTTCTTGCCACCCCTCCCATGCCACGAGCCAGGGCTCAGGGAGCACTATTTTCCATTTCTCTCTGTGTTGAGGTCCCTGTCTTTGCTCTACTCATGGGCTCCAATTCTTGCTTCAGATCCTTGCTAGGTCCCACTGACCCACTTCCCTCCTTATCTTCCTCATGTTGCCATGTTCCAGCACCTGGACTCTAAATCTTAGAGAGGCTGTTTCTCGGCTGATTACCACTCCACCATCCCAAAGGCTCTTTCTGTGCTAATTGAAATGATAAAGTAATTTTTGTTCTTGTTTCTGTTTATGTGATGTGTTACGTTTATTGATTTTGTATGTTGAATCACCCTTTCCTGCTTGGGATGAAGCCAACTTGGTTATGATGTATTCTTGATGGGGGATCTGAGAGAAGCTTTCTCTTTACACCAAATGTAAATCTTCTTATATGAATTCAGACATTCAAGGAAAAATTAGCAATGGAATCTAGTAAGCTTCATTTCTTGGTGATATTTCAGAAGGCAAGGACTACTGAAAAAAGAAAATCTATAGACAGATGCAACTATTGTGATTTGTCTTAGAGCTACAAATATTTCTTTTGTTTTTCTCCTTGATTATCAATTCTAGACTCCCCTCACAATTTTCTAGCATTCTTGCTGCTTGCATGGTTTGATATGCACCCTAGTCCTTGGGCAACTTGATCCCTGAGCTTTCATGTTCTTATTAAGCCAGGGTTATTGCACTTGCCCACTCACCATCAGAACTTAGCAAGAGAAGATAAGTGACCTTGAGTAACAGGGGCAAGTTAAACATTTTTTTCTCCCCCCTACTGTGTATTTCTGATAATCTGATCCTATTAATCCTACTAAAAATGGTGACTTTCCTTCTCATCTCTTTTCTTTTCCCAAAACATGTCCCTAATCAAACATTTTCAGTTCCCCACCCCATGCAATTGTGTGCTGACTAGGTCCTACAGTTTCTTTGTTGTAATGGCCATTTGCTTCCTCATCAGGATCACCATGTCTTCTCCTGGGTTGTTTCATGACTTCATTCTAGAGTGCAAGGAGGGCCAGATCTTAACATTGTGACACATGTTAACTGGCATAAGAAAACCCTTTCTACCATCTTCAAACAAGGGAGAACAGCTAGCCCTAAATAGCAGCTAGCCCACTGGAGTGAGCTGTTCCTAAATGGAGTGAGTTGCTTTGTTAACTCTCAGGATTCAGGGAAGTTTAAGATTCCAAAGTCCATAGGTCCAATGAATCCAGTTGTCTCCATTCCATGTATCAACTCACCTTTTTTCTATCAGAGCTTTAGTCTTATCATAGATGACTTGCTTGTGTTGAGAATTAAATCTGTTTTGGAACTCTGTCACCCCCATGATCAATTCTTGTCCCTACTTTCCAGATTTATAACTTTATTTCAGGAAGCAAAAATCTCTAAAGTTACATATCTCCTACATTTTCTTTCCATTTCTTTATTTCTTTCTTTATCTTTTTAAGTCAGGGTTTCTCTATGCAGTTCAGGCTGGCCTTGAACTCACTTTGTAGCTCAGACTGGCCTTAAATTCACAACAATCCTCCTGCCTCAGCCTCCTAAGTGGTGGGATTATAGGAGTGCAACACCATGCCTGCTCTCCTAAGTTTTCTGCTGAGCTCTTAGTTGTCAATTATTCTGAATCTTTCCTTTGCTTTTCCTTAAACTATGACACTTAGGATACCCATGTAGTTAAACATCCTTACAGCAACCTTTTTCTGTATATCTCACACACTTAATAACATCACACCAAATAGTGTGGTAACTTCTACAGGAATGGGAGTCCAGAGGAAAGTTTAAATGATTGCACTGATGCTTTGTGCCACTGATAAGAGTCACTGATAGATGAGGAACAAGGGATCCATTTAAAAACCCCACCTCTAGTCTGCTTTCTCAGGTGACTGCTGGCCTCTATTGTTCTTAGCTGAGCTCCCCAGGAATCATACTTCTGAAATGCCATACTCATGAAGAAGATTTACTGGGGAGTGTCATAGATAGCCTTTGGGGATGGGAGAGCAGAAGGAGCAAGGTTAATCACAAGGAAAAGTTGAGCCTTGATACAATCTCAATAGGGGTTTAGTTGGCTCTCTATGGGAGACTGGGATGGAATTATACTTTTGAGTTGTCTTGATTTGGGGGAAGTTCATACAGGCTTTTATACATGGCATTAATAAATCAGTGGATCTGGAACTCTAGACGGGGCACATAGTTTGGGTAAATTAGCTATCTTCAGACAAGATAAACTCAGCTGGTGTTGACAGCTAAAGTCTGTAGATAAGCATAGAATATATCCCCCATTTCTACAAGAGAATCTGGATGGTGTATCATAATGTCCACCAAACTAATACGTAGTAGTGTAACTCAGACTTAACAAAAGGACATAGAAAATCCACAAACAGGTATTAAAAATAAAACATTCAATCCAAACGTTCTTTTTTCTGCCTCTCTCAATCTACTTAAGTTATCTTTGCACATACTAAAAGTAGAAACCAGGTAGGAGTTGAAGACAAATCAGACAACAAGTTTGGCATATTAATTCTCCCAAGTTTTATGAAAAATTCACTGATATTTTTCAGGCAGTCATACTAATAATCCTGTTTTTCCAGTTGAGGAGAATTCCCATTCCTCTTCATATTCTGACCAGGGTTGGTGCCTTCTGCACACTGCTAGTTCTTTCTCTAAATATGTCTTTCCTTACACATTGCCCCTTCTTGATAATAAGTGCACCTGCAAATAAACTCTTCCCCAGTTATCCTAATTTAAGTATGCCCTTTATTTCTCACTGGAGCTGTAATTTATACAAACATCTTTCCCAGTATTATTAGCTGTCTGTAATCAGGGCTTTATCTGTGCTTCATTTGTTCTCATGTCTCCCAGGTGCTAAATGTTCTATGAGAAGGCAGTAATTGTATTAAATGAGACATGTTTTCTAACATAGAGATTGGATATTACTTATGTGAATGCTAATATCATTTGAGGTTCTAATATCTTATGTTTGTCAAGGTTAAGAGGCTAACTTAAACGTGGCAACATTCCCTGCATGTCACATTTTAGTTATAAATAAAAAGTCGACTAACTCAGATTCTCATTTATTTAAGACAACGAAAAATGCAGAAACATTTTAACTGGATTATGAGAATCTGGAGTTCCTCAACATCATACACAATTTCTATGAACAATAGAATTTATTTGGTTACTCAAGACCTTAGTTCTTCATCGATGTTTAAGAAAATAGGAAAAAAGCATCACTGAATATTGTACAGTTCTGATTTTTTATTGTTTCCTAATGCAGAAATGTATATGATGGAGACATCATTTGGAATTATTATTTTTTATATTCTTTGACTTCTTAGTCATTGAATTCTTCACATTTAATGTCCTAGACTATTGATTATCATTTCCTTCCTTTTAAAGAGTAAGAAGAAAATAAGAAATGGACATTGTCATTGAGATTTTGGCAAAGACAACAATGTAAGGTTTATAAATACTGCATTCATGTTGTGGTGAAGTGGCCATTGCTCAAAGTTAATGGTTTTGGCAGCCCTGGATAGTCCGATGTTGATTGACTGACACAAAGGTCAACTGCTTAATTTATAAGCTGTCCTTACAGGATAAAGACTCTGGTGCTGACCTACTGGCAAGAGAAGCTGCCTTTGACACTGTTGATACAATAGTGATGATGATTTAAAAAGAATCTTTTCACCTTCTTTTGATCCCTGCTTCTTGTGATCAATTGCACTTAAGCTAGGTCAGGATCAGGAGTGGACATTTCTGTGAGTGTAAAACAAATTAAAGGCAAGTTACTAGGAAGCATTTTTACCTTCATCTGCATTCTCTTGCAACAAACTGAACGAGCCAGATATAGATAATTAATAATTACTGCTCAGGCCAGAGAGAAGTTCATTTTCTATTTGTTTTTAACTTCTCATATGGGAATTTAACCTCTCCAAAGTTGACAATTATTTAAAAATTCCAGTTCAGAAGCTGATTTTTAGAAAAATATCTCATAAATTCTGTCCTACACTTTTTGGATATTCCATTTAGCTCATAAGGGCAATTCATGAAAGTTAATAACTACAGGCAAATAAAACTTAATTTATTTAATTTCTTATAAATATGAATACATAATTCAATTTATGGCTTCTCAATCTAAGTACTAATGACATTAGAGGCTACACAATATTTTGTTGTGGAGATCTGTCCTGTGCATTGTACCATATTCAACATTATACCGTATTTAGCATTATACCTGGCTTCAACTCAGTGCCAGCAGCAACCCTTTCCAGTTATGACAACTGAAAATGTTTCTAAACTTTACTAAATATTCCCTTGGGGAAAAAAACCACCACAGGTTTGGAACCACTTAAAATAATTTAGTATGTAATAAAAAATAGTGGGTTTCAGTTGGTATAATTGTATATATACTTTGATAACTTCTATCCTACTGTTACCATTTTTGAACTTCCTTCCCTCTTCCCTGATCCCTTTCCTTTTTTCTAATTATCTATTTTTATGCCATCTTTTCTATTAAGATGTTAAATATTAGAGAAAACAAGTGATATTTGAGTATGTCTGAGTTTGACTTATTTCACTTAACATGGTAAATTTCATTTCCATCATTTTCCTGAAAATAACATGACTTTATTCTTCCTTATGATTGAATTGCAGTAAATTGGATGAATACAAACCACATTTTCATTATCCATCCATCGGCTGAGGGGTAATTATGTAGTTTTTATAGCTTAGCTACAGGGACTGGTGCTGCAATAAACATAGGTATTCCGGTGTCTCTAGACTCAGAGTATGCTGACTTTAATTCTTTTGGGAATATACCAAGGAGCAGTAGTGTTGGGTCAAATGTCATCTTTATTTTTAGTTTACTGAGAAAATTCCTTACTAATTTCTATAGTGGCTGCACTAAAATGCATATTGCAACAACATGTAAGGGAGGAGCACTTATTTAATTAATGCATTTATTCAAATTTAATAAATTTTGAATTTTATCTTTTTTTGCCAAGCAGTGAGCATTAGAGATTCAAAGAATCAAATGTGGCCCTTTCTTCCAAGAACATTACAATTTCTTCAAAAGAGATAGACCAATACATACTACCATGAGAACATACATAAGCTTTTGCATTTTTAAAAACTTCCTATGATATTACAATGTTTTATATAGTAACAATGCATCTATTGGACAATGCTTTTGCAAATAATTGATTAGATAACTCCTTGTATTTTTGCTTGAAGGAAAATGGAGAACCTAGAAATGTCAGAGAAGATTGCTGAAAATGGGGTCCATAAAAAACAAAACAGAACTCAAATGCCTAAATATGACATCTAAAGTTTGACAACTTAGTGTGGAAAAACCTAATGTCTGAAAACTGAAGTTAATGGCAGAGCACCATTTCATTTTTTAGAAAAAGGTGCATAAAGAATATTTTACAAATCTGTGAAATCAAATTTATATCTATATTTCTGTGAAACAAAATGTGGCACTAAAATGGCATGGTATAATTTTCTCTTGATGGCCCATTCACTTCAGGATACAAGGCAAGCTTTGCTATCATATCTTTCAGGCCCATTTTTTAACTCCTAATTAAAAGTCAAAATTTGTAAAGCAACACTTTTCTGAAACTCAAAGAAAATAGAAGGTAAAATTCAGCAAGTAGACATAATGCTGTACCAAGGTTGCTGCAACACACCACATGAAAGTCACACTTGTAAGAAATGTGAGACAGATGCAGTAGTACATGGCTAACTTTAGTGAGATTTTCAAAATAAAACTCTTACTAGAACACACAATTTTCATTTGTGACAGTTAAATTGAATTAGTACTTATTGTGTGTTGAGAAATGTTATTTGATTCAACCATTTTGGGAAATTGTCCAGGAAAACCACAAACATGCGGTTCTGCAACAGAAATCATTAAGACTCATAGAAGTTCCCCTATGTGAGAATCATCAGAGTAGTTTTACAGCAATCCTGGGATTACAAAGGACTATGAGAAATCCAGGAGTGACTACTATTTTTAAGCTAGAAATTCATATTTCCAGTAGCAACTGGATACTCACATATTGAGTATAAATGTTCTTAAGAAATGCAGAAAAAAATGTGCTTTATATAAAATTAATTTTTCACTTGATTTAAAACTACCTGAAGGTTGGAAAATATATAAATGTAAATATTCTAAGAAATGCTGAAAATGTAATTTATATTTTTTTCATTTGAATGCAAATTACCTAGGTGGTTAGAAAAGTTACCTCCTTAAGCAATGAAATATTAATTTTTCCTGAGAAGCCAACATTATTTAAAATCCAAAACAAAGTTTGTGAGTATGTTTCTAAAATTTAGAGTAAAGTTCAGGTACCAAACTGTGATGCAAAGCTAATTAATTAAAGAGAATCACTTAGCATGCCAATCAATATTAATATCTTAAGATTAAATAAGTTTCAAGAAAATATAAGAAATCTCTTTTTCCAAATTTCTATATTGAAAGCAAAGGGTACCTGTACAAGTTCAATCAAATAGCATGTTGATTTGTCTACTTGCTCCAACTCTTTCACAAGTAGAGAAATTCCTGCCCACAGCTGTCCATAACCAACTAAAAGATGATATAACATTAAAAGGTAACAACAAATGAGCAGGAAGAAATGGCTCTTTTTTGCATCAATTTATTCCTCACTTAAATTGAACCTATAATTCTTCCAAAGCTTTCTGTGAGGTGACTTTAAGCAGTTAGGATCCCTACTCTCAAAGAGTTTACTACTTAGTAAGGGAGGTTAATGTGGAAAAAATGACCTCAAACAAATATTCTTAACTAAAAGAAAATAATTTAAAAATGTAAAACACTGTGGAGCAGGCAAGAGGGATTAAAAAAGTGGGAAGATACATTTTTCTTAGCTCTGGGAAAATTTAGAAATTTTTGTGTACCTTCACATTCACAAAGAGAATTAAAATAGGCTTTTTTGTAGCTTATTCTATGTTCTTAGTTACTAAGTGCAGACAGCACCCTGCAAAGATATAAGTGACTATATGAGAGCCATTTTGGGAACGGGTCAATTTCTTTTTTCTCTTCCAGTTATTTGGACTGAAGCTAAAGTTTCCTTTGAAGTTGGTGGTGTTCCAATCAGCATCTCAAAGGTATAAGAAAAAACCCAAACATGTCCCAAATGTTTCTTTATTTTGTAAAAGTGTCATTTTATTAAAAAGGCAGGAAAAATGTATTTTCAAAAATATATTACACCAGAAAACTTAAAATTTAATATATATTTTCAACCAGAATATGCCATTTGCCAATAGAAATTAACAGACATATGTACTACTACTTTTCTTATATATATTTTCACACATTTATAGCTACATTTAAATGTTTATGAGTGAGCCACGAGTGAGTTGTAAGTGAGCATGTTTTTAATGATATACAGGTTGCAGATTTATGGGGATGAAAACAAATTATCCTGTCCATAGTCTCCATTATACTTGATTTAAATCCCAAATTGACTGTGTCAGTCTTATAATGTGTTTATAGTGTAATTCATAACACATTTATGCTAATGCAGTGAATTATTATGTTATTTTTGATAACATTTGTTTTCCACATACTACATCAATTTCAAAGTCAGTTCTTTGAGAAACTAAGGTGACCATTCATTGGAACTAAGCAAGTATCTATAACATGATTTATCGGAGATTTTTTAAAAATATGAAAGTATTAATAATTCTTGAATCAGTATTATTTTTGCTATAAAATACTTTAAAACAAGTCCTATGTAAATCATATAATGAAAGATACGTATCAGTTTGAGAAGTTTCAGAAAATTGTTTCACATATTTAATATGCACACAGTTCAAATTAAACTTCGAACTACATATCATTCAAATCGGTTTCAAGTCAAATATAGCAAGAGTACATTAAATATCCAAGTCAAGAGAAATATTTTGAGAAGTTCTTCTAGTTTAAAAGAATAGCAGCCTCCAGGTAGAATTGGATGGTGAAGTGTGTAATGGCAGGTTTTTACACATGATTAAGTCATTGATTTATAAAATTACACTGAAGTTCACATTCTCCCTCCTTGTCCGTGACTACAGCACACTATGTATAATCACAAGTTATCCACACCACGTATAAAGACTTCTGTAAGAATATCTGAATATTTGACTGTTTAAGAGACTACACTCAAAAGTGATCACTAACAGTCAAATAAGGTTGATGTCAAATTTATCCCAAAAGATGAAGTCTCTTAAGAAGACTCTATAAATTTAATGTCTTGTTAAAAGATTGTAATTTTTTCTCCATTTCATTTAGTAAAGTGAAATCATTATAGCATGCTTGATTATGGCAATGTAGCTAAATAGATTGCTCATTGAACAGGTACAAAGTAAATTTTCATAAAGCTGATTGGTCTTCAGACCAATCCCATTTATAAAAATCAATTCTGGCACAAGAAAATGTCCATGTTATACTCTATTGCCATGGAAATCTAATGTTGAGAAATAGTAATCATGCAACCAAAGAACAATTTATAAAAATTACATCTTAAGCAATAGTGTCATTATAGCAATCAGCCACAAACAAAGGGAATATAAATGATACATAGCCATTTCAAATACACTGGAAGTGGAATTATGTGGTAGAAACAGCATTGTATCCGTGTTTATTTTAATTCATTTTATGCTATTCAGGAAAACAGATACACCTTAGCAGGTGCTGATTGATAAGCAGAAAAATGAATATTTCTATTAGATTCATCTGGATATTCAAAGGTAAGATAACAATAACCCAAAGACATGCAATCAGTATAGATAGTATGCAATAAAATTTCACTACTTTTCTGTGGAATGTTTTATTATTTCATGTCCTATCTTTCTCAAATTAAGTTGAATATCACTTCTAATTTTTAAAATGTGATGCAGCACACTGGCTATGCATGTGCCTATAGAATACTTTAGAGGTGTAACCTGGAAAAGTAATTTTGTAGCCATCAATTAAGTATATAAAAAAACTATTACAAATTTACAAAATTATATTATTACAATAAAATTTATATTATATGGATGATTATTGATGAGTGCTTTACTGATACCAATTTCTTAGTTGGCCTGAGAATAATAAGATTTTTTAAAAAAAATCTTGGCCTAACAAAATTCCTAGTAGATACAGTAAAGTGATTACATGGAATTTTGTACATGAAAGTAAGGTAAGGGGTTAAATAGCTTTTGCCTGTTTCAAAACAGTCAACAAAGAGAGTGAATTTAGAATTTGAACTGAGTGATATGGGGAGTATTTTGATTACTTTTTTTGTTGCTAAGACAAAATACTTGACACTCAAAGTTAAAGGAGCAAAGGTTTATTTCAGCTCACAGTTGGTAGAGGTTTCAGTTCATAGTTGTCTGTCTCCAAGGCAGGGCAGCGTGGCAGATGGGAATGGCAGAAAAGAAACAGCCCATGGTGTGGCAGGCAGGAAGCAGCCAGTAGCAGCAGCAAGCCTCCCTTTCCTTTTTGTCACATTCAGGCTACAACCATTTTGGGTGGTACTGCCCACACACAGGGTGGGCCTCCCCATTATTCATATCCAGAAACTATGCTAAACCAATAAGCGGACTAATTTAGTATTCATACATTTAATCCATATTCACATACCCTTATTCTGCATTCACATATCCTAGATCAAGCCACTCTGAAAAGCACCACCTAGGAGCATACAAGGCTTTGGGGGGACATATAGATACAGGTCATAACAGGAAGGAACTATCATCCTTAATCCTAAAGATGTATATATTGCATGTTTAGTCTAGCAGACATTTATAAGTAGCCCCTTCACAAAGCTAATACAATTATGAAACATCTTGCTGATGTTTTCTAAGTAGTAGGGGAAAAACATTTTCTCTACCTGTTTTTATGATGATTTTCTCTTCTGACCAAAAACAGTGAAAGTCATTTTAGGGATAGTTAGTATTTCTTTCTTGGTGCAAATATTCAGCTGGTCAGAGGAGAAAAATGAAGAAAAAGAGAAAGAAAGAAAGAAAGAAAGAAAAGAAAGATGATAAAGCAAATATAAAACACACTAAAATCAGAACCTTTTTGTCAAAACCTAGTCAGACTCTCCCTATACTGGGGCTATGTACTGAAGTTGTTTGATATCTGCTTTATGGGGTAGGATAAAGCTGAATGGAGAGTTTGTTAGCTGATAACAAAAAGACCTAGAACATATTAAAGAATAGTCCCTTGAAAATGATTCATGCTCCTACTTCCTGCCTTTCAGGTTTCTGAAATGAAGAAAAAAAATCATAAAAACTGTCAAAATCTGCCACCCCTGGTAAAAAGGCACACAGCGAATCTATTCACTCTATTTCTGAAAAGTGTTTTTAAATAATTGCCCCCAGTGAGAGGGAAAAGAAAAGAGAATTCACACAGTGTTCAAACCACTATTCTACAGATAAAGAAACGAAAGAAAGAAACACAGCAAATCAAGAGATGCATGAATAGGACAGTCTGGGTCAATAGAACAGGGAAATAATTTTAAGACAAAATTATAAAACAAAACCATCACCTGCTCGAAGAAATTCAGAGGGCAAATGCATCATGTACAAAGGATGTCAAATGGATCCCAGGATCCATGAAACAGGTAAGTGATGAGATAATCAAAACACAGATGAGAGCTAGTGGTTGTAAGAGAGCTAGGAGTTGTAAGAACACAGAGTGAGGATTATCCTGCCATTGCAGTGTTAATAGATGCATGAGAAGCATGGAGGACAGCCTGCAAAATCATCTCTAATAGAAGGTACCACACCTGAGAATCTCACATAGTTTGAAGAGAAAAAAGACAAAACAGGAAAAGAGGTTTCCAAAATGCAAGGCACGTTTTCCTAAAATGAACATATGGAAAATTGGAGCAGACTCCTTGATGCTGAAAGAAAAACCAATAGAATAGATTCCCCCCAAAAAAATCAAAGATACTTTCCTGAAATGAGAAAATAGCTGAATTTACACATTTACAAAGTTCACTTAGCTCCCAGAACATTTAGTAAAGAACATTCAAGACCAAAACATCAGTTGGAATTATTGAATTATAAGAGATGAAAAAACAAGCAAACAAACAAAACTAATGCCATTCAAGCAATAGAAGAAAGTCATGTATTATAAAGAAATCAAAAGGGCCCCAGACTCCTTTAAGTCAATCATTGTGGGTTGGAGTCAACTCTACAATGTTTCCAGAAAGGATAATGAATTCAAATTCCATTCCTAGCAAAGTCAAAATTAAAGTACGGAAGAAACAAAGACATTTTCAAATTGCCAGGGAGTTTGGAGAGATATTCACTGTAAGCAAATCTTTATATAATTTATAAAACTAAGATACTAACCAAACCAATGAAATTCTGATGTGACAACTATTGGAGGTAAACAAAATAGATACGTATAAATGGGATAAACTCACTCATTATAAAGAAAAAGTTATTTTTATAAAAAAAACAATATAAGTTGTATACAATTTGTTTAAAGTGATTCAAACCAAAGAAGTATAACATACAAATATAATTCATAGAAAAATTAATCAGATGATAAGATCTGACGATATGGCATTCAGGAAAAAAAACAGTTTTACAAATTGAGACATTATGAGCAATAATGTCTGAAAAGAACATAAAACTGTCATTAATATATAGTATCAATTTTTTTAAATCTTGGAAATTCAAATAAAATCTATCCAATTCATAAAACTGTATATTGTTCTGGTTAGTATCTTAGTTCTAACATTTCTTAGTACAAAAATAAATAAAAATCTGAATAATGTTTCTCTACCTGCAAATGAGAGAGGATACATTTTCTCCAGGACCATGGAATATTTACTAAATAGGTCGTTATATATTAGAAGGCTAGAAAAGTCTACTTAGCATTTCTTAATAAATACATAATTGAGATGTTTTGCCTCTATGTCATCTATACAACTATTCTATATAAATGCTCCTGTTTGTCTACTGCATATTCATAATTCTGTGACTTAAATATTACTTGAATGACTTAAAAAGTAGGACATTGTTACCTGGACCTTGAAATCTGATATACGTGATTGTATAAAGAGGATTTTTTCCACAAAGAAGATTCAAAATTCTTGAATATGTGTTTCAGATTCTGGGAAGCAGTATGGAATGTCAGTGATTGATGAGCTAGTTATATCAGAATTTCATTTTATGATAGCATTTTAGAAATGTTAACTCTTGTGGCAGTATTGCCAGTTCAGAAAGCGATAATTCAGTGGTGACAATAATGCTGAGCAGTTAGTTCTGGCACTGTAGTTTGATGCCATCTTTACATTTTCAGATCAATCCCCCATGCACCACTGTCACATAAAAAACACCCTATTGCACTGTACAATTTGGCATGATTGCCTAAGAGGCTTGGATTTAACTGGCATTAATTAGCTATGTCATGGTATTATTCATTCCCCATGAATTTGCTTTTACCATTCAGATCATGAATAAATTCACTAGCACAGCAGTATGTAGAAAAAATATACGATCTACTTGCTTGTGTTTGGTCAAGTGTTCTTCATACACAGAAAAGTCAGTGTTGTAGAATTTAAAGCACTCTAAATTTTATTCCACCCTTTTTTCCTCCATGTTTTTTCAGCAGAAATCATTCACATGGTAGGAAACTATCCACTGTTTGAAAACTGCTAGTGAAACTGTTTTCCTTCTTTCCTCTGTGACAGACCTGGTTCATTCTCTTCATTTATTCTTCCTTTGCCTATCATGTGCTTCTTTCTCTAAAGACCTCTTTTCCTGAAATAAAATGTTAGAGGAGTAATTTATCCTTGTTTTAGAGATGAAGTTAAATATATACATATATTTATCCTGAAATGAGACCTTCTAAAAGAAGCATATCTAGTTCATGACTGTACACTTAAATAATATGAAATGATAATTATTGACTAGGTTACATAATAGCTTTAGGCAAGCACCCTGGTAATATTAATTTTGAAACCATTGTTAAGGATGTTAAAGTATTTTATTGTTTAGTATAGCTGGTTGCCAGCAAATAAAACTTTATTCTTTCTTAAAACTTGTCTAAATGTAGCCAAAATATAGGACAAAGACTGTTTAATTTTGTAGCCAAGAGTCAAAGTAGCTCCACAAAACTGCAGTCTTTCAGATTGTTTGCTTTGAAAATGGTGAGAAGCACTATCATATTCTTTTACTTCTAATGAACCGGGAAAAATGAATCAAATAGCAAAGGAGTTCTCCAGAAGGTTTCTGTTAACATATTTTGTTAGAAGTTGTTTAGCAAACTCAACAGTTAAACAGTTTTGGTGGTTATTTGTTAAATATTTTTAAACTGTACATGATTGAAAACTCCTTACTCAACAACAAATAAATGCATATTATCTCTTAACCACAAAGACCTAAGGTGAGACAGCTTCATGGTTGTTCAGCTGAGTATTCTTAAAATATAGTGAAGCATCTTGCCATCCACGATATGTGAGTTTAGCTCCTGTCATAATAAGATGTATGCCACAATTTCAGCTATTTCATACAGTTGTTTCTCTAGCTAATAAAAGGAAAAAATAAAAACTTTTCTAAGACCACCCAGATGTGCTTCCTTATGTTTCTTTGGTCAGGAATGAATCACATCACCAAAATTAAATCAAGGGAATAGGGCCAACATCATGGACTCAGGCAAGTAAGCAATTACCCTTGGATCTAAGGGTAGTGCCCTGCTACTCTGAGTCACCATGGGGATTTTGTAAAGAAGGAAAGGGATTGAGGAGGCGACAAATGATTCAGGTGGAATTCATTTCTGTAGTCTCATAATCCATATATTTTTCCTATAAGAATAAATTCAAGGCAGATGCATGACCTTTAGTGAAATTTAGAAAACTGATAGGATAATGCTTATGTGATTGATGCAAATAATAAGCGACCAGTCCAGGAAAAACAGTGCTAGTGTGAAGACACCATACCTGTCTGACAGATGCCTAGATTAACAGGAGTCGGCAAAGCAGTGACAAAGCTCACTAGCAGAGGAGAAAAAAAGAGAAGGAAGGACACAGAAGTCAGAGTGTGTAAGGGGTTCAAATTTGTCTTCTCATTTTTCTTTTTAATTTAGAAGAAAACATTTAAAAATCTTTGCTCAGCTTTTACAGACTCCAGCTACCGTTTCTCCTTTTATATTTCCCTTTAATCATTCGGTCATACATTTAATAAATGTTATTCTACACTAGCTGATAGAAATATGTCAGTCAATGAAATGGGCAAGACTCTGTATTCAGCAAAAATCCCTGCCTTGAAGGAATTTAAATGGCGAACAATAACTATAAAGAAGAAAAATACTATTAAGGAAGCAAATAGTGTAAAAGGAGATATAGTAAACAATAAATCTAGTATAGAATAACTTAGTCTCTTAGTTGATAAATTCTATATGGAAAAAGAAGAAGAAATTATGCCAGTCAGAATGATGGAGATCAGTAGAGTAAATGGGCTGCACTTTTAAATGGAATACAAAGTGTGATTGAAACATAAGGTGAGTGTTTCCCCTCAAAATGCTCATCCTTACTTCAAACAGACTTATCTCATTGTTCCCATTACTTTCCAAAGCATATCTGAAAGTCCTCTTTCATATCTTTAGTTGTGTTCTTGTGGCTGCCTCAATGTCCTGAATCAATTCAAAACATTTAAGTTTTCGTGGTAATTTTGACTTTGAGGAAGAACCAGAAGTCGCATGGTGCCAGTCCTGGTCAATACGATGGATAAGAACATCTTGTGATGATTTTATGACCTGCCTTTCTCTTGGAGGACACTCAGCAGCAGCATTCACCACGTTTTTGATCACACCTGTTAAAAACATTTATGAACTAGGACTTCCAGCACTGCTTCAGAAAATGGCAAGAACAACAGGATATGTATATTCAAAGTGAAGGGGAGTATTTTAGGGGCATTAATGACAATGCATCTTTTAATGTAATAGTTTTTTAAACTTTTAAATATTCACCTTGTATTTTGATCATATATTTGCAGTACACCCTACTGAAGCGGTATTTAAGCAAGGACTACTTTCTGCTATGTTACATTGTAATAAAAGTGTGTAGTTTAAGAGATATTAAAGTATTGAAGTGTACTTAATAATAACTATTCTATGAAATAGTATACTTATTTAGACTATGTTAGCAGATCTTTTTCTCTTTAAATATCCATAATAGTATTTTTAATATCTTTTTTATATCAAAAATTACAATGCTAACTTATTTCTTCCTAAAATTCAGTCGAGTTCTGGTTTTATCCAAGCTATTATTCATTTCTCTGAGTTTCAGACATTGCATTCAGGACCCTAAACACTTTTTCTCTTTTCTAAGTAGCTGAAACACTTTTTCTCTTTTCTGTTTCCCTAATTGGAATGCTATCTTCCACTAAGTGGAAGGTTATCCCAAGAAGAAGGACACTGTCTTAGGAAGGATTAAAAGAGGAAGACTTCACCTGCTCTACCAACCAAAATAGCCAATGATCAATTCTAATGATCAAAGGTATGAAAGATTGCTAGCTAGCTTTCTTGAAAGGCTATTGATTTATTTGGTGTAAAATATAGAAAGTGCTCCCATTAGGCATAAGTTTAAATTAATCAATGTTTATTTTTTATGTCTTCTAATGACTCCTTCTCCTTCTGCAGTATGGATACTTAATGCATCTGTCACACCGGGCATTGTCGGTCCCCTTCACAAACTGCTCCAGGCATTGAAGGTTTTGAATGTCCTCTTCATCGCTCACCTTTACAGACAGATTTCTCAATGCATGAGGTTTTCCATACACAAATTTGACAGATTATTTTCCACACAAATTCATATAGACAAAATATTATAATTTTTCTAAAGAACTTATGTATTTTAATCAAAATAGATAGAGTGGATAACCATAGGTATACAGGAAATATTTTAGAGAGCAGATCTGCCTCATATTACAACTTTCACCAGAACATAAGACAGGATTTCATAAATCTCACTCTGTAGGAAATTTATCCCTCTATTTTTTTCTATTTCTCATTTCTAGAAATTTAATTTGCAGGATAATGTAGTAGGGAAGTAGTACTGTATCTTATATAATAATTTTAGGCTTTTGATAGTGTGGAATTTAGATTACAAGTGATATTTTTTCAGCAGGTATAATTGCATATTCTATAGGGATGTGTGGAAATGTAGGGTGTATTTTGGCTGTTGTACATGTTTTATGTGGTTGTTGCTACTAATGAATGAGGCCAAGCAATTTAGATATTCTTCAAAAATGAGATAATCCTACAGTACAATACCTAACCCCCAAAATACTCATTGTGGACTTGAGGGATGTAAATTGATAGTGGCAATTAGGGCAATGGAGAGGAGACCCTACAGGTAACACTGTTGAATTAATAGCCGTAGAAGGAAAAAGGAACTATGGCCATGTCAGAAGAAAGGGAAAGAAGAATAAACGTGGCTAAAGTACCTGATCTGTACCTAATAACAATGCAGGTAACCATTTCACATTTTAATTTAATATAGCAGTTGTGATTTCACCACCAAGAAAACTGAATCTCAGGGAGGATAAATAACTCATACACATTCAACATACAAGTGAGAGATAGACCTAGGACTCAAACTCAGTTGTACTGTATTTAGCTCTAGAGTTATTTTCTCTCTCCTACTGTGAAAAACACCAAAGCACTACTTCCATATTAAAAGTAATCAACTCACTAATATTCCTTACAAATACTACTTATAAATATAAACATGTTAATAGCAAATTTGGTTTTTCCAGGGTCTCTGGCCTTGTGTAAAAGATGGGGCCCCAAACTATTGTTATGCATAATAACAACACATATATGTACAGCATCATTTTCCTTTCAGAAGATTAGTAAGACCTCTTTTTGTAAGCATTAAAGGTAAGGCTGATATGATGGTAGACTAACTGATTGAATTGTTGGCCTCCCATTTAATGAACTAATAGCCTTACAGTGGCTCTGTTACTTTATAGTCTCTGCCTAATCTGACTCTAAGATAGCCCTGTGATTTCCTTGGGCCGATAAAATACTGCAAGAGTCAAGACGTGCTAATTATAACTCAAAATCTCAAAAAGTTTCCATGCCTTCTCTAACTTTTCTGTTTCTTCTTTGGATGATGATACATCTATGACAACACACCTAGACTAGCTACTTAAAGACAGTGCACTTATGGACCAAAGTCTACATATCTCAGTGAAGGACATCCTGGACCACCCTATCACAAGATGAAACCAAAATATATGTAAAAGACCAGACTATGAAATATGTATTTCTCCTTTTAGATGTTTATAAACCTGACATATGACTGAGCAAAGTTGAGGCCAAAATATTTACCCAGCTCACCAATAGACTTACAAACATTAAAACTATTTATTATTTTATGCCATTATATTTTAGAGTGACTTAATATATAGGAACAGCCAACTGACAGAGATGATTTGGTCGAGTGACCTTTCAAGTTCAATATAATGTCTCAAAAGAGCCAACACCATTCTAGCTTCTCCGGAACTGGCATTTCTGAGTGTATGAGTAGAACATATTCTCTATATAGATTCTGGCAAATCTGTCAAGGGCATAAGAGCATGGACAGTAGTGAAACTTCCAGGTAGCTTAGACTTCAGGTGACATTTGCTCCAGAAAGTTAGCAAGTAAGAACGGTGATGCGTTATTTGAAGCATTAGCAGATAGATTTATGTGTTAAAATATATGAGTTACCCCTTTGGAATGTCCTGGATGGTGAAAGTCTCTTTTAGTCAAGCTTCTTGGGAGTGAATCATTGTAACTGGCAATTAAAAATAAATTTGTTCAAATTTTGGATGCTTAAAATGATAAAGCCTTTGACCTACCAGTTATAAAAGCAAAGTTATCTTTCAATGCAATTAATTACATCTGTCTGGAATGGTTCAACTGAAGCCCAGATGCTTGTCCAAATGACTTTTTGGCATCACTTCTCACCCATAAATCTACAAATTTAATCACAAGATGGAAGAGTTACCAAAGGAATTGCCTATGCCGTGTAGCATATTATTCGTTTTTGATATTTAACAATTTTATGTAAGTCAGCGCCAGTATTTTAGGAAATTTACTAAATCCTCAAAGTTAATTATTGAGCAATTTCCGTGCAAGAAACCTTGAAGGAATCTTCAAAGAAAGGGGAGGTTTAAGCGGGAGGATCTAAAGACTGGGAATTACAATAATCAAATCTTGTGGTCAGCAAACATTAGCTGTTGCTGTGAGGTCTTTGGAAGATAAACATGGCTGAAACCCACACTGAATGAACAGCTGACATCAACAAGTTTTGTGACATGTCCTACACAAACAGATTGGGTGGGAAGATAAATCTTCCAAAATTAAATCAGTTCATCATTTCCAGACAATATTCTTAAAGCCCCAGTACCATCCAAATTTGGGAGGAGGTGAAGAAGGAAACATTGAAACTCTGATAAATCATCTTATAACCACCAAAATGTCATCTTTCTGGGTTTGGAATTAAGTAGGATTGGCTCATTCATCCAGGAATGTTCCTATGACTTCCTGGAAAGTAATAAAAAGACTTGGAAACCTTTAAGAATAAGTCATAAACTCAGATTTCACTAGTGTATTCAGTACCTATAGAAGTTCTTTGCAAAAAAAAAATTTTAAAATCGAGAATGATATAGGTATTTAGTTCATTGAAATATGAAATTAATATGCATGTGACTGCTTTTGCAAGTCAAATCCTGCCATGTTAATAATTCTGTGTATTTTTATACAGTTAAGCATATCCAAGTCTAGCTATTAAATCATTTTTATGCACAAATACTGCATAAAATCAACTTCCTTTAAAATGAAAGAATGTGAACATCTCTCAAATTTCATTTTAGTAAAATCTTATTTATATAAATAATAGAAACATGGTCTAGCCCACTATTTAGTCTGCATTGTACTAAGGATTTTCTATATTCTAGAGAGTATCTCGTCACGCTAACAGTCTTAGAATGGTAAGTTGTTAGATGAGACATGAAGTCAACCCTCTTCCTAGCTACACATGAATATTTCACCATCCCCAAGGCAAATATTTTCTTTGAATTTCGTTATTTATTTGATTTAAATATTTACATAAGCAATTTTTACATATGTTAAAAATGCAGTCTCCACCTTGTTTCTTCCTACTACTGTTTTCAAAAATAATAGGAAAATAATCAATGGATTTATCTCAGCAAAGTAAATTTTTCTTCTCAATGAAGAACACCATAAACAAAACCAACAGCTACTTCAAAAATTGGAGAGGGCATTTATAATGTCTAAAACACATAAAAGATTAACAGATAAGACATAAAAGGAATTTCTGAATATTCAGCAAGCCAAAAGTAGAAAACATTATCAGTAAAGGTATGGGTTTTGAACAGGTTTGTCCCATGAAGGAAAATCAGAATGTATGAGAAGATAAAAATATGCTTACACTCACTTTTAATGAAATGTCTCACATTTATTGCCACACATCATACATCTAAACCTTGGAGTATTGAAACACAGACGATTGATTGATTAATTTTGCCTCATGTGATGACTGGCATGCGACTCGCAGAGCAGAAATTAGCTTGGAGTCAGTCCAGAGCGATAAGCTGCTTCTCTCACATCTCTGTTACCTGAGCTGGGATGCCCTGAGCAGCCAAGGGCTAGCATCACATCAAGCTTTCTCCACTCAGGTACACTACCTCCTTTATAAGGTGGCTTAGGAACCTCAGAAAGCAAAAGCAAAAGCCCCCCAAAAAATAACACAATTTCTCCTACAACCGATTGGCTAAAGTGAGTCACAAAGGCAGATAAGGAAGGGAAAAAGAGTCTCAGTTTCTTGATACCAAGTCAAGATTTTGTGTTTATATTAACTATAACATCAACTAAATATTGAAATTGTGGTACTGTTTCTCAGTCATAAAACTGATAAAAACTTTAAATTTGATAGGACTGGTGAGAATGGTTCTCACTGTGGAATTAATAAGTGGAATGGGGTTGATTTATGTGGGATCTCTGGAAACTATAAAATGAATATACTCAACCATGGTAGAAGTATTTTTAAAAATGTTAAATTTGAAAAAGTTAGAATGAAACTTGTATCATTAAAAAGACAAAAAAGTAAAACACACAAATGTGTGTGGAAAGAAAGGGGAACACTTATAACTTGTCAAAAGGAATGTAAATTAGTCATATGATTAGGGAAAACAGCAAGGAGATTCCTCCAAAAACTAAAAATGAGCTACCATGTGATCTAGCAATTTTAATACTGGATATATTGTGAAAGGAGACGAAATCATTATACCAAAAACATACTCGCACTCTCATATTTGCTGCATCATTGTTCACTATAGCTAAAATGTGGAAAAAATTTGTATTCCCACTAGTGGATGAGAGAATATGGAAACTGTAGTGTATAGACACAATGGAATATTATACAGCCATAAAAATGAATAAAATCCTGTCATTTGGAGAAATATTATTGGAACTGGAGGTCATTTTTTTTTAAGTGAAATAAGCCAGACACGGAAAGACAGATGTCGTACATTGTCATTCATTTGTGGAATCTGAAAAGTTGATCTCACCGGAGCATGGAATTAAATAGTGGTCACTACAGACCTGGTAACTCAGGGGGCTGGGAGGTGGGAAAAACAAGTAAGGGCCACCAAAACAGTTAAGGAGGAGAATTACTTCTGGTTTTCCTATGGCAGAGTAGGGTAACTCTTGGTTAAAACAAATTATAATATATTTGAAAATGACTAGAAAAGTATGAAATTCCTCTCACACAAAAATGATAAAGTTTGATGCAATGTAAATATTTTCACTCTGAATTGATTATTAAATATTATTTGCATTTATCAAGTTACCATACTGAGCCTCAGAAAGATGTACAAATATTATGCCTCAAAATAAGAACTTTGATTCAGTATGATTAATGTTGGTTAAAATACCACATCTAAATTTAAAGAAAACTTTTCCAAAAATTCATACAAAATTTAATAATCATATCCAATTTAAATACATTTTATTCAAGCATAGATCAGTATTTTAAAAGGGATAACTTTTTAAAGAGAAAGAAAATAAAGATCTGAAATGGGAAAATAAATAAACACAAGAGATACGACTCACACAGATTTTAGAACCTCTAAAACATATTTCATTTGATTTTTTAATGCAAATTTAGGTGATTTAATTCACTTTCACTATCTCCATCTCACCCTCAAGACTTTATTAGGAAATATTTATGCATTTAATTTCTATAATGTTATTATTTATATCATATATTATAGATAAAACTACATTAAAATACCTACAGCATAATTTATAAAACATATATTATGTGCCATATATTATTGTATTGTTACTTTTGATAAGCTTTATTATAATTTTTATATGTATATTTATTACTTTTGTAGGTTATAAACAAATAACTGTTTCTCACTTGTTTGCATATTTCCTTCTGAAGAAGAAGAATGATGACATTATCCTTCTTGTTATTCTTTTCATTTTCTACAACTTCTATTTGTCTTTCTGCCCTGTCCAGTTTTCAAACAAACTTTTTATTTAATTTCAGTATACAAAGGATTGATATAAATTAATACAAAATATATATTATGGGAATATGATTGTTGATGTAAATATTAATCCATACCTAACTTCTTCAACAACATTTGTGTGCATTGTACTTACATTAACACTTGTATCTGGAGTCCAATATGTATATTAACACTGCTGTTTTTGTTTAATTATGGTTTACCACAATATCAAGTAATGTGCTGGAATAATAATTGCATGGCACATGAGCTAGAGAAAGAAGAACATTTCTAGTTTCATGGTCTACTAGGTTTTCTACTCTTAGTCTACACCTTAAAATTATACCAGTTTGTTTTACAGTTCGATGCTATCTATTTTCAAATGCTTTTGTTTTTTCTTGGACTTTCTAGTTTTCTTTCAATTTCTTATATTAAAAATCATTATCGTATTACAGAGATCTACTTTTACCCCAAGAATTACACTCTGCTAAATAACAACTTGGTTAATAAGTATAATACAAGTAATTGACATATTCGCTATGCACGTGTTCATGTGTGCAAAAAATTCCACTTGGAAAGTACTTTTTGATGAAACTATAATTTTGTAGAAGTTTGGGAATTAATACTTTAATAAATAAGCATCATTTTAGTTACTTTTGACTAAGAATATAGTCTAACATAATTAACTATTATATATACTTTTTTCTTAACATAAGTATTATATATTTTTCTTACATATTCATAATGTTGTCTTTACTTCAAGAGATGATAATATTGAACTATAGTTTGTTTACAAAATTATCAGCTTCAGTTCAAATGCCTGCAAAATGTTTCAATTTCATCTTAATAAGTTGACTTAAGCTTATGTAACACTTGAATAATAATACACATTAGTACACACATTAATTCAAGAAATTTTGTAAAACTCAAGAAGCTAATGACAATTATTTCATTAAGTTCAGTGTGATCCACAAGGAAAAGTAAAGTTGTGCTGACCCCACGGATGCCAGCTGACTCTCCTCGGTCATCTCTTATTTTTGTCACCTTTTTACTTGGAATATACATAGGTAGCTGGCTCTGTGACTGAGAATGTATCCTTAAAATTGTTTTCAAGAAATTACATTATGTGGTTTTATGAGGAAAAGGGTGTCAGTTTCAAGTAGAAAATGGATTGTGTGTTAATCCATAAACTCTTACATTCTAGCCCTCAGTTATTCTTTGTGCAGCTATTTTATTACATGTTTTGAGCATTGGAATGAATCTCTGTCCAGTCATCCCAGTCATTTTTCTGACATTTTCTTCATAGAATAAGATGCGTGGTGAGATGAACGAGCTGCCACGTTTCCACAGAGGGATACCAGTGAGACACAGACACTTCTGATGTAGATTCAGGCATTAGCTCCACATTGGCATAAAACACTTTAAAGTCTCTTTAAATAACACTGATTAAAGTTTCATATTCTGTGGTCATGCCAACCTCTGCTCCCGATGAGAGATCTCTTGTATAAAGGATCTGGATTGTGAATTCATTTTTGACTGTAGAAAAAGCTGTTTTTCCAGTCACACATTTTTTTTCTAAGTCACCACCATCCTCAAACCTCGGGAGGTTCAGTGAAGTTGGGTAACAACCAAATCCCTAAAGCAAATCTCTTTAAAAAATAGAAATCAATTTTTCACAGTTATTCAAAAATGCATAATAATTTGGATTTTGTCTACTGGGAGGTATTACTTTCTCAACCACAAGTTTCTTCCCACTTGCTCAGTCTGCCTTTTAGAAGAGTGTGCATAAACCTTAGGTGCACACAGTATCACCGTGATTCACTCTTGCTCTTAGAGTCTTGCCTGAAGCAATTGTTCTCCATTCCTTTGGGAGGCTGACTTTCTTGTACTTCCTCTGATCTGAAATTATGCTTGAAAGCTTGCTAATTTGATCAGTATTTTAATTGTGAGCTGTAAATTGTCAAGGTCCTTTTTAGTTTGGTGTTAACAATATTAGCTCTCACTGCAAAAAGCATGCTGAAATGATTAACTAGAAAGCATCTTCTAAAAGGTAGGACTTTGGATTCTCTTTGTAGTGCCATCTTCCAGAAGCAGACAAATAATGTAGACATTTTACTTTTATTATATGAGGTAAAGAAAGCTGAAAGTCTTCCACTTGCCTGGAAAAAATCAGGCAGTTCATTACTTACCTGAGAAATTGGATTTGCATTTCTGTGCTGCCTATAGGTACTCCAATAATATCGCCAAGCATCTCTTTTTCCTTGCTTATAGCAACAATGGAGACACTAGAGATTTTTCTTTGTTTTCCTTGTGTTATTATAGTAACATTCTTGTGTAGCTATAAGGGAAAATGGAGACATTACCCTACTGAGAAAGTTTTGAAATGCTCAGTAGGATGACACACAGGGTTTTGTGGTATCCATCTGATAACAGATAAATTATATTTTATAGTGTTCATGTTATGAAAACAGAAGCATGATGTCTGTCCAGTTACTCAGGAAAAAGGTTAAGAGGTGCTTAAAAATTCTGGAAGTGCTCCAGAGAGAAGACAGTGTTTTATCAGGGGTAAAATGGAAAGATTTCTTTCAAGATAACTTGAACCTCTTATGGGCTTGATTTTGTATCATAGAAACATTACGCTTACTTTAAATGTATTAGATTTCCAATATTTAATTTTGGATATTAATTCATATGGTAAGAGCAGAAATTAATTTCATGAGCCTTCATACATTATTTTCACAATATTTCATTTTTAGGGGCAAATATTTGTATGCTGAGACATGTATTTCTTTGCATCACAGTATACTATCACCAATCTCCTCTAAATGGCATCTGACGTGGTTTAAAATCCATCTAGGCCAATTCATGTATCTTTTTGGCTATTCACTGTACTTCATATGTTTTTCATGGTAGTTTTAATAATCAAGTAAAATAATCTAAAAAACAAAGTGTCTAGTAGTTTCTCACAGAATGTGAGTTATTTCTCATTGAAAAATGTCCACTCAATACATAACAGAAAAACCAACTGAGAATTTAAAATGTCAAGTGTAAAGCTGGATGCAGTGGCACATTCTGATAAACTGCAGCATTCTGGGAGGCTGAGACAGGAGAATCACAAGTTCAAGCCCAGCATGGGCAACTAGGAGAATCTCTATCTCAAAATAAACATAAAAACAAACAACAACAACAACAACAACAAATGTTAGAGATGTAGCTCAGTGCAAAGGCCCTGGTTTCAGTTCCAAGTATCATAAGAAAAAAAATCAAGTGTATTAGTTTGTAAGTAGTTGTGCAAGTAACCTTACTTTCATGTCTGGTAATCACTGGCAATTTTTGAAATATACAAAATGTATTTATGTATGTTGATTATTCTCAAATCCATTTCCTGCGTAATAGCAGATAAAACTTAATTCATAATATGGTGTCAGGAGCTTCATTTCCCTTGCATATTTATTTTTTGTATTGCCCTTGCCTACAATTTCAAATTTTCAAATCTTTTTACCTGAATATTTCTGTAGCCCTATCCTCTGCAAAGACTTTCAATGTTACTATTATTAATATCACAAATTTCAGCAGTGGTTTTGCAATTCTCTGCTCCAATCAATATCTTCAAAGGCTATTCATATTGTATGGAGCCCATCTGAGAGTCTTTCCACTTTTAGGAATAGTCTCTAAAACTTGTAACACTTAGTTTCAAATATTTCTATACATTTACTTTATATTTTAGTCACAAATAGACTATTTTCCATCTCTAATGGAATAATCTCTATATTCTTTAGCTTAAGCCAGACTTTCTGTATGCAGTAGTGTCCCCACTAAAAACAACCTTCCCCCCTCTTGTTATCTTTTAGATGGAATTGTATACATCCCCCATAGTACAGGTTAACTGTGATGTCTTATACAAAAACTTACCTCATGATTCTGAGGCAAATGATCTTTTCTTTGCTCCCCTGAATTCCATGGCCAATATATTAACTTCCATAAGAGATAGGTAATTTCTTATGAAAATATCCATATTTTGTCTCAGTTTTAGTTTTCCTTTACAAATACATTACTCATTCTCCTTTAAAATGATCTCTCACAGATAGTAGCTCTATTTCCATCATCACAAGGTACCTAACATAATGAAATGAAACAAATCACGTAATCCTTCCTTTGGATGAGAATACAAACAATGAATTATTATTTCACGACAGTGTCACAACAAGAAATTATTTTGCATATGGAGGAATGAGGAACCAGACAGAAGATCTGGTGGTATAGATGCCCCCGAGGACGTAGAGAGCTAGTGGTGGGGGAGGAGATGGTAAAGGAGCAGAAAAAACAGGTTCTGAACAAACCCAACACGAGCCCTACGAATCAAAGTACGTAAGTGTGTAAAAGATACAATTTCCTGTGCTGGACTAATGGGAACTCTGTTGCTTTAGATCATAGTGACAGAGCAAATGAAAAAGAAAAGGAAGATTCTACTTGCAATTGCAAAGACTTGGCCTCTAAACGCTTCATAAATTTTCCAGAATGTGACACAATGGCACACGTTTGTTCACAGGATTATAACATCGCCCTTCTCAGAAGTATTTAGATCCCTCCCACGGCCTTGCAAATGAATTTCAAACTTTGGAGTTTATGATTTGAGATCCATGACATGCCACCTTTCAAAGTCATCTTCGAATATTCCAATTCAGCTATTGAAAGCTCTAGCCAAACTAGATTCCATTTTCCACATGTGACCTTGTATTTCCAATGTTACAGTTTTAATGTTCTTTTGCCCTGAATATAATAAAGTTCAGTGTGACTTCTAGTAATTCTTTAAATCCTTTATCTTTATTTATGTATTGAACTGCTTCTCATGCTTTGAGCTGTAACTATATATCTATTGGTCCTTTATGATTCCCAGATTTTTAACATCACATCTGAAATATATGATTTCTTCTTTGCACATTCAAACAGATTTTAATCATTTATAGAAATCATTGTTTTAATATTTATTTAATTAATTATGAATTCCTAAAGCCATAGAATATGCATGTAAAAATATTATACATTGAATGATTAGAAAATATTCTGGGAATTCATACACAAATGGTAAAGAGTATCTTCATGAGTGTGCTGGAATAAAGTTAACAAAGCACAATCTCTGAATTTATTTGACATATTTGGAAATACAATTTAATTGAAAAGTTAATATGAAGTATTTTAAACTGGAATTTTACAAAAAAAGCATAAATTGGTGAGTTTTGCAGAGCTAGAAAAAGTTGACAAATAACAGGAGAAAAATAGCATGGAAGAGGAAGCATCTTAATCAAATTTCCATTTGAAAAAAATCCAAAGAAAATACATACTTTTACACTGAAAACTGTCAAATTTCTCAGATTTTCCAGTGCCTAGTTAATACCCGTTCCAGAAAAAAAAATGTTCAGTGACAATAGGTAGCTAAAATTCTTTATGGTTGTATATTTTGCATTATCTGCAAAAATGTCTGCTAAATTTCTTGCACAAGCAAACGTAATTCTCACATTCCTGGGTTTTCTGTGATTTCTCTGTCAAGCCCAGACATATGTACTCTATTAATTTATTTGAATGTACTAATTTTTTTTTGTGGGTATCGGGGTGTCGACCTCAGGACCTCGCGCGCCAACAGGCACCCGTGCCGCTGAGCGATATCACCGGCCCCTTTTTCGTATGTGGGTTCCGGGAGCCGAACTTGGGCCCTTGCACTTGCAAGGCAGGACCTTACGCCGCTGAGCCATCTCACCGGCCCTGAATGTACTAATTTGAAACCCTCAAAATATATTTATTTGAAACAACCAAAAAGTTACCACTCTTCTCTTGCACCCAGAAGACAGACTAACATATTTGGAAAATTGCATTAAAAAGCCAAATTAATTTTCAAGAAGCAATTATGAAAAGTGACATAAGAACACATACAAACTCCAGCAGGTATAATAATAGTGAAAAAGTGATGTTCTCTTAAAAAAATTCTAATTCCTTCAAATAGGTCAAGTTTTATTTTCAATATTCCAAATATATTCAGTCTACTTTTTAACTGTTCCTGTTTAATTGAGATGATTTCATATGTCCCTATTGTAGATAGTATGTGATTTGGTAGAATCTCAAAAAATTATAGAATACTTGACTACAATCTCTTGCCTTCAATAGGAATTATTTATTATAAAATTTATAAAATATAGATGGTGATGAGAAGAAGACAATTAACCATCATCAGGAAAATGCCAAGTCTATTTTCTTTACAAGTAATTCAATTCACAAAATAAACATGTCTATATTTTAAACTACATGGTTTTAACCTTTAACTTCAATGGAGAAAGAATAACATTCAAAATTTACAGTATTATTTTAAAGGCATAATCATACATAAGCCTGAAATGAATGCAATGAGATGTAATAAAATAGAAAATAAATGAAGTGTATGACCTTGTTTTAACTAACAACTCATTGCACTTACTGGGGAGGTTTTAGTCCCACCCCCAACTTTTGTATTGTGGCTGATGAAACAAGAGTAACTCAGACCCTATTATGCAATGTTCTTCAACAAAATCCTGTCAGTATTCACTCTGCTGAAGTGCTATAATTAGAACTTGCTGGGAGCAAAATTGCAGTGATAAATAATTATATTTTCCCTACTAACAGCACCTGTGAGAATAGGATAGAGATAAACACAATGAAAGAGGGAGAGCACCAGAGCACTCTTTCTTGCTAACATCTCTGATAAAGCTGCACCAGAGACAGGCAATAAACTTAGTATGCAAGTAGTAACTCACTCCCATGAACCCAGAGCTCCCCAGTTTGTCAGTGTCCAGAAAAAAAGAGTCCCTGGTATACTTAGGAAAACACTGACAGTGTCATGTTAAATGCCCTTTCTTGGGCTTTTATAAGTCAGTCTAAGAATCCCTTTATCTGATTCCCCTGTCATTTTGCTATTTTCTGTACCAGTTTTTGTTTTAATTTATCAGAACAGTATGATTAAACAAACAGTAGAACTATCAGACAAATGCAGGTGGATTAGCTGGACAAACAGAGAACAATATGGCCTACAAACTCTACACAGGCTGTGTCATAAAAAATGTGCTCTTCAAAAGAAGAGACTATAGGCAAAGGTTAAGAGTTTTATAAAAATAAATCTTTTGTCCAAATTTCCCAGAAAAACTGTACTTAAAGAAAATGCTTTTTTCCCCAAAGTAATGTAATGCCCACTCACACGGACACCTCAGCAAGGAACACTCCGTGATTACTACTGAATCTGGCCAATAATCTCACTTTTCTTCACTCTGCCCCTTCACAAAAAATGTCCAGAAACCTGTCTAATCTAAAAGAGCAGCCAGCTGTGACCTGTCTGGCTATGTAGGCAGAGCTTGGGCTCCAGGTAAACCAATCTCTTAAAGAAACAAAAGCTTAAGCCAAAGAAAAATAAGTGGCCAGCTACGTGGTTTAAGTGGCCAGCTACGTGGTTATGGGTCCCTAAAACTCTGTACAGGTTGAAAAAATACTCTCATGCGGAAGGAAGCACCAGCCCCCTATGGAAATTTTTCGTTAAGTATGGACTATCTGAGGTGAAATTCAGATAGGCTTTTAATACAATTCCCAATTGTTATGGAGAGAGAGAGTATGTGTGTGTTTGTGTGTGTGTGTGTGTGCGTGCGCGCGCGCGCATGTGTGCCGGGTAAGAAAGGAGAGCAGAGAATGAAATAATATAAGCTATACACTGGCGATTTTGTATGAATCTAAAAGAATAGTGTTGAGTGAATTATCCAGTTGATAGCAGAAACCTGTCATGTATCTTAAGGTAATTGTTGTAGGAGGTCAAAACTTCGGGAGATTACTAGGTCACGAGGGCAGCACATTCATGAACTAATGGCACTGTGCTCCTGTAAAAGAACCCGAGAGAGGCCTTTGTGCTTTCTACCCTGTGTGGAAACAGTGAGAATATACACTCTATAAATCAGAAAGTAGGCACTAACCCAGACACAGGTCGTTCCCTCAGATTGATCTTGGACTTCCCAGCTTCAGAACTGTGAGAAATAAGTCTCTGTTTTTTTAAAGATACCGACTATAATATTTTGCTACTGCGGCATGAATGGACTAGCAAAATAGAGTCAGGTGCTTAGTCATTTGGCCTTATAGAAAGTAGAAAATTCTTCTCTGGTTTCCAGCATGCCAAGATAAAAGACCATCAATTCTGAGAGTGTGGAGCAGCCAGCATTGTGGTTGGTTTAGGTGATGAAACTTGCCAAAAAAATCAATGGTTTTCAGTACTGGGAGATTCTTAACCCTAACCTGAATGGAAATGTAGGCCTTTCTTGCAGGACTGAGGCCTGTACCACCACTTTAAACAGCTGTTTGAATACTATCACATTTACTAGTAAGCAGTTACTTCTACCATCCCTGGAGAAGCACTTTTACCTTATGGGAATTCTAATTTCTTTAATTTTCTCAATGATGATAATGGAGATGTTTAAAAAGCATTGGAGGCTGAGGAAAGAGAGATGGTATAAAATCATTATCTAAGTCAGTGGGAGCATGGGTAGATCAGGAAATTAATTTTTTTTTTTTTGTGGGTACCGGGGGGTCGACCTCAGGACCTCGCGTGCTAACAGGCACCCGTGCCGCTGAGCGATATCACCGGCCCCTTTTTTGTATGTGGGATCCGGGAGTCGAACTCGGGCCCTCGCGCTGGCAAGGCAGGCGCTTACACCGCTGAGCCATCTCACCGGCCCAGGAAATTAATTTTTAATGATTTATAGCATTAGGAGATAATTTGCAGTCCTGATCATGATTTTAAATTAATCACATTGGTGGTGCATTTTTCTTTAGATACATTTAGCTGCATGGATTTAGATGTGGAAAAGGCAAAGGGTACGAATTAACCGGTGTTAGGATTCATTCCCAAAATTTATCCCAAAGTGTTTTCAACATACAGGATATGACACAGAGACTAAAACATCATGACTCAAACTGTGTTTCAAGAGTTTTCTGAGCTTTGATGCCACCCAAATAGTCACAGATCTCTTTCCCTTCCTTCTTCTCACTTCCATCTTACCCTCTTTCTCTTTTTCTTTTTCTTCACAAACCCTATCTAACCAAGCACTTATCACCATTTTAAAATAATCTCTTGCTTTGTTTTGTTCTCACTCTCCTTCTATAAAATTGTTACTCTAAACAACTAGGGAATATGTATCATTTTTTGTTCACCTCGCTATTCTCGGTGCCTAACACACAATGTCTGGCACATAGCAGATACTCAATATTGTATATATGGAATTCCTAAGTGAATGACAAAATGTGTATGAGAAAAGAGAAAATTCTGGCCATGGTTTACATTCTACAATTTATTGGTCACAAAAGACTAAAGAAATGCATTTATATCACCGTTTCTAGCAAACACATTATACCCTAGTCTCTGCACCTGAACTACAGTCGGGAGTAGAACAAGTTCTTCTATTGTCTCTGTGACTCCTTCTTCTTCACCATTATGCAAATATTACACAAACAACCAATCATCCGTTGGACATGAAACAGTTATCTAAGTCATTTAAATTTTGAAGAGTCATGGAATAAAAACTTTTTAGCAAAATTAAGGTGTAAATTACTTTAATTAGGGCAAAGAATTCTGATTTAACATGGGCTGGCCTACCAGCTCCCTTCTATTTCAGCCCCACCAACTGCAGATTGAACAATTGTCCTTAGTTACTCTTGTCAGGGGTTGAAATTCAACTCCAGATTAAAGCTGCAAGTGACTCCTCCAAATTGGTAGCTTCTCATGATGGATAAAACTCAGAATCTAGGTAATTTCTTTACATACCTCCTGATATGAATGGAATTGTCTTTATTTGCTACTTTTGATCTTTCTTCCATATTCTCTCCTTTTTTTTTTTTTTTTTTTTTTTGATACCGGGAATCAAACTCATGACCTCACGCTTGCCAGTCCCATATTGTCTTTAACTCTGTTCTTTTCTCCTGTCCTTCTATTAATCTCCATCATTTCATAAGTCTTTTATGAGTGACATACTTTTATTTTATGTTTCAGTCTTTTCAGATACTAAGATATTAGTCTCACTCTTCTTCAAATATTTTTCATCCAGACCTTCTATTAGTATCAACAAAATCCAGAATTTCAAAAATAGGTGTGAAATATTTTCTATCAAGTATAAAAATGATACATTTACAACCATAACTGAGGAAAATTTAGTTACTAAAATTTTTAAAATCCTCTTCCTCTCTTTAGTTTCTGAAATTCCTGTTAAATATATTTTTCAAACAGCTTTGAAGAAAGTCCCTGGGGTAGTAAACAAAATAATATATTACTGAGCTTTGTATTATTGTAATGAAACAGTCTACTTAAGAAGCAAAAGGTTTTTTTGGCCTTGTGGTTCTGCAGGTTTAAGGCCAAGACTGAGCAGCCACATTGGTTTGGGCCTCTGATGAGGATGGTACATCATGCAGGATTGTGTCAGAGCAAATCTCCTTTGGAGCACATGCCCCAAAAGCCCCAAGGATCTTCTCTTCAAAGTCCATAACATCTTTGAATACCACCACCTTGTGTACTAAGCTTTATATATGGACCTTCGGAGGACATGCAAATTACTCCCAAACTATCGCAAACAATGAAAATTTTGTTAACAAAGATGTAACACTCTGTCATTATCATTAGCATTAGTGCTATAATGAGATTACTGAAGACTTAAGACACAAGTCTGGGCAACAGAACTTGTGGAATTCATCTGGAATTTCCATTCGAAAGCACTGCATGATGTGAATTTTCTTTCTTTCAAATTTTCACTTTCTTCTACTGGATATAGCAAAACTATTTTCCAATGGTTTAGTTAATAAGGGCTTGCTTCCTTCTTATGTTCCTAGAGTAAATGAAGCTGGATGTACACTTTGGCTCAGTTATCCATCATGATTCATGTAAGAGAAATTTAAAAACCAAACTCATCTAGATAATTACCCATAATCTCTACTCCCTTTGGTATGTGGACACAGTCTATAAAATATTTTGGAAGGGATTATTTATTTCATTTTAAAGGAGCTGATTCCCAGGATAAATTTAATAGAAGTGATTTGTCATCACCATTGATTCATGGTAAGTGGCTATCCTGGAGGCTTGGCTCTTTGGTTAGACTTTAAAATTGTGTTGAACTTATGATTGTTACCTTCAGTAGTTTAGTCATTGAAATATAGCAGAAGGAGAAACTTTTCAGAATCAGACGGATGACTCAGAAAGAGTAATGGTTTAAGCAAAGATTTTTAGATATTTATACTAAATAAGGGGAAGGATGTGTTTGAATAACATCTTCATGGGAAATATGTCTAGAATAATTATTTAGAATTGTGAAAACAATTAGGTTTTGTCTTATAACTCTTAGTTTAAATGATTATATTTTGAAAAATGTATGTGAATTTGACCAAACACTTCTTTCCCTTAAATTCTAATCCTGTACTTTATATGATTCTAATTCATTTTGACTTATTATATCAGTAAAGGGACTAAATAGTGCATTAGGCTCTACTGTACTGTTCTTGTTGATTTCAACCTAATTTCCACCGTAAGCAATAGACTTTAGGGACCTTGTAGGATTCAAAATGACTACAATCTGCATGTTCTGTATACTGAAGAAGTCTTGTAAAATGTCAGATCCTGGCAAGCAGCAAAAACAGTTGAGGATGCTTTTTGTTGCTAAATTAACTTTCTTACTTCAGAAGAAAGGGACTGAGACTATTGACTCTTTATGTAATCTCTTCACAGATTTTAAGGGGCTGGAGAACAAAATGTAAATTTAAAATTACCAGAGGAGCAAAATTAAGGAAAAATGGTGGTGTTGGAATTGCCAAATGCCTATATCCCTACATGCAAAATCTGTCTGGTATCTATTTTGGAAATCCAGGCTTGCAACTTCCAAAGGAATGAGTTGGTTAATAAATTGTAGTTAACTTCAGGCAATTTCAATTTCTTCACTTGGCAGCAGCTACATACACTCCAAATCCTAGCACTGGCTCTATACAAGGCAATCAGGCTTTTAACACATGGCTTTTTGATGGACACTCGTGAAAATTACAGTGTTGTGTTATGTTCTGATCACTGATTCCTTTGTTTGTTCACAGATGTGCAGATACAGAGGCAATTAAACATTGTGTTGGACACATCTCATTTTTATAAGCCTCTGATCCTCCAAATGAAATAACTTCTAAGATTTTTAAAGGGCTAGTTCTTAATAGCTCCTTTTATTTTTCTTTCCTCCCTTAAGAAGTAGGTGTTACATAACAGAACATTGAAAGTAACGACATATATACAAGAAATTAAAAATGGTCAATGACCAGGGCAAGGTGCAAACTCAAAAAAAAATCCAAGGCCTAAGGTTTCACCAAAATAGATCTTTAGCACAAATACTGCTTATATGTACATTGTAAAAATTTAAACAAAACAACAGCAATAGCAAAATAGCCAATTCAGGGAAAGGAGAAAAATCTGATTTCAAGAGCTTTGACAGTATAAGATTCAAATATCCAATTTTCAACAAAGAAAGATATCACAAGCTTTACAAAGAAATAGGAAAATATGGTTCAACCATAGGAGAAAAATAAACTACAGAACTGTTACTGAAAGAGCGTGGTGTGTTTTATTAGATAAATACTTGAAAATAACCATTGTAAAGACGCTTACAGAACTAAAGGAAGATACAGAGAAAAATCAAGGAATTTATATATCATGAAAATATCGAAACAAAATCAAAAGGAAATTGTGGAGGTAAAAAGTAAAATAATTGAAAAAGAAAATTCACTTAAAATGATCAAAGACAAATTCAAATAGGCAGAAAGGAGGATCTGTCAATGTGAACAAAATCAAAATCAGTAAGTGAGTAGAGCAGAATAAAAAAATATTAAAGCAAAACCAAGAAGCCTATGGCACTTGTAGAATACCATCAAGCTGACAAATATATGTAAAATGTTAGTCCCAAAATTAGAAGAGAGGAACAGGGAGAGATAATATTTCACAAATAATGGAGGAAATTTTCAAAATTTGATGAAAGGTGTGCATACTTATGGAAATTTCCTAATGTATGATAAAGTTACTTCCTAACAAACCCATTACAAATTAAAAATATTGGAAGTTGAAAATACATATAATACACATAATCAATTGAGCATTGTAGATTAGTAACTCAGTACACTGTAGAATAGTGGCTGTTTACTCCCAAGTTCAAGTGGCTACCTGTGAGCTGTGGTTCACTGCCACTAGTTGGTATCACAATAGAGTATCATATCATTTATTATTAGACTAGAAAAGTATCAAAATCAATATATAATTTCTACTGTATGAGCATCCTTTATAAAATTGATTTTATTAGTATGTGTAATACATAATAAATGAATTCATCATGGGTACATGTATACATCACACCTTAATTTTGTACCATTATAAATTTCACACAATTTTAAGTTGAACCATTGCAAGTCAGGGTCCATCTGTATATCAAAGAAATTATAAACTCAAAGTAAGCTTAAATCAAATACACCCACAGCAGGACATGTTATGGTCACACGGTTGAAAAACCAAAGCCAAAGAATATCAAAAAGCAAGAGAAGCAAGACATCACACAAGAAATCCTAAATAACATTCTCAGCAGATATTTCATCAGAAACTTTGGAGGCCAGAACACAGTGATAGATTTAAAGGGCTAAAATGTAACAATAAAAAGTAACAAATCTGTCCTTTAAAAGTTAGAGAGGAATTTTAAAATTGCATGATAATTAAAAGCTAAAGAAGTATGTTACCATTAGTGCTATACCACAAAAAATGCTAAGATTGAAATAAACAGATTGAAATAAACAGACATTAGATAGTAACTTAAAGCTACATTTAAAAATGTGAAAATGACAGGTAAATGCACACACAACCTGTCATTTTTGTAAGTTTGGTTTGTAACCACACGTTTTTATATAATTTAATGAACAAATGCATTTATAACAATAATTATTTTATGTTCTTGGAGATATAAAGAACAAATATTTCATTTTTGTGATATAAATAACAAAAAAGGTAGGGATGGACCTGAAAAGGAGTAGAGTTTTGTATGTCACTGCAGTTAAGATGGTATAAATTCAAATGGGAGCTTTACAATTTTCTGTTAAGCAATCCCATGGTAACCACAAAAATAAGATTATAGAATGTAAAATGAAGGAAATGAATAAAATTTGCCAATAAAACAACACAACACCTAAACAACAACAGCAAAAAAAAAAAAAAACAGTAATGCATTAATGGGGAGAGAGTATAAATCATGAGGCAAATAGTCATTTGCTCCTTATCAGAAACTGTTCTATAGATAATGAATTAAACTTTCAAGTTGAAAATTGGAGAGAGGCAAAATGAACCAGAAAAAAAAATCTTTTAAATGTTTACTATATAGAAGATACTCATTTTAGCTCCAAAGTCACAAATAAAGGAAATGGATGGAAAAAGATATTCCATGCAAATAATAATATGAATAGTAAAGGTTATGCTAATGCCAGATTAAAAGACTTCAAATTAAAAGATTATAAGAGATGAAAAACATTATGTATTAATAGAAGTTCATTAAAACAAGGAGATATAACAATTATAAATATTTATATGCTGATAACAAATTAGGAAACATGTGGGAATATTAAAGGAATAAATAGACATTTATACAGTGATAATGTGAGTGTTCAATATTTCACTCTAAATAATAAACAATAATGATTAATTAAACAAAAGTTAATTAGATAAAGGAGTTAAGCAATATGACAAAGCAAAAGCTCTAATAAACATTTAGCAAACATTATATCCAACAATAAGGAACACATTCCTTGCGAGTGTACATGAGGCATTCTCCAGGAAAGATCACTTGTTAGGTCACAGATTAATTCTGCACATGTTTTAAAAGACAGGTATTACATGCAATATCTTCTCGAACTTTAATGGGATAAAACAATAACAGAGGGAAAACAATAACACAGGGAAAACTGAAAAATTCACAAATTGTTGACATTAAACACACATCACTAAATCACCAAAAACACATTGTTAAAGAATCAAAAAAGAATAAAAAATCACAGGTAAAATTAGAAAATTCTTAGAGACAAATGAAAGCAAAACCATAACATGTTAAAATGGAATGTAATGAAAATAGTGCTAAGTTGTACATTTATACCTATAAATATTTTTTTCAAAAAATCTCAAATTAGAAATGTATCATTAAAATGTAAGGAATTAGAAAATAATGAATTCAAGCTGGCAGAAGGAAGGCAATATTAACTTTAGAACTGAGATAAATAAAATGTAATACTGAAAAAAAATAAACCAGAAATTATCCTTACAAAGACCAACAGATTTGACAAACTTTTACCAAGATTGACTAAGATTAAGAGAAGACTCCAATTAACACAATCATAGATACCAAGATTATTGCTGATTCTGCAGAAGTACAAAGGATTATAAGAGAAAAATTGTATGCCAACAAGTTGGAAAACCTGGCTGAAATGGACAAATTTCTGGAAAAAACTAACCCTTTAATAGTAAAAGGTGAATAGACCTATAATAAGTAAGAAGATTGAATCTGTAATAAAAATAAATTTTTTAAACTCCCACTGAAGAAAAGCCATGGACCCAATGGCTTCACTGGTAACTTCTACCAAACATTGAAAGAACTAAAATTAATCCTTTGTACAGTTTCCAAAAAAATTAAATGTAGGAAAGATTTTTTAACTCATTGTATGAAGGTGACATTACACTGATAGCAAAGCTTGAAATGACTCTACATTAAGAGAAAACAACAGACAAGTGACTCTTTGAAGATTGATTTAAAATTGTTCAGGAAAATACTAATAAACTGAATTGAGTGGTATATAGATAGAATTACATATCTGTTTCAACATATGAAAACAAATCAATGTAATATGCCACATTAGCAAATCAAAGGTGAAAACATATTTTTAAAACATTGCCTCAGTTGATACAAAATAACATTTGAAAAAATACAACCCCATTTTGATACAAACACTAAGCAACCTACAAATAAAATTACTGCAATATAATTAAACATGAATGTAGAAAATGTACAGCAAGCTTATAAACTCAATGGCGAAGCACTGAAATAATTTTCTTTAGGCTCAGGAAAAAGCAAGGATGCCCACTTTTACTATTTCTATTCAACATGGTACTTGATATTCTAGCAACAGCAAAGTAAGAAAAAAAAATGTCATCCACATTGCAAAGGGAAAGTAATATTTTCTTTGTTTACATGTGATATGATTTTTTCATAGAAGAACCTAAGGATTTACACACACACACATGCACATGCATTGGTAATCTCAAACTGACTATGATGGTGCATGCCTATTATCCCAGGACTATAGGAAAATGAGACAGGATGATTGCAATTTCAAGCTCATATTGGCCACATTACAGACTTAGTAACACCTTGTCTCAAAACATACAGATATACATGCGTGGGCTGGGGATTTAGCTCAGTCATTAGGACTTAAATTCAGTCTCTAATACCACCCAAAAAAAGTAAATGTCATAAATTCATCAAAATAGCAGGATACAAATTAAACAGACCAAAATCATCTACATTTTATACAGTAATAATGAACACTGTGAAAAGAAAATGAAGAAAATAATTCCATTCATAATATTATCACAAATATATGTAAGAATTGATTTCAAATTCTCATATTATGAAAATTACAAAATATGGCTAAAATAATTGAAGAAGACAAATGCCAAAACATGCCATCTGCAGGAATTGAAAGACTTGATATTGTTAAAATACCATTACTAAACAAAGTGACCTACAGATTTAATGAAATACCTTTCAAAATCTCAAAATGATTTTTTTCTTGCAGAAATAGAGAAATCTATTTTAAACTTTGTAGAGAATTTCAGGGGATCCTGAATAGTCAAAACAATCTTGAAAAAGAAGGCCAAATCTGGAGCACTCCCAATTCCTGGTTTCAAAATAAATTATAAAGGTACAGCAATTTCTATAATGTGGTAATAGCATAAAGATAGACACATTATGGAATATAATAGAGATCCCCCAAATAAACCTTCACATATATGCATATGTGAATTTTGACCAAGGGGCCAAGAACATTCAGTGGAGAAATGTACATCTTTTCAATGCTGGAAAAGCTGAATATCCACATGCAAAAGAGTGAAGATGTACTCTTGCCTAATAGTGAGTACTCTTGCCTAATAGTGAGCACAAAAGTTAACTTAGAATGGCTCAAAGACCTAAGAGTAATATTTAAAACTATAAAACTCTTAAACAGGGAAAATCTTCATGGCCCTGAATTCATCAATGGTATTTTGTATATGACATCAAAGGCACAAGAAGCAAAGGAAAAAGGAAATAAATTGGAAATTATGAAAATTTAAAAAAATTTGTACCCATCACAAGATAGTACAGAGTAAAATAGAAGCTCACAGAATGAGATAAAAGACTTGGAAATCATACATTAAATAAGGAATTAAAATTCCTGATTGTATAGATGACTGTAAAATGTAACAACAATAACAACAAAAATGTTTTAAAAATGGCTTATTAATTTTAATAATTATTTCTCCAAAGATGGCATTCATACTTCTAACAAGGATAATAAAAGTTTCTTTACAGTACTAGTCATTATGGAAACTACAATTTAAAAAGCTCACACTCTTTAGAAATACTAATTCTTAAGAAAAAATGGGAAGGAAAGAAAGAAGAAAGGATGGAGGAAGAGAGGGGAGGAGAGAAGGAGCAGAGGAAGAAAGAAAGGCAGGAAGGAGGAAAGAGAGGGAAGGCAAAATCTGAAAATAATAACTAATGTTGTGTTTGTGGAGAAATTTGAGCTCTCATGCACTATTGGTGAGAATATAAAATGGTGCCCCTGCTATAGAAAACTGTATGGCAGTTGCTCAAAAAATTAAGAACAGAATCATTATAAAGTGTGGCAGCTTCACATCTAAGAGTGTATCCAAAGCACTGAAATCCAGGTTTGAAGGAGGTATTTGTACACATGTTGTTGCAGCTTTATTCATAATAGCTGAAATGTGGTAGGAACTCAATTGTTCATCAATAGGTAAATGGATTAAAAAATGCTGTGTGATTTAAACAGATATTTTTCAAAATAACATATTCCAGTGCCCAAATATGTGAATAAAAATGCTTGAAATCACTAATCATCAGAAAAATGCAGTTCAAAGCCATGTACAGCCAGATATAGTGGTGCATACCTGTAATCAGCACTTGAGATGCTGAGGCAAGAGGATCACCATGAGTCAGAGACCACCCTAGGCTACACAGTGAGTTCAAGGCCCCACTTAACTACAAAGTGAGACGTTGTCTCAAAAAAAACATGAAAAAATGTAATATCATTTCATTTCAATTAGAATGAAATTGGATGATTTCTGTTATCAAAAAGAAAAAAATTACAAATGTTAGTGGGCATGTGGAAAAAGCGCAACTCTTATATGCTGTTCATGGGAATGTAAATTAGTACAACCATTATAGAAAACAATACGGACATTTCTCAGAAAAATTAAAAAGAACTTCCACATGATCCGGCTACTCAAACCCTGGGTATGTATACAAAGGAAATGCAATTAGTATATTGCAATGGCAAGCAGAAACACCAAAATAACACCCAGGATTTGGAGGCAGATTTATTTTATGTCGATGGGCACTGATTAGTATCATTCCCAAAATATCAGGCCCTGACCTCTGGTGGTCTAGGGCTTATATGGGATAAGCAAGCAGGAAGTACAGAGGCAGAATGGCTTGTCAATTGGGTATTGGTTCTTACAATATGCATCATAGTGACCAGCTATGCATCAGAGTGACCAGCCATTTCTTGGAGACAGAAGCAACTGGGACTGCAATAGGAACTATTACCTGGGCAACTAAGAAACCAAAGTATCCTGGCTGGGGTGGGGCATTTTCTATTACATTTCCTCCCTTTTTTAGTTTCCACAGTAAATCTTTGCTGGGCATATTACATGGAATCATTTAAGGTAAGGCCCAACTAGAAGCAGTAACATTAGGGCTGTCAGTGGTCCTAGGATGGGCCTTGGCCAAGCTCCCCAAGACTGAAAGATTTTCCACCAGAAGTTTGTGGATTGTTTCCCTTATTATAGGGTTTCTCCTTAAGTTGACTCTGGCAAGGGAGTGAAGGAGTTAATCTGATCTAGAAGACTGTCCAGTGTGCCTTGGATGCTTGTCAAATTTTTATCATTTGTAAGGGCCTTACTGGTTATTTTTTTATTTTTTCAGGGCAATCATCTGTAGAACTAAGGCAAAAACCACACCTAGCAGTGGGGGCAGGGAAGCAAGGACTGGGGTAAGCAATCTGAAAAAACATAAAAATGAAGGGGAATAGGTATGGAGCATTTCCATGAATGGTGTCCTTAGTCTTTAGCCATGTGTGGACTGGTTAGTGTCTGGAGGGACCACAGTAAGGTTTTGAGTGTGTCATCTCTTTTGAGTGAGCTGTCTGGTCTAGGTGAATTCTCCAGCAGATTTAAAGCTGGATTTCTGAAACTTGCAGAGGTAGTTAATATGCATCTGGGTTACATGTGTGTGCAGGAGTGCCTACAGGTATAGCTGATTTTTAGCTAAACTTTTGTGGATCTATTTACAAGCTGTTTTTGTAGGATTATGTTTTATTGTTTTAACTTTTTAGAGCTTGTGGCCTGTATGCTGTATGTAGTTTTTATTTAGTTACCTTTACTATAAATGCATGCCCGTTGTCACTGCCAATGATCAAAGATAGGCCATATGTATGGATGAATTTTTACAGCAGGACCCTATAAACTTTTATTGCCCTTTCAGCTCAGGTAGAGAATGCCTTGGGCCAGCCTGAGTAGATGTAGATGAGCACTGTTTATCTATACGTCTTTAGGTCGGGGGAGGTTAGGGCCAGTGACACAGATGCTGAAGCCTGAGCTGCCTTCAGGGGTTTGGGTACCAGTGGTGTGGCTTGAGCTTGCAGAACATATGGTGGGGACAGGTCTGGCTCTGATTAAGATGGATTTTTCTGGGAGTACCAGATAAAGTTTTTTTCTGGTTAAAGTTGATGTTTCAGTCAATCAGATTCCCAGAAAGGGCTTAGGAACACAGGTTTGGCATCATTGGTGGCAGGTTTTTAAATAGCAGCATATCTAGCCTGTCAGACTCCATTCCTAACAGAGCTAATTCCATCTGTAAACAGGGTGTACTCAGCATCTGTCAGGAGATTCATTTTGTCTCAAGAACAGTTTATTCATTACTGCCAGGTAGTCATGGTACTGGGCAAGGTCCAGCACAGCATGTGCACCTGGACAGTTAGGTTTTGGCCTTAGGTGAGCTTGTCAGTTTTTTGATCAGAAGGACAGTGGCTGTTACAGCATGGAGGAAAGGGGGAGGCAGCCCTTAGCAACTGGATCCAAGTATTTGTACAGGAAGGTCACTGGGCACTCCCAGGGGCTGGCAGTTTGAGTAAGCATCTTTGTTTTCATGAACTCAAGGATCCAGATTTTATGGAAGCCAGCAGCTTCAAGAAGTTTGTGGAGTTTCTTTTCTGTAACCAGTTTCTGACAGATATTGCAGCAGAGCATTTGTGCCTTTCCAGCAGGCAGCTTGGGTGTCATTTATCAGAAGTGCAGTAATATTTTGTGCTGGGAAACTAGTGAGGTCCACTGTGAGGCCTTCTCCAAAGATGTAAACAAGTTTTTGAATTTCTGGGAGGTTGAGTCCAGGTCAGTTGAATTTTAAGTCCAGAATGGGGGTCTTTTCATTTAAAGGCAAAGAGGGCTGGCTGACAGGAGCTAATTGAAGGCAGAAGAAGGCATTCTTTTTTTTTTTGTGGGTACCAGGGGTCGACCTCAGGACCTTGCACTCCAGCAGGCACCCATGCCACTGAGTGATATCACTGGCCCTTTTTTCGTATGTGGGTTCCGGGAGTCAAACTCGGGCCCTTGCATTTGCCAGACAGGTGCTTATGCCACTAAGCCATCTCACCAGCCCGAAGAAGGCATTCTTTAGGTCCAGACAGGTGTACCAGCAGGCTGTGGGTGACAGAAGACTGAGATAATGTATATGGAGGGCAATCATGGTGGCACTGGCAGCTTGGAGATCTTAAACTGACTTTACAAGCAGGAGAGTTGTATTTTAACAATTTGATGGTCTACAGACATTTTGCAATTTTGAAGTCTCATTATTTTTGTGGGAGGTCCTTGATGGAGCTGGAAGGGACAGAGAAACAGACTGCCCTGGAGCCAAATCTGTTGCTAAGGCCTCCCTGAAAATAGTGGGAGATTTTGCAAAATTTTATGGCAATTGAATAATAGTCCAAAAAGGGTGTATGGGTTGGGAACCGCAGAATGCAAGGTTATGGCTGTGTTGTTGATGGCATGGAGATCTTGGCCAAAGTGATTAATAGTCTGTAAGGCTGTTGTGTGGCTGGATGCCTGCTTGTGCTTCCTGTGACATCTGACAGCAACAGGGGTTGCAGTGAGTTGGCCCGAAAGTGAGTCTTTAGCCCATACCACCTGGAAGAGAGTTTTCAGAATTTCAGGGTTGTGGTTATCTGTCTCAGGCTGGTGCATCATCTTACTTTTGGGGAAAGTACAGGGTTAAACAAGAGGGAGGCTGACTGGCTTGATGACAGGAATTTATGTTGGGTGAGATGTCCTCCCAGGCTGCAAGTTTGTGCCTGGAAGAAGGGGTGAGGGTCAAGAGTCCCATTTGCCCCAGTGATGGTAACTCTTTGACAGAGAGAACTTTTGAAGGCAAAGAGTTCTGTTTCATTGTCTACCAGGAAAGTTACAGGTTTGCCCCTGACTTCTGCAATGGCCATGGGCTCTCAGGGGTTCACTTTGATAAAGCTTGGGATGTCCTATCCATCCAGGCCTGCCAGGGTAGGAAAGGTTCAGGTTGAGGTTGATCTGGATAGTCAGGTTTTTTGTGTCTTGCAGATGGAAGTGGAATTTATTTTTGTGTCCATAACCCTTATAACTTATAGCCAGAGGGTATTGTAGTCTATCAAATTGGATTTTCTTAAAGACATCAGATTCTTTTCCTCTGTCATGTTTCTGGGTAACAGAGGTTTATGGACTTTTTGCTTGCCTTTTTGATGTCTTTGAGAAGCACTTGCCTGGGTTGTTTCTAGGTGAGGTGACCTTTGGAAAGCCATCACAACTCATTCATCATAGCTGACAGTCCAGTTTTTCCTCAGTCAAAATGTGGAACTCATAAGGAATTGCCGACAGTCATTTTGGGTGGGCATTAGGTGATGCCATCTGACCAGGGTAGAAGCAGAAGGCTTCAGAGGGAGGGCCTCTGTTGCTGAATGCAGGCAATGGCTAGCTGGAACCAGTTCAATTGGCTGGAAGTAGATGAGTCAAGAGTGTGGGGGTGTAAAACTCTTGGCAGCAACTTCGCAGCCAACAAGAGTGCCACAGCAGAATTCTGAGGAAGACTAGGCCTCTTTTTTCCTTTTTTTTTTTTTTTTTGAGATGCAGGGAGTGGTTTGGTTTCATTTTTAACTCCATAAAAGCCCTTTTTCCTGCAGTCAGGGACTATGTATTTTGATTAATTAATTGCTATCTCTGACTTCCTCTGTGTGTGTTGCATACCTTGAATGATGGTACAAAAAGGGGTGGGTGCCTCTCAGAGAGAGACCATTCAGATGTCCACCTGACTGCACCCCTCACAGGGACTTAGCTGCAAATTAGCTAAGGAGGGTGTGAAGCCTCCGTTATGGCATATGTTGATCACTACAGAACCACAGGTGAAGGTCCAATTAGCCACTGTGATTAGTGCTTCCCAGTCCTGGTGCACAGAGCAAGCTATTGCTTATACTGTCCATTCCACTCACATATCCATTCAACAGGTGCTCAGAGGTTAAACGTTCCAACCCCCTTCCCTCAGGGGTGGTCCTGACTAATGAGAGGTGATCAGTCTCTCCTTCTGCTTGAGCTGAGCAAGACTGACACACAGACAAAGTGGAATGGCCCTGGGGGGTCTTACCAGAATCATGCAGGCAGGCAGGCAGACAGACAGACTGCATCCTCCTCCCTTTGGAGTCTGATGTGAGCCACTTGAGCTGGGAGCCAGGAATTCTCTTCCAGACCTCCAAGGAGACTCGAGAAATCTTGAAGGCATGTCTTCCCATCATGACCTGGAGAGGCCCTTGCTCCATCTGTGAGGGCCATAAGTGGTGACCAAAAGTCAGCATGGTTGGTCTTCCTGGCCAAAACACCAGATGCAACAGAAAGCAAAAACATCAAAAGGACACCCAGGATTTGGAGGCAGATTTATTTTACGTCAGACAGGCACTGACTAGGAATCAATTGTTCCTTATAATGTCAGGCCCTGATATCTGGTAGTCTAGGGCTTATCTGGGATAAGCAGTCAGGAAGTACAGAGGCAGAATGGCTTGTCAACTGGGAATTGGTTCTTACAACATGCATCATAATAACCAGCTATGCATCACGTTAACCAGCCATTTCTAGGAGACAGAAGCAACCAGAACTGGAACAGGAACTATTACCTGGGCAACTAAAAAACTGAAGTATACTGGCTGGGGGGGCATTTTCTGTTACAGTATCAAAGACATACCTACACTCCCATGTCTTCCAAAGCACTATTAACAATAGCCAAGATTTGGAATCAACCGAGCCATGCTTACTCACAGATGAGTAGATGTGCAAGCTTTTGTACACACACATAAAGCTATTTAGCCATAAAAAATATAATCTTGTCATTTGTGGCAACAGGGATGGGATTGAAGGACTTCAATATTACATAAAATAAGCCTGGCACAGAAAGATAAATATCTCATGTTCCCACTTACATATTGAAGAAAAAAAAATGATTTTATCAAAGTGGAGAGTAAACATTATAGGCTAGGAAGAGGAGAGAGAGGAAGGACAGGGGGTTGGATAACAAATTCCAAAATACAGTTAGATGAAAAGAATAAGTGCTAGTACTCTATAGCATAGTAAGATCTCTGTAGTTTATGACCATGTATTATATATTTTATAAAGAACTAGAAGAACAGATTTAAAAGTTTCCCAACTCAAAGAAATGATAAGTGTTCAATGAGATGGGAATAACTTATCAATATGCAGCATATAAATGAATCAAATACTATACTTCAAAAATTTGAACAATTAAAATAATTTTGAATGAGAAGTGTGGTATATTTATAATGGAATGTTAATGAGATATTAAAAAAGGAAATTCTAACATGCTTCAATGTGTGCGAAGCTTGAAGACAGCATACTAAGTGAAATAAGAAATTGCTAAAAACAAATGACATTTTCCACCTATAAGAAGTATTTAAAGTGGTGTAAATCCTAGAAATGAGGAAGATTGGTGATTGCCAAGGGATGGTAGAGGGGAGAATGGGGAGTTAATAGATATAGAGTTTCATTTCAGGAAATGAGTTCCAGAGATGAATTGGGGTGATGATTTGAACATATTTAATACCACTAATGTGTACACTTGAAAATGGTTAAGGTAGATATTTTTAATGAGTATTTTGCCACTATAAACAAAATTAGAAGAAACATGTCCCTTTTAGTCACTGTGCTCTTATATATGATACATTTTTCACTTTAATGTTATTTTGATATTTGTGATCGGTGGGTGTGGTAGCACACACCTGTAATCCCAGGACTCAGGAGACTGAAGCAGGAGGATTGCTATAAATTTGAGGCCAGCCTGGGCTAAATAGTGAGTTCAGGACCAGCCAGCACTACACAGTGAGACCCTGTCTCAAAGAAAAAAATAGTTAATATTTGTGATACTTGACATATACTTATATTGCATATATAATATCTTTCTTTATGTTTTGTATCCTATATCTCAATGGTCATTAATAAATTAACATAAATACAAAATTCTTAATTATTTTCATTGGCACTGCCTCAGAAATTTATGGATATATAACTTAATACTGACATTGTGATTGTTCATAAAACTTAAGATTATGTAATAACATCAGATACCTCTTCCATAGTAAAAAAATTTATACTGGGTAAAATGGTAGAAGAGATTTATGACAAATTAAAAACATCAAAATTTATATAATGTTTTTAGATCCTATCAGTCTTAAAAAGAAATTCTGACTTGTGTTATTACATGCAGTACTGGCATGTACTCTCACAGTTAATCACCCTAACACGTTTTATTTGCAGTTACCTTAAAACCATTTTACAGATTTTAGCAATTAACTAGTTGGAGAGATACTCTTAAAAATATTTTCTATTAAAAATTCATCCCTCTACTAACTTTCTTAAAAAGCAAATCACTTTCCTTTTACCTATCTATGTGTTCATCCCTTTTCAAAAACAGACAGTCTCAAGTTTCCTAAAGCAGTTTTACTTTTTCTTTTTATAAAACCACTGGTCTTGCTTCTACTTCTACCTCAGCTATCCTTTAGATAAACATAGTCAATATTTCCACTTATTAATCTCTGCTTAAATATCATCTCAGTGAACTCTTCCCCAATTAACATATGAAAAAGAATTCTCTTCTACCAAGTCACTACCAAGTCATCATTCCCATAATCTCCTTGATATTTCTGATTAATTAAAAATATTTCACGTGAAACCATATAAATCTGCTTAATTCTTTATAATCTGTTCTCCAATTCTACCAGAGCCCTTTGAAGGTGAGAACTTTTTTCCATGTACCTCTTATCTTATACAGTGAGACCAGGACCTGAAGAATGATTTGTTGGATAAATTGAGAGAGACAGAAAACACTAACATGACAGGAGGTCATCTTTGCCAGCTGTAAATATTTCAGAGAAAAGGGCATTTCCTGACTACCAGGGATCTGGATTTTTTTTTCACATAAGATTTCATTAAAACTTTTTCAGTAGAAAAAAATAACTCAAGTGAAAGGAATGTCTTTCAGAAATGTGAAATATCTTCAAGAGCTGAAGTAGGGGGTTGCAGTATTGATGACTGACAATGTTACAGATGGGACCTTTACATAAGACAGTGAATGAAACAGCACCAACTGCACTAAGCTAGTTCATTTGCAGTTCATTGTTTTCATAAAACATACCCATCAATCAACTGAAACCAGCTGCTCAATTTTCAGAAGCTATAGCTGAAATTCTTTACTGAAAAGGATAATAAACTCAAGACAAAAATACATGTGAGCCTGTAATTCAGAATCACTCTGTTAATTTTTTATTAAATGAGCAGAGAATACATTATTTTTTCCATTTTACTTCTCAATTTGTCCAGGTTTTAATAACTTTTAAGATTTAGAAAAAAAAGAAAAAGAAACCTTACTTTTTGTAAATCCTTCATATTCTGTTTCTCATATGTGGATATTTTTAATGTAATCCCAATGAGATTTTTCTTTCAAATTAAAAATACAAGTTTAATCACAAGAACACATGTCAATATTACTCACCCATTTAACTCAGTTCATGCCTAAAACTAACTGTAAAGTACACAATTTACAGGCCCTTATAACTTGAATTGCAGTTAGTCTTTTCATGACTCCTGAAGTATGTGCCCACCACTTTTATTGTTCTTTTACTACAGATTTTTTTTTACCATATTCTAGATTCCTCAGGGATTTAGGATTTTCAAAACAATTTTCTATGATCAATTATTGTGCTCAAAACAGCTCCATTATCCTTTGTGTGACTTACAGAAGTTTGGCCATCTTTGTAAGCAAGGTTTGATCACAGCTTTAACTCTAAGAGTGTCCCACATAAGCTGACTTTTCTTATCCACAGTTGTCTGAATAAAAATTACAGTGTCAGTTCTATACCTTACTCCTTATTTATATGTTGTGATAAATACATCCAGCAAATGCATTCAGATCCAAAAGAAGCTTATTTCTTCACCCCAGACTTGGATTAGCCATACATTAGCCACTTTCTCTGCCTTAGATCAATCCTTACTACCAGAAGACACTTTATTTAGTAGCACTAATGGGATATGTGGATTTGCATTTTTCTTAAGCTAAATCACTCTGCAGTGTTGATAGCTCATGATATAAAACTGGACAAATTATGTTCATTTCAATGGATAGGGTGCAGATTCTCTGTCTGGCTATATTCTATTTTAGAAATGGCTTAGTTTTAGAAGTACTATAAATGGCGGTACTGAAGTAAGTCTGAACTTTTTCCACAAGATTTGTTGATATGAAAAGAGAATACAAAGGTGGACTTTGAATTAGTGTTGTATATCTTCTATTAATTTAACACCTACAATGTGATAAAATAATTTAGATGCAAAATAAATCATGCCCTTCCTACACTCAAGAGGTAAAATCCAAATGGAAATGTAGACATAAAAGCAGTAAATGAGAGTCATATGCAAAAGGTGCATACAAATATAAATAGGCATTTCATAGGATGGTCCATTAGCATAGGATGTGATGCTTATATAACATTATATTAATAATGCATACAAAGGAAAATATATGAAAATGTAAATATTAAATATATTAACAAAGGTGTAAATATATAAAAGTATATAGAAAATTTGCCAACTGGGAAATTGTCCTATCTGTTCTGTTTTTCATTCATTGATACTCAGAAATTCTGAGTAATAAAAGAGCCTGGATATCAATTGGAATCTACTCCAGTGGCTCATAGATATTATAGCTTAGTTCAGTGTCCCTCAAACATTAGTTTCCTAGAGTAACCTGGTAGTCTGTTAGATATATTTTTTGGGATGTATTGCACTCAAATTAGAGGGTCTTCATGCTTTGGAGTTCCCTCATCAGAACTTTTTAGGCACCCCTTCCAGGACTGGGATCAGGTGGACCAGCAGTGTAAGACATTTCAGAAACCAATGAGGTTTGTTTTCAGTTTCTCTTCATGGTCCTCACTTCTTCTACAGTTTTGATTTCAGAACGAGACCCACACAATTCAAGGCTTATTTATATGCAGTCGTCCCATGGGCCTACAAGTTCTTCAATGGAATCATGTGAAATAAAGCTACCATGTAGAAGTGTCACACTGATTTAAGGTGACACATCAGACCCTGCACAAGTACAAACCTCCAGGTTACTCAAAGCCTTGACATGTAACTTTGAGCAATCAAGAGTTGTACACTGGCTCTCAGTCTTTTGTTGGGTCTCACTTCTCTGTGTTCTGTCCTCTATATCATATAATTATGGCCGAGTTAGTGGCAGGTAGCCTCTGCCTTGTATCCTCCACCACTGGAACCCAAAGAAGATGTCTCATTACCTCAACCAGCTTACTGCTATGAGTCAGGTGGTGGTGTACACCTGTAATCTCAATATTCTGGGACACTGAGGCAGGAGGATGGCAAGTTTGAGCTCAGCTAGGGTAATTCAGCAACTTAAAGAATCCCTGTCTCAAAATTTAAAAAAAGAATAAATAAATGATGGGAGCAGCTGTGGATGTAGCTCAGTGTGAAGGACCTGGGTTCATTCCCCAATACCATAATATACATAAATAAATAAATCCAAGATATTTTGTCTGGATTCATCTATTCATTAAAAGAATAAATATTTTGTACATGCCTCCATTATGTCAGATATTATTCCAGTCACTGAAGTTAGAGAAAACCATCAAAGAATAACAAAATAACAAACAAATATAAATGGGAATAAGTTGAATAATAAATGAACTATAGGCTGTTATTTTCTTCAAGGGATATTTGTCTCCTGTATTGATGATGAAGGCAAGAGTTTTTGTCAGGATTGTTGAATAAATGAAAGATTATTTGACACTTCTAGAGTTAAACAATAGAATTTATGTTAAGCTAGGGAAGTTCTGAAAATTTTATCTTGAAGTACTCTCTAAGTTCAAACTACATATAGCAAATTTGTGCAGATTTTTTCCTATTTGACTGGTAAACTGTTGGCCCAAGCTTTAAGAGACACACATCTTCTCATTGTTGAGAATCTGTATAAAGTACCATCCAGAAGTGAAAGATTCTCTCTAAATTTTGTCCTTGTTACCAATAAATTCTACTCAAAACCTGTACAGAGGAATGCTCAGTGAGCTGTCAGTCCGTGTGTTATCCTAGACACTTCTTAACATTTTAGAAAGTAACTCATTAGACTTATATATAAGTTCAAATAACTTGTTTGAATCTGAGACAGTGCATACTGAAAATCACAACAATTCATGTTTCTATAAGCATGTTTTATTTGGCATGTGTAAAATTACTATCTGAACTTACTATCATAATCAAATATGTTAATTTTTATTATCATAAATCTTTAAAGCCAATTACTAATCTTCAATAGTTTGCTAAAAGAGACTGCAGTGTTTGAGAAACATTGACTTTATCTATGTCAGGGACTTCTTAGGTAAGCAGTAGTTTCTACATGAATTCCCGAGGCAGCATTGAATTTGGCAACATTGAATAATTTTTTGATGGTTAAACTTAATTGTCAATTTGATAAGCTTGGGAGCTGCCTTGGGAATTAGTGAGGTAGACACTTCTGGTTGTGTGTGGGTGGGTCATGGAGACACAACCTTAGGTACCATATATATTTGGTCCTCAGCCCCTTTCTGGCTGGTCATGTTCCCCTGTTCTACTTCCCTGTCACCATGAACTGAGAAACTTGGCTTCACCACTTCAGCATCAAAATCACAGTGCATATTTTAGGTGGGAGGAAACATGATTCTAGGAAAATTCAGAATCTTGGCAAACTTATTGTTCAGAAGCAACTAAGGTATTTAAATTATTTTTTTTTAAACCAGACAATTCTCTGGTTTCTTTGCCAAGTTCCATCAACTTGAAGGGACTTGACTTTTCACAGCCAAGTTTTAAGCATGAGGAAATTATAAATGGAAACATATTGTGTCTTGTGATTTTGGAGATGGCAATTTTTCCTACAGAACTGAAGGGAGATTGATCTCATTCTTCAGTTTCCCCCTTCTTGATAAAGAAATTACTGTATTGTAACCAACAGCTAAAAAGTTTGTGTAGCCTCAGTGAAAAGTGTAATGCTTCATAACTACATAATAGCTTCATCAACAAATAAAAGTCTGCTTCCTGCAGTGAAGCCGCAAATACGTTGAAAGGCCCTAGCTTTCTGCAGGATGTACAAAGATCTCTGTTCAAGTCACTTTTGGACCATTTTCCTTCCTTGTGGTGGCAGTGGTTGTCTGGCTGTGTGGGTGTACATTTAAAATACTTCTTACAGATTTTTAAATAATGCCTTCTTCAGGAGAAAGGGAAACCAAACCAAATTTTTCCTATGCTATGAGCACTTAGAGCACTTCTCTGATGACTTATTTATTCTCTTTTTTCCTTCAACAATGAAAGATTGATTAAATAGGGAATAAAGGGAAGATTATTAAAAGAAAAGTAGAAAAATTTCTGAAAATTCTATCATCATTTGTTTTACATTCATTTATTGTGAATTCCATAAATCTTTGATAGTCAAGGTAAGATATTAACTGGAATTATTCATACTGGGTTAAAAGAAGCCAAACTCATTTATCTTGGATGTGTTTCATTGAGTGATATTAGGCCCATATCATTTACTTGTTCACTCTCAATTTCCTT